>JASXTE010000012.1:26000000-26600000 GCA_030280995.1 Hemileia vastatrix
CTTTTGCCGTGACTGTGTTTCGAACTTGGGTTCGACATCTTAGGTTTATATAATATTAATTTTTATATTATTTTGAAGTGATTTTTCGATCACTATAGTAAGTTCACCTTTGCACCTCTCACTCTTATTACTATATTTTTATTGCAATAACAGTGATTGTGGCTTAATTGCTGATTCACTGAGTGTAAGTGTTCAATTTTTAAAATTTTTTTTTCCTAGTTGACCATTATAGAGTGTTAAATCCTCTTAGTCCTAGAAGAATTGACATTTTTTAATACAAAATTGAATTATTAATTTAATTTTTTATTATTAATTATTGTTAATTTTGGTTGACTTAAAAGTACATTGTGCTTAGTCCCAAATATATTGCCATATTTAATATTGGTAATTAATTGGTTGAATTAACTTGATTGTTATTCCCAATTTAACCTTGCAATCCATTTTTTAAAATTAATTTTTTTTAATTATTACTTTATTTTGAAAATTATTTTTTCTATAATTTAATTAATAAATTTTTTTTTTATTATTTGGAGCAATTATTGACTAACTTTTATTATTTTTTTATAAAATAAAAAGTAAATTATAAATCTTCCCACTAGTATGTCTAACAATTTGGCAGAAAAAATGGATAACATGCAAGTGGATGAAATAGAAATTGACTATGATGCTGACACTGTAAGTTCTTCTAAAGTTGGTCATAAAAACTCTTATGCTAACACAAAGAATTCACATACTGCAGGATGTGGAAATGACAGGAAATGCAAACAAACCAAACCCCCTTCCCCCAGTACCACAGAAGGAAGTAAAGCCTCTAGTGCCTCAAGAAGATCTTCCAAAAGGCTTCAAAATAAAAAAGCTTCCTCTGCCACAACAAATCAGCAACCTATCCAGTCATATAAAAGAGTTGAAGACAGAAAATATGACGTACAAAGCAAAGGTAGACACATTGTGGGATCAGGTCCAAGAACTCAGGAACCAGATTCAGGCCCAGGCCCCTCCTCAGTTGCCTCCCAATCAGCCTCAGTTTCAGGCTCAGCCTTCACAGCCACCCAGCTCAACCATCCAAAATCCAAATACTATGGAAGTAGAGAAATGGAAATGGGATTATCTAATGAGTCACTACCAACAGAATGTGCAACACCCTCCTCATCATCAGCCTGGCCCATCCAGAACACCCAATTTCCATCCACCTCCTCATCCCTACCAACAAGTCAGGAGAAAGAAGGCCCAAGCACAATCCCAAACCTAGTCCCAGGGGAAGTTTCCTCCTCTGCCATGGTAAGTAATTTGGTTGATAGTCACTTGGGTATGTTTTCTAATAAATCTTCTTCTGCAGGTAATATTATTGAACATGGTGAAAGAACAGTTAAACCTGTTAAAAGACAGCTTCCTGTAACTAGTAGCCCTATTGATGTAATTAGCAAATTGTCATTTGATGAACCTTTACATTTAACTTCTACATCTTTAATTAATCCTTCTCTTGCAATTAAAAATGATTCTGTTCCCCCTGAAATCTATACCTTAATTGAAAAAACTTCTGAGGAAATATTGAAAGATACCCTTGATTTTAATATTGTAAAAGACAAACATGTGAGAGATGTGTTAATCCATGAAAATGATTGATTAAATAATTTACACTTGCAATGTAAAGTGAGTTCTTCTGTACAAGATACAGCTTATTTGAAAATCAAAGAAACCTTGAATATTGTTCTTAGTCAACAAAAACAAATAAGAAGTGACCATAGAGCTATCTCAGATAGAAATATCAGTCTACATAAGACCTTGAGTGAATTGAAACCCCTTATTGAGGAAAATTATTCATTCAAAAATGAAATAAAATCTCTGCAAAATGAGTTTAAGAAGCTAAAAAATGATTTCCATGCACTAAGTACCAAACACTCAGTTTCTGAGGACAGAAATGTTCTATCTCTTGCAAAAGTAAATGACCAGATGTCTGAAATTCCAAGAATAAGAAACTATGTTTCTGACCTACAGGAAAAGTTCTCAACCTTAAACACCAATAATGAATTAAATGAGATTTCTGTAAATAAGCTGCATAAAAATAAAGGGAAAAGACCTGAGCAAAGTTCATCCTTTCTTCCTCATATTTCAACCATTAAACAAACTGACAATGAGTCTGTAAAATCTTTTGCTACTAGCAAAAAATCTTGTGATGGTCATGCACCAGCTGTTTCTGTAAATAATGAAATTTCTGAACACCTGGCTAAACTTCAGGAATTATTAATAATGAATAATTCAAACCAAAAAGTGGACCATCCCAGTAGTCAGAAAAATTGGCCTAAGTTAGACCAATATCCTACCTTTGATGGTGATTCTTCCTCTGATTGGCAACACTTTATCCAGAGAATTGATAATTTAAAGAGATCTTATAAACTACCTGATGAAGAAATTGTTTCTAAGCTAATTTCTTTATTTTCCAATGTAGCCTTGATGTGGTATGAATCTGTCCTCTTAGATAACAATCATTATACATGGAATGATTGGAAATCCTTGATTGAGAATCAGTTTGGTGGTTCAAAATTCAGGTTAGCTCAGCAGAGACTGTATGAGAATACTAGATATGTATCCTCCTCTGTTGAAAAGCCCATTGTTTTTCTGATTAAAATAACTAAAATCCTTAGAGCAATTGATCCAAAGTTGGATTATGATATTTGGAGAGATAAAATCTTGTATAAATTACCAAATTCTCTTAGGGATTTGATTGTTGCTAGAACTGAGCATGTAAGGGAAAATTCTTCTTTCATTAATATCTGTAATGAAGTACTACTCAACCATAGATATGAACCAAAGAATTACCTTAGTAAATCTTATAATGATCAGAATAAACCTTCTATAAAGCTCCCAGAAAAATCTGGTAAACCCTCTGCCCCAGTTGCACCTAAAAAATATGCAACAAATACTTGTTATAAATGTAACAAACAGTAGCAGAAGGGTCATGTTTGTGACAAGAAAATTCATCTTGTTGAACAAAATGAAGACACTGATGAAGTTGAACTTGAAGTCAATAATTCTTCCAGTGACTGTGAAAGTAATATCTCCTATGACAATGAATCTGTTAAAGATGTTTTAATGTTGGAACATGATGTCCATTATTTAAATAATATATCTGAAGATTGTGTATTGAATTTATCTTCAGTAGAAAATGCTGAGATAATTAAAGATATTACTAACAATTCTATTCCTATATCCCCTTTAAAGGCACCTGTTATCATTAATGGTAAAAATGTTGATGTAGTTCTTGATTCTGGTGCTGGAGGAAGTGTAGTATCTGAAAAAGCTTTGGCTTCAGTGGATAAGGAATATTTGAGTAAATTATTGCCTATAACTTCTGAAAAATGGAGAGGGTATGGTTCTACCTTATTTCCTATTGGCAAATACAAAACCTCTGTATTTTTCAAATATAATGGTGGTTTTGTCAGAGCTATTTGTGAGTTTGTTGTCATGAAAAATGATAATTTGAGCAATTGGTTTATTATGGGAAATGATATTTTAACCATGTTTGGTGTGAAACTGGACCCAGCAAATAATTGCTTTACCTTAGGAATGAATGGGAAAAGAAAATTCAAAATTTCTTCTCCTAGACCTTCTGGGCATTTGTTGAAATCTTGTAACTCACTGACCCAATGTAAAGGTAGAACAACAACTGAAATGGATGATTTATTACATGAAATAAATACTGCTTCTTTTGGTGATCAGTTGACTTGTGAACAAAAAGATTCTATTGTTGCCTCTATTACCTCTTTCCCTATGGCTTTTGCTCATGGGTCTCATGTCTTGGGAATTGTTCAGGAAGAAATGAAGATTACCTTATCCTGTAATTTGAGTGATATTCCTCCTACCCTTAAGAAAAAACCATATCCTGCTTCTCCATCAAAAAGAAAAGATATTGAAGATAATATTGAAACATTATTGAAAATGAATATCATTGAGAAAGTGGATGTCACCCCCAAATATTGTGTCATCTCCCCAGTCTTAATTTCTTATGAAAAAGATAAAGCTAGATTATGTGGAGATTACAGAGCTTTAAATACTTATACTGTTGATGATATTTATCCTTTACCCAGAATTAATTCAATACATGCTACCTTGCAAGGTGCAAAATTTATTAGTTGTCTGGATGGTAATAAAGGTTATCATCAAGTTCCAGTTGAGAAAAATTCTCAAAATTTTTTGCTTATTGCTACTCATATGGGAATATATAAGTATGTTAGGATGCCATTTGGCCCTAAAAATGCTCCTTCAGTTTTCCAGAAGGTCATGGATAACACTTTCCATCAAGAAATTATTGAAGGTTGGCTCATGGTTTATATTGATGATATTATTGTTTTTTCTAAAACTTTTGATCAACATATGATTCACTTGAATAGAGTTTTCCAAAAAATGGATGAAATCAATATGACCTTATCTTTAAAAAAGTGTAAATTTGGTTTTCAATCTTTGAAAGTCGTTGGCCATGTTGTGTCAGGCTTACAAATTTGTGTAGACCATAATAAAGTTGCTGCCATTCAGAATGTGAAAGCACCAACTTCTGTAAGAGAAATCCAAAGTTTTTTGGGTATGTGTGGCTATTATAGACAATATATTAAAAATTATCAGGTCATAGCCTTGCCTCTTACAAAACTAACCAGAAAAGATGTTGCTTTTCTCTGGAATAATGACTGTCAGAAAGCTTTTAATACATTGAAAAGTTGCTTAATGACAGCCCCTATATTGGCTCTTCCAGATTTTAACAAGCCATTTGTACTTTATACAGATGCTAGCTTTATTGGTCTGGGTGCTGCCCTTCACCAAAAGCAAATTATTAATGATAAATCCTCAGAGGTTGTAATTTGTTATATTTCAAGAAACTTAAGAAATAGTGAATTGAAATATGGTGCCACTCAATTGGAGTGCTTAGCAGTTGTTTGGGCTCTTGAGAAACTTCATTACTACTTGGATGACCAAAAATTTGAGTTGGTAACTGACTGTAGTGCTGTGAAATCTCTCTTAAACCTCAAAACACCTAACAGACATATGTTCAGGTGGCAACTTGCTGTTCAAGAATACAGAGGAAGGATGACTATTATCCATAGAGCTGGAAATGTTCATTCTAATGTTGATATGCTCTCCAGATTGCCTCTGCCAAATAATGACTCCAATCCTGCTTATGTACCTGAAGATGATACTGTTCATATACATGGTATATTTATAGTTGATATGGAAGAAGAGTTATTACAGTTAATACTGGATTCATATGATAAAGATTCTGACTTAAATAAATTAGTTACTATTTTGAATGATCCTAAGAATGCTTCAATTCAAGCATTAATAAAAACTCTTCCTGCAAAGTACCAAAATGCTTTAAATAAAGGAAAGTTTTCTATTGAAGATGGTTATATATATTATAGAAGGAAGCTTACCAATGTAATTGTTATTCCTCCTTCAATGAAAGAAACTATCCTCAAACTTTGTCATGATGACATATTAGCTGGTCATTTTGATCTTGAAAAAACATTGATTAGAATCAAAAACACTGCATGGTGGGCTAATATGTCTGAAGACACAAAATTATATGTTGAATCTTGTGATTCCTTCCAAAAATCTAAAAGGTTAACAGGTAAGAGAGCAGGGTTATTACAACATATTGAAGCACCTAGTGCTCCCTGGCAAATCATTAATATGGATTTTGTCACTGGTCTTCCTGTTGCAGGTAAAGACAGCTTTAACTCTTGTTGGGTAATAGTGGATAGATTCACAAAAATGTGCAAATTTATTCCAACCCACAAAGATGTATCCACCAAAGAATTAGCTTTCTTATGGTGGTCTTACATGTTTAATATTATTGGTTTTCCAAAAGCCATTATCTCTGATAGGGATCCAAAATTCACTTCTGAGTTTTGGACCTCTTTGATGGATATTTGTGGCTGTGAGTTAAAATTGTCTACAGCTCACCATCCTCAGACTGATGGTCTAGCTGAAAGAATGATTCAAACTCTGGAAGATATGATTAGAAGGTATTGTGCCTTTGGTTTAGAATATAAAGACAATGACAGATTTACTAATGATTGGGTCACTCTTTTGCCTGGTCATGAATTTGCATATAATAGCACTGTTCATTCTGTCACTGAGAAAAAGCCTTTTGAGCTTTGGTTAGGTTATGTCCCAAACACTCCTGCTCAGATTCTCAATAATAAATTACCCAAGTTGGAACTACACCCTGGTGTAAAATCTTTTATGCAAATGCAACAGCTATGCAGAAAACATGCTCAAAGTTGTATTGATAAAGCATTTGAATATGAAAAGAAAAGATGGGATAAATCCCATAAAGAATACACATTTAACAAGGGTGATGAAGTGTTGATCTCTACTGTCCATTTCAATTTACAAGGTAACCACAAATTAAAAGATCCTTTTGTAGGACCAGTTGTTGTTAAAAGAATGGTTGGTGATAATGCAGTAGAAGTTGTATTGTATTCTCCATATGATAGGAAACATCCTGTCTTTCCCATTTCTTTGCTTAAACCTTATACTTCCAACAGTTACTTATTTCCAAAAAGAAGAGGAAGACCTAAGAAGAACCCTCAGGAAGTCACAGAAACAGCAGAAATTGATAAAATTCTCAATGATAGAATTATCACTTCTGAAAGAGGTACTGAATATTTATTGAGATATAAGAACAAATCATCTGAACATGATGCATGGATACCTGGAAAGGAAATTTCAAATCTGCCTGCTCTGTTGAAAAAATACAAAAAGAAAAAATCTTAGCATTTTTTTTATTGTTTTTTTAGAGTGAGGGAGTGTCAGCCAGGCTATTCCAGGAGTCCAGTAAATGATATATAAATTATAAAACCTTAAAGAGTGGGTAAGACTTGTATTTAATGAATATAACTTAATATTTTATTGCATAATGAAATTATATAAGAATTTTATTATATACAAGTGTTACATTAAATTTATTGGTTATATATATTTTTATATACAATTAAATTGAGCATAATATAATATATTCTACAAATAATGGCGCATTTTTATGTATTTAATAATTATAAATTTATATTTAATTAATTGAGAAACATATATTATAATTATAAGTGTAAAATTGATTTATAATATATTTAAATTAATTACTTAAATTTATATATTAAATAATACCTCTCATATGATACTAAACAATAATTAATGACGCTTCTTTTGACCCTTAATTGTGTTAAAAAAACAAATAAATTAATTTGGAATAAATTGAGATTAATTGCTTGTTTTGTTGCGTCAAATTATTTTTTGTTTCACTTAAAATGTCCTTTAATCAGAATGTACCATCTGTTTGGAATTATATTTCTCATAGTTCCTATGTTTCCAATCTTGTTTAGTTATTCACTATTGTCACTTACTGATTTGGGAATTAATGGCGGGGAAATTGGATTCTTAATTGGGGTTTTAATTATTTGTTTCATGTTTTTCTCTACATTGTTATGTTTCATTTACTCTTTTGATATATTTGTTTTATTCCATTCTAATCATTGTATTTACAAAGATAGTAGCGCTTCAGAGGACCCATTGCCTATAAAAGGGCCTTGGATAATCCCCTGTAGCCTCATCACTTATTACACACTCAACAAATTAAATAACCATTTTATTACGTTTATATTTTTTTTATTAGTAATACAAATCTAATTTAAATTCTATACAACAAATCAAAGGTTGCTTTAAGTCTAATAGTAATTAAAATTGTTTGCCGCGCAGTACCCTTACATTTAATAATATTATTATTAATAAAATCTAAGTTTTTGTCACCTCTCAAAGTTGCTCACCGTTGTCTCCCTCTCAAATAAATTAAATATATATATTTTTGGTTTATTTCTTTATTTTCCTTTGTCCTCCTCCTTCTCTCCTCCTTTTTCTCCTATTTTTCTTACCTCTTCTAGACGACTGACCGACAGTTTTTCTGTTTTTCTGTTTTTCTGTTTTTCTGTTTTTCTGTTTTTCTGTTTTTCTGTTTTTCTGTTTTTCTGTTTTTCTTTTTTCCTTTTTTTTCTTTTTTTCTTTCTTTCTTTTTTTCTTTTTTTCATTTTTTCATTTTTTCATTTTTTCATTTTTTCACTTTTTTCATTTTTTCATTTTTTTCATTTTTTCATTTTTTCATTTTTTCATTTTTTCATTTTTTCATTTTCTCATTTTTTCATTTTTTCATTTTTTCATTTTTTCATTTTTTCATTTTTTTTCATTTTTTCATTTTTTCATTTTTCATTTTTTCATTTTTTCATTTTTTCATTTTTTCTTTTTTTTTATTTTTTTATTTTTTTATTTTTTTATTTTTTTATTTTTTTATTTTTTTATTTTTTTATTTTTTTTATTTTTTTACTTTTTTATTTTTTTATTTTTTCATTTTTTCATTTTTTCATTTTTTTCTTTTCTTCATTTTTTCATTTTTTTATTTTTTTATTTTTTTTATTTTTTAATTTTTTAATTTTTTAATTTTTTTCTTTTCTGGTTATCCTGTATCTATTGTCAATGATAATACTATTCTCCGTTACTATATCTTATTCTTATTTATCTCATCTTACGTGAACATTTTACTACTCAATTAAATATCCGTTAATACTAATCTCTAACTAATATCTCATCTATTACTTAAACCTTATTTGTCAGAAAGGCTACTAGACTCACCCAGTAAAATAATTAATTATCTTACTGAGATGAAGCCATGCCTTTTAATCCTTATTAATAATTAATTATTTACAAACTACTTATGTATTACTTACAACTAAGTAGCTAAGTACAATAAGTAATGTAAAGAATTAATAAGAAATAAGTAACTGTCACATACATATTTACTCCCAAACACCGTGCTCAATAATACAGATGAGAGGGAATAAAATTAGTATTAAAAAATATAAAAATATTAAAAGAAGAAAACTTTTCAATTTCCTATATTTAGATTTTGTTGAATCAATATTTTAAATCAAATGTTCTTGCACTAAATGTGACAGACCAAGGGATTCAGATTTTATTTCAAATAAAATAATACTTTTTATTTACGCACTATTTAGTATAACTCTTATTATTTCATATACACTCCTTATTTAGCTTCTTTTTTCTCACACCCTTGTATTAGGTGGTGTTAACTCCTTATTTTTATTCCTCACATCTTTGCCTATAAAGGCCCTCTCTTTTTGTACTGTTCAGGACATTCCTTTTTACTTATATTTTTTACAAACCAATACTACCATTAAAATTTATTACTATTTATTACTGACTTAGTAATTACATCTCGTCATTCTAAATCAATAATTATAATAGTAATTAAAAATCTTACCTCTAATCATTGAGTAATAAATCTTAAAACTTATAAGAGAAATACGTACATTATTTTGAGTCCTTTAAATCCATCGTTGCCATCCTTGGAATACCTTGAAACTCTTCTAGACATTAAAGTCCACCTTGACATTATTACTCTAATTATTTTTTTTAATTCTCTAAGTGATTACCTTATTTATCAAAAACTCTCTCATCCATTACTAGACTTAATTAACTCTCAGACTAATTTGAGCACATTCTCTTTTACTCATTCAATTTGACTGCTTCTCTTTACTATAAAAGATGGGTGCCTCTCCCCTAGTTTCAGCATCCATCTTTCCCTACTCTTATACCTTTTGACCTTTAACTCACACTTCTATTTATTTGACCTCTCTAGTACTTTCTTTACTTGACCTTATTTGACCTTGACCTATTACTTTGACCTCGCTTTGCTTGACCTTACTTGACCTTTACTTACCCGTCTATTTCATCCTTACATCTATAACAGGAATAGACTCATTTTCGATTCTTGAAATGAAACCACTGGAAATTTAAAGTTTTTGGGTTTTTTTTTCTTTCAAAAAATGAATACATTGATAAACTAATATTTCGAATATATATCTTTGTTTTTCAAAGATTGATATTAATCTAATGATCTTGTCAGCCAGGCTACTAGAATTACCTGGTAAAATAATTAATTTTTTTACTGAGGTGAAGCCACGCCTTTTTTAAAAATTCTTATTAATAATTAATTATTTAATATTTACTTATGTAACTAAGCTAGTTATATTAAGTAGGGTAAATAATTAATTTAAGTAAGTGTCCCATACATTTTTACTCCCTAACACCGTGCTCAATAATGCAGTTGATTGGGAATAAAAATTAATAATAAAATTATAATAAATAACCTTAAAAATATTATATTACTTCATTGAGAGATCTGGATTTCCGTGAAATCAATATAATTAATTAAAATGTGTTGTATTAATTGTGAAAGTCCAATGGAACTCATACTTTATTACCAATGAAAATGATGCCCTTGTTGACATACCAATTAATTTATTCTTATGTCATATATATACTCCTTCTTAGTCAGCTTCTTTCTCACATCCTTGCAGTAGATGGTGTAAATTATGTGTTTTTATTTCCCTCATGTTTTCCTATAAAAGGCCCTCACTTTTTGTACTTTTCAAAACATTCCTTACTTACTTACTTTATTATAATTACATACAAAAAACTATTTATTATTATCAATTATTGTTTTAGTATTTACATTAACACCGTGATTCTAAACCTTTAAATATAATAGTAATCTACCTCTTTACCTCTTGTTATTTGAGTAAAATAGTCTTTAAAAGATAATAAAATACGTACCAAGTTTGAATCCTCTGAAACCCATTGTTGCCATCCTTGGACCTCCCTGGAAAATCTTCTAGACTTGAAAGCCCACTCGATAGATCTCATGAATAAACCATAGAATAAAATATTGTTTTTAAAAGTCTTTCTAGTTGGCTTGTTTTTTTTCCCTTCAATTCATACTTTCTGGAAGCTTAAACCCACAATCAATGAAGGACCGATATGTGCTTAAGCTAATTTATCAAACTGGATTTAGAAAAGATGAGCACAATCTCTTACAAGTCTTTTTCACAGTTTTTGTGGCAATCTATTCAAATTTCATTAATTTAAGATTTAAGTCTCAGTAAGTTAAATGGGTGCTCTCAAATCCAGTGACTCAAATTTGAAATCATAAAGATGTTGAGTCTGTCAAGTCCGTTTTAAATTTACATTGAAATTTACATTAACTCTTAAGGACTTCACTAAGCCTTGCAAATACTATCAAGCTAAAAAATCTTTGAATCTTGTCTGAGGGAAAATATTTCTTAACGTTATTTGTTTTTTGGTCTGATCCAGTATATTGCTCGTTATTTCACATATTTCTATAAAATTGGCTACATTTTAAAGACTGTATTTCTCAATGAAGTCAGTGAGTTATTTTCATCTTAAAGAAGTAACCACTAAGATCGGTTTATTTTAAAAAATCTGTTGATAAGAATTCCAGGTCTGTCAAATTTGGATGGCCCTCTGCTTTCTTTACAAATGAAGTTGTGCTTCCTGGTGGCGAGTAATATATCGGCCTACTCTCACTGTGATGCTATTAGAATAAAACTCTATCAACACAGATTAAGTTAATACCAAGAGTTTATTCACATGCACCAAAGTCGATTGCCAGGGTTATACGCAGCATGATTATCTCAGAAAAGAAAAAAGAAAAATAGAACATAAGTAGTGTCTTACTGCTGCTGACCAGTTGATGGATATAAACCATATTCATACATTTTTCAAAAAATAAACAATAAGCTATTCGTTGGGAGAAGTTTGTCTCCTATAATATGATAAAAAAAAAATCCTTCTTTTCTAACACACGCTTTAAGTTAAGTAACATCGAAACTTCGTATAGAGTCTGGTTCTATTTGAAGGTTTTGAATGGTCAAAAAATGTTCTGAGAAATCTAGACCAAAATAATCGAAAACAAGCAGTTAAAATTCTTCCAAATTAATCCAGCATTGATGCTGAAATTATAAAAATGGTCATGCGTATAGGATGGAGTTTTGAATACCGTTTCGTCTTGTTGCACGCCTAAAGCCATTATTTCATCTACTGTTGATGTGTTCTTGCCATTGCTGCGGCTTGTCTAGCTTGGCGGATTTCCCAAACTTTTTTCAGATCTTAACAAAATGCAGTTAAGTTATTCACAAATTCATATAAAAAAATATATATAAAAATTTATGAACAGGAAACAAGCTTCAAAAACATACCATTATGCAACACTTCTTGGCTCTTCAATGCATTTCTGGACAACCCATCAGCGACACGAATTAATCCTTTAGCCGTTGCACTTGATACCGCTACATTTGCTTTAAGCGATACTCTTTTTATGACTCTTAATAAAAATGCTCCAGCTCTATGCAGTCCTTTTAAAAGTTGCCAACCAGCCATTACAGGTATGGATAGCAATAACGCCACTCCCTTGACAGAATTTTTCACGACAGTTTTTCCCACTTTCCAAACCTTTTTACTAGCAAATTTTATCCAGCTGCCAGTTGTCTTCACCTTTGCCCATAAAAATTTCGATGATCCGATTATTTTCATTTTGGAAGCCACTGCTAGGCGTTTTGATTTGTCCTTGGCATATGAGCCGGTCTTCTTAAATGCTTTACCAGTTTTCGAAACTCCTTTACTTATCTTTTCATTCATATTGGTTAAGAAAGTACTAGTAAGCTCGTCGGCCATTTCCTTAGTCTTCTGGCGAAGTGCTTGAAGTTCTATTAGTCGTTCTTCTGGAGTTTTAACGTGATTATTTATATTTGCGGGTGGAGGATCACATTGCCGTTTTGACAAAGCCCGCCGCCTTAGACAATGAATTCGAGCTAGAGATTTCTCCTGCTGTAAATCTTCCTCCCCACAAAAAATAAATAAATAAAATTAGATTAAATTAAATTAAATTAAATAAAATAAAATAGGTGATGATTAGTTTATAAATCAGATGTTTGTTTCAATGCCAAAAACAACAAACCAGTTATTCCTCGAGCAGAAGTTGTTGTATCCTTTAAATCTGTAGCAACTTCTGATACTTTAGATAATTGTCCTGCGTTTTCAAGCATATTGACGCTGAGCATACGCTTAAAAAGAGGACTTTTTAGATTGGACGACATTGGTGGTAGTGTGGAAAGAACAGGATTTAGGCCCTGGAAACAGACAAAAATGACTTTGATTTTCATTTTTGTCTGTGAAATTCGTAAAATATTCCACTTTTTTGTGAGCCAGCAAGGGTATACAACGTTAACAGCTGTTTTCCGTCGATCTTTATAAATGAGTGAATAATTTTGTTTGTGGTAAAGCCACAGTAATTTTTTTTATTAATATTATATTTATATATTTAAGTTTTTATTGATATAGTGGGTAAATTCAAGAGACAATTAGAAGGCAAAACAACTCCCCAAAAGAAGCACTGGATTCCTTCTACAGTATATAAGTGTCCAATGGTGAGAGGGTATCTTTTTTTCAAAAGATCAAAACTTGTCTGAAAGACACTCATATTTCGGTCCCATGAAAATTGGAAACAGATGATGGATTGTTGTGCGTCAAACAGCCAATGGTCACTCCAATACCGCTGAAACCGATTGAAACGAACACAGCGCCATGATCATCTTATGCACTCTTTCGGGAAAGGTGCCCATTATTTGATTTTGCGCTACGCTTAACTTGGTAAGAAAAGTGTTTGATTTATTTTTCATTCTTTAATATTTTGAAAAAAAAAATCGATTATGGTTGGATCATTGCCTTATTTCAATAAATCTACAAAAAATCTAAAAAATCATATGTTCACTCTTTGCTATTCACTTCTTGCCGCGAGACATTTGAGACTCAAAAAAGACGACGTCATCCTCAAAGGCCAAATGTCATTAATGTTCAACATGGATACCGAACAGCGAGTTAACGTAACCAAACTTGATCAAACCAGAAAATCTCTTCGCTCCAACCTTGAATTTTTGAATTTTTTTTTTTTTTTTTTTACCAATTATTTACCATGATAAAAAAAAAGAAGCCATAACGTATGAGACCAGAAAGTAAGCGTTTGCATTTTGCTTAAAGTCATCAAACTTCACGAGGAGAGCAAGGAGAATGTTAAAGGAATATAACTACGTGAAATTGGATACGCTCATTGTGTCTACTTTGTGTCCGGTGAGAAGACAGTTTCATTTTTTTTTAAAATTTCACACAAAAGAGAAAGTTGGGGCTCGGGTTTTGAGGATACTAAACTCAATGGCACCAGTCTCTTCTCACCATTCAAAGAGTCTGTATCAAGGAAAAGATAAAAGGGTCGACTCAAGTGAAAAATTCAAGGTTTTTCAAAAAAATAATAATCCATCTCTAATAAGGAAACAAAAATTTGGACCAGGCCATAGTCAAGAATTTTCGCAAAGAGCACAACTGAGTAAGGCAGTGGATGGAATCTTATAACATTAGTTATTTGGCCACTGTGTAACAGGACCCAAAATACCGGCGCAACGCGACAACAAGCAAGATGAGTAAGCATAGTGCCTCTCAGGTATTAGCTTCCCAAGGGAATTATCGTGCAGCTTCTGTTTCAATATTTTTTTTATCATGACGACCATTCTTACTGATCAGTGTTCTTGAAACTTATTATTAATCTTCTGTATCTGAATGTGAGAGACATATAAAGTCAACGGATATGGATGCACTGGCATTTTTCTACTATTATTACTCTTTACTGTTTCACCAATTGATTTATTTCTCAAGATCGGTTTTCCTTCGGGTATAGATCTATCCAAAAATAGGTAAAATGATAGAAGAGGAAAAACTAAGACTGAAATAAGTGGCATGTGATAATACAAAGAGTGGAAAAATGGAAAGGAAAAGTAAATAAAGGGAAAAAAAAGAAAAAAAAAATGCGTAATCTATACATGTCAAGTTTCCTGTGGGTTTAGAAAATTTAAGTGAGGAGTAAGAAATTTATTGTTGATTAATAAAGAAGTAGCAGGAAATGGGATTCGCGGTTACCTAAGTTGATCTCGTTATATCGCTCGTGGGGCTAAAAAAGTGGGACAACCAGTGAGGAAGTGATGCACAATATTCTGAATTGTTTCTCTTCGGTCCTGTGAGTTACTAACTTGGGACGGTTAGATGAGAGGTTCATCGAGACATCAAAATCTCATAGTCAAGCTATTCTGTCTTCAAGGAGAAGAATGATGCTATAAAGTTGAAGCTGTAGACCGATGGTGTGATGGATGCTTTGCTATTTTATTTCTCTTGTCACATACAGGCTACTGAACACTTATTGTATTGACGAATGAAGTGTTATTCTTTCCTCCATTGTTTTGATCAACTCTTCATGCCTGCTATGTACTTCATATAAGAAAATAGAATACAAAATGATATGCACTTCTCATTTAGGACACATCCACCACGGGAAATTTGGGGGTAACTGCTAGCAGTTACCCTCTCTTTGAACTCCATCGTGCCCCTAATTTATGCCAGGATTAGACCCACCATATATACTACATTGAGTACAAATTAGAGTCACATTTAGTCCCAGATTAGTCTTTGATTAAAGCCCATTTTGTTCTACATTGAACATAAGTTGATCCTCAATTTTACTTTGATTCTGACATGGCGTGCAAGACTATAGAGGATGACTTCATCCTCTTCCGCACAATGATTTTTTGTAACTGAGGATGAATATTTTCTCAGTTGCATTTTCAATTCCTCTACAACCCTGAAAAGTTCTCACTTCCGCTTTTGATTTCTCAGATAATTTTTTTTCCGCATCTCTTTGCCCTTAAAGTTCTCTGCATCCTTTTACAATGATCTCCAATGAAGAAAAATCTCTGTTGGATTTTCAATCCTGTCTTCTTCCAAAAAATCTCTTTTAAATCTCTTCTTATCTGTTACAATTGCAACCTCTTTGTCTTTTTTTTCATCGTCAGATCCCATTTTTCCATCCTCACCTCCCATTTTCAACTCCCACCATCCCCATTTTTTTGTACATATTTTTTTTCTTTCCCCCAATGGTTCATTCCTGCTGCTGATTCTGAATTGACTACCATTGTAAAGTGGCCTATGTGCCAAAAGTCTGTGAACAGCATTTTTATGCATTTTTCATATTTCGCACAGAAATTTCCTTCAATTTCACCATTCCATTCATCTTCTCATGACAACCATTCACCAATCCTCATCCTTTTTCCTCTTCAAGACATTTTTTCCACTCCCTGCCTTTATCAAAGCTTCATACATCAAAATCCAACCTTTTGCTTTCATGGAAACACTTCCAAAGTCTTCAATGCACCCAACTAAACTTTTGTCACCTTACCCACACTTCTCCAAGCCTTAACCTACCTCATATCTGCCTATACTCACTGATATTTCTACTCCAAATTATTTTTTTGGGTGATCCTTGCTTTTCAAGAGTAACTGTGAATGAAATTTGATTATTCCCTTTGCATGATTGAGAAGTTTGTGAACCATGGCACTGAGGGGAAATCAACACAAAAAATTGATTATCTTTTTCAATGATTTTTTTTAACTTTTGCTTTTGAGAAGTCATTCTGTGATATCTGGGCTATGTTCAGGTAAGTATTTCACATATCTGGAAAATAGAGACATGCTTTTTCACCTAAATACAAAACTAGATATTTTTGTAATAAACATTGAGTGAGTTATGTCAAAAAAAGACCATTCACAGACTTTTGGTAGGGCACTGTACATGTTTATCTACATATAATTCAAATATCAGAAAAGAACTATTTTATTTCTTCCAGTTTTACTTTCTTTTTACTATTTTTTTTACTTTTTATTTATCATATTTCATCCATAGAAACATGCTGAAAAATTCTTTTTCCCAATCTTCTTGTACAACATCTAGATCTATTGATTTTGAAGCACTGTTAGCTTGTGCACTTGAGAAGAAAGTTTCTGCATTCAGAGCCCAATTTAACTCTAAATTGCATGAAATTTCCCAACTTAAAAAACATATTTCCTTGAAAAGCATTAGATATGCCTCTTCCAAACAACAACTTCACAATCAATATTGCCAAATTCTTCATCTGAGCCATCCAAATGTGACCAATTCCCCAGTTAATACTGAAATAAATTTCAAGTATTCAGGGCACCTCTTCCCTATCTTTGCCTCTTCAACCTAAAAAATGTTTAAAATACTCCTAAATTCTTCTTTTATTCAAAAATTTTGATTGAAGGCAAAATACTGACTTCCTCAAAAAAATTTTGTCCACCAAAGTACATGACATGATTTCTTTTTTTCTTTTTATAATCTTTTTGATAATTTTACCAATCATTAGAATTGTGTTTATCATTGTTTAAGATTGTGGTGGAGATTGGGTGAAAGTTCTTCTCTTCCACCTGTTGCAAGCCCAGTGCACATACAGGAATCCCAAATTCAATCTTTGAGAATTGGACACATAAATAAGATCTGTAGTGTCCCATCCAAAAATCCTCTTATTGATTTAACAGAAATTCAAACTCTCAAAAACTCTTCTACAGAAAGAATTAAAATTAAAAATGCTTTCATATCTATCAAACTTAGTTTTGTTTTATAAATACATCTTCAATTTTCTAGACTTGGAATTCAATTATAGGCACCTAATCTAAAGGAGGAAGAAGATATAGTTTTTAATTTTTTGTTGTAGATTGTGTGCTATAAGTTTTCTTTAACTTGGGTTTAAGTCAAGAGCATATTTATTATTTCATCTTAATGAAACCTTTTCTTAAGGAAAAAATTATGTGTCATAATTATAGTATTACTCTTATTTGAATACTCAGATCACTTGTGTAGTTTTTTTTAAAAAAAAATTTGATTCAAGTACAAAATATTTGATTAACTTTAACTTGTTAACCTATATCCTTTCAAATAAATATAAAATAAATACATATATTCTCATAAACCATTCTATATATTAAATGAAATTTTTTTAAAACTATAATACTATAACCTATCCTTGTGATAATGGAGAGTATTCATAAACCATTGTATATATTTTATGAGATTTTTCTTAAACCTATAATACTATAACCTATCCTTGTGATAATGGAGAGTATACATTGATTTAAATTCTGATTATTATTTTTGTCAGTATAGTCTAGTATATAAGTATGATATAATAGTGTTTATTTATGGTACTACTACTTATTGATAAATGATTTAGTGATTAAACTTCAGGGGAAGACTAATAAAATAGTTATACTCAAATAAAACTCACAATACTTGGATTTTAATGCGTGCTAGTGGTGGAAAATAGATGTATAAAATATAGTTATAGCTTATATATAGATAATATCAATTTATAAGGGCTTTATAATATATTTCTAAATGTTAATAATTGTATAGTAGTGTTTGTTGGAGATATTGTAATTGAATGATGATAAATAACCGTCAAAATCCCCCCTTACTTATACCCAAATCCACTGGAGTGCACAGACCTTCAATCCAGATGATGTCACTGCTATCCCCGGCAATTACAGCACTGTGAGGGCCCATCACCTCCCCATGGAGTCCACTTCAAGCAGTTTCAACACCCAGACCTCCAGTAAGGACACTCCATCTCTATTAATAATAACACAGATCCATACCATGAATAGAAAATCCAGATAAAAGCAGATACCATAAAGAAACAGGTAAAATAAACAGTCAAAAAGAGATTTAATGAAACCAAAAGCATATAAAGGAAACAAATAAAATGTCAAAGCCCCCAATAACATCCCCAAGCATCCACATTAACCCAGAAATATCCTTCCAACCCATAAATCCGTGAATAACCATCTAAGGAAGTAATTTTAGTTGTCCAAACTGGGTGTATGCGCATGATATAGGTGTCTATGCTTCTTTAGGCGTTTTGAGTCCACTGATTTCATCCATATGACCTAAAATAAGCAGAAAAACAAAGGTTATAGGCTATTAAGGGGCTAAAACCCACTTATCTACCTAAATATACATAATATACTGCATATTTAACTGAATATGAGATTTGTCAGGCTAAGGTCAAGTACAAGGACGTGAACTAGCTTGAATAGTCAGTTTTCTAGAAGATTTTAATGCTCCTATATGAATACTGTAGTTTTAATCCACTAAGTTGTAAAATATAATCAAATATAAAGGTCTCAGTAATATAATTCTCACTATTCTTATATATGGCTTACAATCTTTTTAGTTGGTAGAAAAATAGATTATTTAATTCAGATACTATTCAAAAGTCTTATAAAAGTACTAATTGATATGTATTGTAATTTATTTGGTTATATGGGTTGAATTGTAATGATAAAGAATGAATAAATACAACCCAAAAACCTCCTCCTTTTATACACACTGAGCTCCCCAATGATTCCCTTGATGTACCACCCAATACAAAGTTAATGACGCCTCTAAACAACTAATAGACATGCCCATCAACATTCCCAGTAACCCATGACATAATTAGAAGAATAAAAACCGCCAAAATCCTGTAATAATAAGGGAAATCCATCAAAATTAAAGAAAAAGACAAAAAGAGAGTATATGCGTATAAAACAATAATATTAAAGACTAAAGGAGACTTTTTAAGGTTAATAATAGCTTAATAATAAGGGGGATTGACTGTAGAAACAATGGGGCTAATCCTGACATTATACTATGTGAAATTCCCATTCAAAAATAACCAAAATTGACTGAGAAACCACCCAAAAACTTAAAAAAGAGCGTGAGATGTGGGGTAACTACATGCAGTTCTTGGCAGGCGCTTGCACGGGTAAATCCTTGACTAAAATTAGGCGAATTTAAGCGTGGTGATGAAATAAAGTGCCAAGAGTGAGGTTATTAATGAAATTAGTGCATATAAACAAGGTCAATGCATTATTAATTAAGCTAGGACACTAAATAAGCGCCTGTCGCCTATTTTAGTGTGTTTCCCCACAGTGGGCGTAGAATGTGGGGTAATTATAGCGTGAAAAAGCTAACTTTGCTAAAAATGAAGCTATTCACACGGGAAAAAAGCAGGCAGTATGTGGCCAGTACACAGAAGCCATTTCTGGCATAAAAAACACCAAATTTGAAAAGTGTTATTTTTATGCATTTAAATAGCCAAATCAATAGTTCTAAATGAGCCCAATTGATCTGTCAAAGCGCAATTTTGATATTCTCAATTTTATAGCGCATATAGTCAACTTTTAAGTGAAATAAAGCGCATTTCTTGTTTTTTGCATAAAACAATGAATATAACAGCTTTAAGTGTACTTAAAAATTATGTAGCCTTATACTTAAGGTTCTTAAGATTACCCTAACATATTCCAACTTAATATTAAGTACATAAGACCTATAAAAGGTGGATATATGCGTGTATATAAGGTGTTATAATGGCATTTTTTGTGTATTATCATAATTTTACTTATGTATACTATTTGTGTACTCTTATTTATTATTCCCATGTATAGTTCATGTGTTTAACATTACTTTTTACTCAGTCCTGGAGATATACAGGCTAACACTCGCCCACTCA
Organism: Hemileia vastatrix; assembly: GCA_030280995.1. Taxonomy (NCBI): domain Eukaryota; kingdom Fungi; phylum Basidiomycota; class Pucciniomycetes; order Pucciniales; family Zaghouaniaceae; genus Hemileia; species Hemileia vastatrix. The sequence continues at coordinate 26,020,361 of JASXTE010000012.1, forward strand.
AAAAAACAATAAAAAAAATGATAAGTTATACATTTTATTTTATTAATTTGTAATTTTCAGGTATTCAGAATAAATCTGTAGCATTAAAGATTCAACTTTAAAGAAATAAAACATAATAACATATTATGAGCACTGGTTTTTTAACCCCTCAGCTGGTTGAACAGAAATTTATTTCTGTTTAAATTTTTTAAGAAGGGTGGATAAATTAGAAATTTCTTTTTCAGGTATCCATTTATCAAATTCATTTGATTTACCTTTAAATCTTAGTAAATACTCAGTTCCTTTTTCTTTAGTAAGGATTCTTTTCTTGAGTATTTTTTCAATCTCTGCTTTTTCCACAATTTCTTCAGGTTGCTTTTTAGGCCTTCCCCTTCTTTTAGGAAATAAGTCAGGATCATTTGCATGGTAAGGTTTCAATAATGAGATAGGGAAAACTGGATGTTTCCTGTCATATGGAGCATATAATATGACTTCCACTGCATTATTCCCAACCATTTTATTTACTACAAAAGGTCCTACAAAGGGATAATTTAATTTAACATTACCTTGTAAGTTAAAATGTAGTGTTGATATGAGGACTTCATCTCCCTTTTTAAATTCAAATTCTTTATGAGATTTGTCCCACCTTTTCTTTTCATATTCAAATGCTTTTTGGATGCATTCTTCTGCATGCTTTCTACACATTTGTTGCATATGAATAAAGGATTTAGTGCCAGGGTGTATATCCAACCTTGGTAGTTTATTTAAATGATTTACTGGGGTATTTGGTACATATCCCAGCCAGAGTTCAAATGGTTTCTTCTCTATTACAGAATGAGTTGTGCTGTTATAAGCAAATTCAAGGCCAGGAATTAATGTTACCCAGTCATGTGTGAATTTCTCATTGTCTTTGTATTCTAATCCAAAGGCACAATATCTTCTGATCATGTCTTCTAGAGTTTGTATCATCCTCTCAGCCAGCCCATCAGTTTGTGGATGGTGTGCTGTAGACAATTTTAATTGACAACCTGATACTTCCATCAAAGATGTCCAGAACTCTGAAGTAAATTTAGGGTCTCTGTCAGAGATTATGGCTTTGGGGAACCCAGCAGTATTCATCATCTGAGTCCACCATAGTAATGCCAAGTCTTTTGCAGATACCTCTTTATGGGTAGGGATAAACTTACACATTTTTGTTAATCTATCCACTATTACCCAGCAAGAATTGAAACTTTCTTTTCCTGCTAATGGCAAGCCAGTTAAAAAATCCATGTTTATAATTTCCCATGGAGCTTTTGGCTGCTCTATTTGTTGTAACAACCCAGCTCTCTTCCCAGTTAATCTTTTAGATTTCTGACAAGAGTCACATGTTTCAATGTATTTTTGTACATCCTCTTTCATGTTTATCCACCAGGCTGTATTTTTAACTCTGGTTAATGTTTTGTTAAAGTCAAAATGACCAGCTAAGATGTCATCATGACAAGTACTCAACATTAACTCTTTCATAGAAGGTGGTATTACTATTACATTGCTTAACTTTTTCCTGTAATATATATATCCATCTTCAATTGATAGTTTACCTTTTTCCAACACATTTTTATACTTTGGAGGCAAGGTTTTAATTAATGCACTCATGGAGGCATTTAATGGATCATTAAGAATGGTAGATAGTTTAGACAAATCTGTATCAGATGAATAATTTTCCAATATAGTTTGCATAAACTCTTCTTCTAAATCCACTATATAAATCCCAAATATATGTATAACCTCATTTTCAGGCACATAAGCTGGGTTGTCAGCATCATTTGGCAAAGGACTTCTTGATAATAAATCCACATTTGATTGCAATGTTCCTGCTCTGTGAGTGATTGTCATTCTTCCTCTGTACTCTTGTACAGCTAGTTGCCATCTAAACATGTGCCTATTAGGTGTTTTCATGTTTAGTAATGATTTTACTGCACTGCAATCTGTTATAAGTTCAAACTTCTGGTCTTCCAGATAGTAATGAAGTTTCTCCAAAGCCCACACCATGGCTAAACATTCTAACTGTGTGGCACCATACCTTAATTCTGTTTTTCTTAAGGTTCTGGATATATAACAGATAACTACTTCAGATAATTTTCCATTTATTATCTGTTTTTGCTGTAAAGCAGCACCCAAACCTATGAAACTTGCATCAGTGTACAAGATAAAAGGTAGGGTGAAATCTGGCAGTCCCAATATTGGAGCTGACATTAAACATTCCTTTAATTTATTAAAGGCGTGTTGTCTTTCATTATTCCAAATGAAAGCTTCATTCTTCCTGATTAATGTTGTTAAAGGGGCTGCAATGGATTGGTAATTTTTAATATATTGTCTATAATATCCACACATACCCAAAAAACTCTGAACCTCTTTTACATTTTTAGGTATCCCAATGTTTTTAATTGCTGCCACTTTATTCTGGTCAACACAAATTTGTAATCCAGATACAACATGTCCAAGTACTTTCAAGGATTGAAATCCAAACTTACATTTCTTTAATGCAATAGTCATATTGATTTCATCCATTTTTTGAAAGACTCTTTTCAGGTGATTTAAATGTTCATCATATGTTTTTGAAAACACTATGATGTCATCAATATAGACCAATAGCCATCCTTCAACCATTTCCTGATGAAAAACACTATCCATCAATTTTTGGAAGACTGAAGGGGCATTCTTTGGGCCAAATGGCATTCTCACATACTTATATATACCCATATGTGTGGTTATTAATAAGTAATTTTGAGAATTTCTTTCCACAGGAATCTGGTGGTAACCCTTGTTCCCATCCAGACAGGAAATATATTTTGCTCCTTGTAAGGTAGCATGGATAGAAGCTATCCTTGGTAGAGGGTAAATATCATCTACTGTATATGTATTCAGAGCTCTATAATCACCGCATAATCTTGCCTTATCTTTTTCATAAGAGATTAATACTGGTGAAATGACACAATACTTAGGTGTTGTGTCCACTTTTTCAACAATACCCATTTCCAACAACAATTTTATATTGTCTTCAATATCTTTCCTTTTTTTCAGGAGATGCTGGGTAAGGTTTCTTTTTTAAGCTGCCAGGAATATTATCAAGATCACATCTTAGAGAAATTTTCATCTCATGGTCTTTGACCAATCCTAGTTCATTTGATTCATGAGCAAATGCCATAGGATATGATTTAATCAATCTCAAAATGTCTTCTTGTTCAAATTTTGAGAGTTGAGGACTGAAAGAGGCCTTTTGGATTTCATTTTCCAATTCACCCACTTCATTGGTGGTTCTTCCACCTTGCAGTTGTTCTTCTCTAGGAGAAATGGCATATACTGAATTTTCAGAACATATTTTGAATTTCCTTTTACCATTCACCCCTATGGTGAAACAACTGTTTGCAGGATCTAGTTTAATGACAAATTTTGTCAATAAATCATTGCCAATAATAAACCAATCACTACAATTATTATTATCCATTACTACAAATTCACGAACTGCTCTAACATATCCATTATTATATTTAAAGAATACAGCAGTTTTGTATTTGCCAATTGGATTTAATACTGAACCAAAACCCCTCCAGTTCTTTGTCTGAACAGGTTCTAGTTTTTCCTGGTACTTACTATCAAGTTTCATTAATGCATTAAGTGAAACTACACTACCTGCAGCCCCAGTGTCAAGAATGGCATTCATTTCTTTTCCACATATGATAATAGGTGCTCTGATAGGTGTTATTTTGTAAGTGTCATGAGATACATCTTTAATTATTTCAGCTTCCTCTATGGAAGTTAAAGATGTGTCTGTATGAGGTATAGCATCATTCAGGAACATTATATCCTGTTCTAATACAAATATCTCATTTTCATCATCACTGTAAGATATGTTACTCTTGCAATCCTCACTGGATTCCACATTCTCATCTTCATGATTACTAGGTTCAGAATTCTGTGAGGTTTCAATAACATTTATTTTTTTCTTACACGTGTGACCTTTAACCCAAGGTTCATTACATTTGTAACAAGTGTTATTTTCTTGTCTCTTAGGGACAAGGGGAGCTGAAGGTTTTTTCTTTTCCACTGGTAACTTACTTGTAGTAGGTTTTACCACGTCAACACTTTGTCTGTAATTACTATACTTGGTTTCATACTTGTGGTTTAATAATATCTCATTGCATATATTAATGAATCCAGAGGTGTCTCTGACAGTCTCAGTTCTAGCTACAATAATGTCTCTAACTGATATAGGCAACTTGTATATTATTTTTTCTTTCCACTCTTCATAATCCATTTTTGGATCCATAGCTTTCATGATTTTTATTAAATTCATTAAGAAGACCATGGGTTTATCTCCAGCATTTGGATTATATCTGGCCCTTTCATACAGTCTTTGTTGAGTGATTCTAAATTTTGGGCCACCAAATTGCCTTTCAATTAGTGCCTTCCATTCATTCCAGGAGTAATTAATTCCCTCACTCAATACAGATTCAAACCATAATAAGGCCACATCTGTAAATAAAGATATTAACCTTGAAGTAATTTCTTCATCAGGTAATTTATATGAAAATTTTAAGTTATCAATTCTTTGTATGAATTGTTGCCAATCAGATTTTGAATCCCCATCAAAAGAAGGGTACTGATCTAACTTAGGCCAGTTCTTTTGGCTAGTTTTAGCTTCCCTAACCTGAGGAATATTGAGTAATTCACTCACTTTAGAAAGATGATCATTAATTTCATCTTTTACTGATTTTATATTCTCAGAGCCCATGACACTATGTTCATGTTCCATCATTGGTTTATCATCAGAGTGTTTCATAAAAACTGGTACTCTTTCTACATAAGAGGTATTATCCTTTATTGTTTCAGTATTTTTCAAAATGTTGGCTACCTCAATTTCTACTCTTTGTAACCTATCTTTTATTACAGGTACATGAGTTAAAGTATCATTTACATTTGAAAAAGACAATTTTACACGTCCCTCTATGGTGGCCATAATATTCTGAGAATGTTTTAATTTAATTTCTAAATTTTTAATCTCAGAATTTAATCTTTTGTTTTCATTGATCAATTCATTATTTGAATTCTCAATAATTTTTAACTTATTGGCTGTTGTACTCAATGATTGTGTGATGTTTAATAATACACTTTCTGTATTATTGTTGGACTCTCTAGAGAATTCTTCCAATTTTTCAATTCTCAATAATAATTTACTAATTATTTTTGATTCCATTGGATTTTCTTTCAGAAAATATACAATTTTGTCTGTTTCCAATTCAGAAGATTCATCATCAGGGTCAATTTTTTCTTCATTTGATTCCATTTTTATATTAATAGTATTTTCCTGGTGATCAATAAAACTATGTACATTGTCCTCATGTAATGACAAGTCTAACATGTTATTTTCAAATCAATAATTTTTTAAATCCTTATCAATTATATCAAATAACTCTCTATCAATTTCATTACCTATAAGTAATTCATTGTTAGGATTATATAATTGATCTTGAGAAGATGGATGACTTACCACGGTCTTATTCCATTTCCCCTGCCTCTCCTTGGCTTTCCCCTGTAAGGGTGACTGCTGGATCCCTGTTGAGGAGGACTGTTGTAGTTTTGGGCATACCAATCCCACTTCCATTTGCTTACAGTTATCTTTTGGTCCTCTTCTGGGACTGGAGGTGTTGCTGTGGTATTTGGTGCCACTGGTTGTTGATGAGACCTTATATCCACTAGAGCCTGGTTGACTTCTATAAAGCCCTGTGCCGCCCTTTTCTCCAGATTGTTGATCTGGTCTAACATATTGTTTATTCTTATTGTTAGTGTATTCAGTAGGGTTGAGAGGGAGTGAATTTGCTCTTGTAAGGTGTTTTTGGACTTCTTTATTGACATTTGTTTTAAGAGCTTTTCCTTTTCCTCCATGGACATTGGTGGGGTGTTGTTTATTGTTACTGGTGATTCTTGACCCTCCATTTGGATGTCCTGTAACAGGTCTTTCAGCTCTAGTTCTTAAGTTATAAGATTTTGCCTTATTACTTACAATGTCATTGTTGTCACACATTTTTACGTGGAATTTTAGAGAATTGAAAGTTTAGATTTGAAAAACTTCAAAAAGGAGTTTAATCAGTATTTTTTATTACCACTGAAGACAATTTTATTGCTTACTTATTGGTATTAAGTGAATTTTTAAGTGCCAAAAGTCAAATATGCTTTTATGTGGTCACTTGATTTAACTGGTCTACAATATGTAGCCGTGTATTTATATTTCAAAAAGAAAATTTGTTAGTAAGATTCTTTCTAAATATTAAATGAATTTTACAAACCAATAAAAAGGGATTAAGAGTCCTTTAAAAAGAAAACAATTAATCAGTTTAATTGGTTATTATCTGCAAAGATCACAAATTCAATTGGTCTATTGACAGACTCCCACTAAGAACAATTATATGTTAAATTAGTGGTAAAATTGATGATTCAATATCACAATTTTATTATATAACAGGGCTTCTTTTTCTGAAATCACTAAATAAGTGACCCCAACCTGTTGTAATTATCCAAATATTTCTATAGGGATATTATTTACGTGCACCTTCTTTTGAAAATTTCACTTACAGGATTATAACAGAATTCTTGAGGAAAGGTCCCCAATTTGTCAGGCTAAGGTCAAGTACAAGGACGTGAACTAGCTTGAATAGTCAGTTGTCTAGAAGATTTTAATGGTCCTATATGAATACTGTAGTTTTAATCCACTAAGTTGTAAAATATAATCAAATATAAAGGTCTCAGTAATATAATTCTCACTATTCTTATATATGGCTTACAATCTTTGTAGTTGGTAGAAAAATAGATTATTTAATTCAGATACTATTCAAAAGTCTTATAAAAGTACTAATTGATATGTATTGTAATTTATTTGGTTATATGGGTTGAATTGTAATGATAAAGAATGAATAAATACAACCCAAAAACCTCCTCCTTTTATACACACTGAGTTCCCCAATGATTCCCTTGATGTACCACCCAATACAAAGTTAATGACGCCTCTAAACAACTAATAGACATGCCCATCAACATTCCCAGTAACCCATGACATAATTAGAAGAATAACAACCGCCAAAATCCTGTAATAATAAGGGAAATCTATCAAAATTGAAGAAAAAGACAAAAAGAGAGTATATGCGTATAAAACAATAATATTAAAGACTAAAGGAGCCTTTTTAAGGTTAATAATAGCTTAATAATAAGGGGGATCGACTGTAGAAATAATGGGGCTAATCCTGACATTATACTACGTGAAATTCCCATTCAAAAATAACCAAAATTGACTGAGAAACCACCCAAAAACTTAAAAAAGAGCGTGAGATGTGGGGTAACTACATGCAGTTCTTGGCAGGCGCTTGCACGGGTAAATCCTTGACTAAAATTAGGCGAATTTAAGCGTGGTGATGAAATAAAGTGCCAAGAGTGAGGTTATTAATGAAATTAGTGCATATAAACAAGGTCAATGCATTATTAATTAAGCTAGGACACTAAATAAGCGCCTGTCGCCTATTTTAGTGTGTTTCCCCACAGTGGGCGTAGAATGTGGGGTAATTATAGCGTGAAAAAGCTAACTTTGGTAAAAATGAAGCTATTCACACAGGAAAAAAGCAGGCAGTATGTGGCCAGTACACAGAAGCCATTTCTGGCATAAAAAACACCAAATTTGAAAAGTGTTATTTTTATGCATTTAAATAGCCAAATCAATAGTTCTAAATGAGCCCAATTGATCTGTCAAAGCGCAACTTTGATATTCTCAATTTTATAGCGCATATAGTCAACTTTTAAGTGAAATAAAGCGCATTTCTTGTTTTTTGCATAAAACAATGAATATAACAGCTTTAAGTGTACTTAAAAATTATGTAGCCTTATACTTAAGGTTCTTAAGATTACCCTAACATGTTCCAACTTAATATTAAGTACATAAGACCTATAAAAGGTGGATATATGCGTGTATATAAGGTGTTATAATGGCATTTTTTGTGTATTATCATAATTTTACTTATGTATACTATTTGTGTACTCTTATTTATTATTCCCATGTATAGTTCATGTGTTTAACATTACTTTTTACTCAGTCCTGGAGATATACAGGCTGACAAGATTTATGTATACATATAAGCTTATGTATGTCAATAATTACTTTATATCACTTAAGATAAGTATATTATGAATCCATTAACAACTTAATAAGTATTATTAGGCCATGGATAAGCTATTTAAACTACTATAAGTTATATAATAGAATAATAATTATATATATATAATAAAATAATATATATTATTATTTTAACCTTATTTTTAAGATATAAGCTTAATTTACTTAAGGTTATCTTATTTTAAGCATAATAAATACTCAGTCCAAGGATATTTAGGCTGACAATATCTCTACCCTTTTAAAAATGAATATTATTGAAAAGGTAGTTGAAACACCTAAATATTGTGTTATCTCACCTGTCCTAATTTCTTATGAGAAAGATAAAGCCAGCTTATGTGGTGATTATAGAGCATTAAATACTTATAATTTTGATGATATCTATCCTTTACCTATAATTAGCTCTATACATGCTACCTTACAAGGTGCTAAATATATCAGCTGTCTGAATGGTAACAAGGGATATCACCAGGTAACTGTTGAGAAGAATTTCCAGAATTTTCTGATGATTTCTACTTATATGGGTATTTATAAGTATTTTAGGATGCCATTAGACCCTAAAAATGCCCCTTCAGTTTTTCAAAAAGTTATGGATAGGACATTCCATCAAGAGATAATTGAAGGATGGCTGATGGTTATTACTGATGATATCATTATATTCTCAAAAACATTTAAGGACCATCTTAACCACCTGTGTAAAGTGTTCCACAAAATGGATGAAATAAATATGACACTTGCTTTGAAGAAATGTAAATTTGGTTTTCATTCTTTAAAAGTACTTGGTCATTTTGTTTCAGGGTTACAGATATGTGTTGACCAAAACAAAGTGGCAGCCATACAACAGGTGAAGGCTCCTACCACAGTTAGAGAGCTTCAGAGTTTTTTGGGAATGAATGGATACTATAGACAGTATATTAAAAATTACCAAGTCATAGTTTTACCTCTTACCCAATTGACTAGAAAGGATTTTGCTTTTTTTTGGAATAGTGAAAGACAGAGAGCTTTTGACACTATGAAAAACTGTTTGATGTCAGCACCGATTCTTGATTTACCTGACTTTAATCAACCATTTGATTTGTAAACTGATGCCAGTTCTATTGGTCTTGGTGCTGCCCTCCATCAAAAACAAGTGATGAATGATAAAGTATCAGAAGTCGTAATTTGTTATATTTCAAGAACCTTCAGAAATAGTGAATTGAAATATGGTGTCACTCAGCTTGAATGTTTAGCCGTAGTGTGGGCTCTAGGAAAGCTACATTACTACCTAGATGACCAGAAATTTGAACTTGTCACTGACTGCAGTGAAGTTAAATCCCTTTTAAACTTGTAAACACCTAACAGACTTATGTTCAGATGGCAGTTAGCTGTTCAGGAATACAGAGGGATAATGACAATTATTCATAGGGCTGGTATTGTTTACTCAAATGTGGATATGTTATCAAGTTTGCCTTTACCAAATGATGACTTTAATCCTGCTTATGATCCTGGCGATGAAATTATTCATATTCATGGGATATATGTGGTTGATATGGAGGAAGAGATATTACAGCTTATTCTGAATTTATATGATAAGGAAACTGACTTAAAAAAGTTATGCACCATATTAAATGATCCAAAGAATGCTTCAATGCAATCATTAATTAAAACCCTTCCAGCAAAGTACCAAAAGGCTTTGGAAAAAGGTAAATTTTCAATTGATGAAGGATATCTATATTATAGAAAAAAGTTGAGTAATGTCATTGTTATTCCTCCTTCTATGAAAGAAATCATCTTGAAAATTTGTCATGATGACATATTAGCTGGACATTTTGATTTTGAAAAAACAATGATCAGAATTTAAAATATGTTGAATCTTGTGATTCTTGCCAAAAATCAAAAAGATTGACTGGTAAGAGAGCTGGATTAATGCAACATATTGAACCTTCTGATTCACCATGGCAGATAATAAACATGGATTTTGTAACAGGGTTACCTATTTCTGGAAAAGAAAGTTAATACTCTTGTTGGGTTATTGTGGACCAATTCACAAAAATGTGTAAATTTATCCCTACTCACAAGGATTTTTCCACTAAAGAATTAGCTTTCTTATGGTGGTCTCATATGTTTAATACTGCTGGTCTTCCTAAAACCATAATCTCTGACAGAGACCCTAAATTTACTTCTGAATTTTGGATGTCTCTGATGGATGTTTGTGGTTGTGATCTGAAACTTTCTACTGCCCATCACCCTCACCCTGATGGATTAGCTGAAAGAATGATTCAGACTTTGGAGGACATGATAAGAAGGTATTATGCCTTTGGCCTTGAGTATAAAGACAATGAAAGATTCACTCATGATTGGGTTACCTTACTTCCAGGGTTGGAATTTGCTTATAATAGCACTGTTCATTCTGTTACTCAAAGAAAGCCTTTTGAGCTCTGGCTTGGATATGTTCCAAATACTCCTTCCCAAATTCTCAATAATAAAATACCTAAATTGGATTTACTTCCTGGCGTAAAATATTTTCTTCAAATGCAAAAACTTTGCAGAAGTCATGCTCAAAAATGTATTGAAAAATCCTTTGAATATGAGAAGAAGAGATGGGAAAAATCACATAAAGAATACACTTTTAAAATAGGTGATGAAGTGTTTATTTCTACAGTCCACTTCAATTTACAAGATAATAACAAATTGAAAGACCCATTTGTTGGTCCATTTGTTGTCAGAAGAATGATTGCAGATAATGCAGTTGAAGTTATTTTGTATTCTCCATATGACAGAAAACATCCTGTTTTTTCAATATCTCTTTTGAAACCTTACACATCCCATAGTGATTTCCTTCCAAAAAGGAGGGGAAGACCAAAGAAAACCCCTAATGACATTTCTGAGACAGAATAAATTGATAAGATTCTGAATGACAGAATTGTCACTGCTGAAAAAGGTACAAAATTTTTATTGAGATTCATAAATAAATCATCTGAAAGTGATTCTCTGATACCTGGGAAGGAGATATCTAATCTTCCTACTCTACTAAAGAAGTATAGAAAGAAAAAATCATAGCATTTTTTTATTGTTTATTTTAGAGTGAGGGAGTGTCAGCCAGGCTACCTGACTTATCCAGTAATATAATTAATTATCTTACTGAGATGAAGCCACACCTTTTTTTAATTCTTATTAATAATTAATTATATATTATTTACTTTTTTATTGCTTACAATTAACTAGCTAAGTACAATAAGTAAATTTAGTAATTAATAAAATTTAATAAATGTCCCGTATATTTTTACTCCCTAAAACTGTGCTCAATAATAAAGTTGAAAAGGGAATAAAAATATTATTAAAATATTAAAAATCTAAAAACTTCAAATTTCCTTATTAAGAAATTTAAAATTCAGTTAAAATAATATTTAAAATCAAATTTTTTATACTAAGTGTGACAATCTAAGGGAACTCAAGATTTATATCAAATAAATATGATACCTTTTATTGAAGCATCATTTTAGTATATCTTTTTTATATTCACATACTCTCTTTCCACTAAGTTTTTTCTCTCACACTCTCTTATTAGATTTTTTAACTCCATGTGTTATCTCTCACCTTTTGCCTATAAAAGGCCCTCTCCTTTTGTACTTTTGAAACTCATTCTTTTTACTTACCATTTTTATAACACATTTATTAGATACAATATTTAATTCTATTTTATATAAGTATAGCATTTACATTACCGTAATTCTAAAATATAAATCATAATAATATTTTAAACCCCTACCTCTTATATACTGAGTAAATTAATCAAAAGAAATAAAACTACGTATCTTGACTTTAAAATTCCAACATTCGACTTAAACGCCCCATTGGACCTCCAATTGAACCTTCTAGACAAAAACACCCATCAACCGTACGGTCATCAATTGGCTGGGGGGCATCTATTAAATTTTAAATATTTATTTTCAAATTTTTCAAAATCTTCTTTTAAATATTTTTCTTTCTTAAACTTTCATTAGAAATCAATATTTTTATTTTATTTCTAAATTCACTCTTATATCATAAAAAAATAAAATAAAATAAATATATGAATATAAAATTCTTTCTCAATTTTTTTAATTTTCAAATTTTTCTTTTGGTTATTTCTTTCATAGTATATTTTATACAGGAAAAAGGGTCAAGTGAAGCTCAAGAAAAATTGGGTCCAATTTCAAGATCTGTAAGTTCTGTAAGACTTTAAACTGGCTCATTTTCAAGACTTTCTTTAAGGTCTTATTAATATTCAAGATCTTTAGTCTTCTAAGACTTTAAACTGGATAGTTTTCAAGATTTTCTTAAAGAATTTGTTTCTCTTTTGGATGCTGTTAGTCCTTCAAGACTTTAAACTGAAAATTTATGAAGATTTCTTTTAATATTTACAAAATCCTGGTCCACCATGAACTTAAACTGGAAATTTTATCATTCTTTGGTCCACTATGACTTAAACTGTATTTACTATCGATCAAAAGTTAGGTCCACCAAGAATTTAAACTGGATTACCAAAATTACTTAATCATTTGTCAAGCCTAGGCCTTAATTAGGAAGAATTCATGCACATAAACAATCCTTATTCCACTAAGACTATAAACTGGCAATCTAATAAATGTTTGGTCCACCAAGACTTTCAACTGGAATGTCAATCTATTTCTTCAACTCAATTCAATCTTTTAATTTATCACTGTCCACCAAGACTTTAAACTGGATATTCAAATATTGTTGGATTTAGGTGCTGTTAGGCTTTAGGAGAATAAAATTTTAGGTGGTAATGATGCTAAAAAGGCATAATGGTTTGATTAGGTGATATTTTTAGCGCTTTAAAGATGGTCTAAAAGATTAAAGTTAAATATTGGAAGCCTGGCTAAAAGTATTTTGTAAAGGTTGTTGAATATAAAATGGATGAAAATTGTGATGAAGGAATCAGAAGTCAGGGTGATATTTGGATTTATTATTGTTTTATTTTATAGCCTCAGTGTTAGGCTGTTTGTGGAAGCTTGGAGGACCTCATGGAAAGATTGGAATCAAAGAATTCGGCTCAGTGGGGGGACCTATAAGAATGGAATCAAGTGTATTTGGCTCATTAGGGAGATCCACTCTCTCATTCTGTGACATAGATGGAAGACTGGTATATGGGAGTCTGAAGGGATTCAAACCTTGCTCTCAGTAGTGGAATAATCACAAAAAATTATTTTATTATAATTATAATTATGATTTATATCAAGAGCCGGAGAAGAAGACAAACAGTTTAAATTTTTAGAAGTCCAGCTAAAACAACTTTCATCAAAATAAAATAATTAGAAAAGATAATTTCTTTGAAATTTTTCAACATCATTATCAAAGCTTTGCATTAGGAGACTTCTCTTTAGGATATCTTCATGACTATTGGCTGAAGTTTCTTGAGAATAGTTCTTACATTTTGAGCCAGGAAATATTGTTTCAGTCAAATTTATAGGAGGAACTGGCATTATAGCATCTGGATCTTGAGAAGGCTGAATTAGTCCGGGATCTATTGTAGAAGATTGGACATTGGATAAGGAAGCTTTTTTGAACAAATTCTTTTAACGAAGATCAGTATTAGACATTTGATAGGGTACTTGGTAGAGAGCGCATAATTCACATAGAGCAGCTTGATCTTTGAAGGAAATTTTAAAATGATTATATTGATGGTTGATTTAGAAGAAACTTGGTTAATGGTGTGATTGGAGATGATGGTGGTTGAAGACAGAGATGGAAGATTTTGGGTCACCAATTATGCAAATTTGGGAATGAGGACATTCCATATTGGAGGGAGGATGTGGCATTCCACATCTGTGTATGCCACTTAGGTTTATCTTTGAAGATTAGTAGAAACTTTCTGGATTATCTGGCTGGATATTTGGAATTTTGGAAGTTGATTATTATCATTGGATAGCCCAGATTTTTCTCTATCTTTTATGTCTTGATGGTTTTTTATCATAATTTAATGTTGTCTTAGTGTTTTACTTGATTTTGTGACTTATAGTATTATTGGTGGATATGGTGTGCTGATGGAATGGCCACTGAGATCCAGTGCTCTGGTGTGCTCCGGTTTGCTCTGGTGAATTTATGGTGCAAAAGTGAAGTGTACTAGAAAAATCTGTCATTGTGGCCAAGTTTGGTCATGGTGGCAAAATCATCTCACTGTGTCAAATTTAGCTCACTCTGGCAAAATTAGCTCATTATGGCAAAAAGTTCTCATTGTGGTAAAATTTTCTCACAATGGGAAAGTCTGGTCACTGGGTTAAAGTCTGGTCACTTGGTTAAAGTTTGTTCACTGTGCCAAAGTTTGGTCACTGTGCCAAAGTTTTGTCACTGTGCCAAAGTTCGGTCACTGTACCAAAGTTTGGTCACTTTACCAAAGTTTGGACACTGTACCAAAGTTTTTTTACTGTGGAAAAATTTGGCTATTGTGGCAAAATTTGGTTAGAATTTATTATGCTTATTAGATCAATAATTTATTGTAGATCCTATGCATGTAGGTTATTGTTGGAAAGGTCAGGAGTAGGAGAATCAGATAGAAAGGGGGAAATTTTATTCTTCTATAACAAGAGATGTAGTTTTAAGTAATATGATGACAAATGAAGAATTCACACATGTAATATATCTGAGGAAAATAACAACAAGGTGGGTAAAAAAAATTTAGTTAAGAAGCCTACTCTGACACCAGTTACAGATGTTTTAAATGACTGCTGTTGAAAGTTTTTAGGTTATTTGGAAAAACCATGCACTTTTTATTTCTTATCCCCCACCCAAAGCTAATCAAATTCATGTTTATGGTGGAGGATGGAAGGCACAAACAAACACTATGCACCAAGTAATATATTCCTGATAGGGATATCAGGAAAAATTTGAGGATATTTTAGGGAAGGGCATAAGGATAGAAAAATATGTGAGATATATATGTTTCAGGAAAATATGTGGAAAAAAATATGTGAGGGTAATAGGGGGTATCAAAGTTGACCAATCTGCAATTAGGGATCAGGAATTTTTTTTCTAAGGATCAGAAATTATTAATTGCGGAAAATTCTTATCCACTAGCCCTGGGGCTAGTGGATAAGGAATCCAAGAAAATGCTTTATCCCACCTCTTATACCCCAATTTCTATTCCTAATTCCTGATTACAAACTAATTAAATCCATGATGGCTTTTTAAGAAAGTCACATAACTTATAATTGCTGATGCAATCCTTAAGTCTTTCCTCACTCTATGCTACTTAATTTTGGTGGCAAAAACTTAAAGTTTTTTTCTATCTACACACCCCAGCTGCACATTTTGTGGAGAATTCCCACTTCCCTCATCACATAAGCCTTCCACCAACAACTATAAGACACCTCTCTACTAGGCAGCTACTTTACTAAACTATGAATGTTATTGCTTTATTTTTAGTTCTTTACCATAAAACAGACTTGATTTAAGAGATTCTTTAGCCTATATGTCTTTTCTTTCAAAAAAGTGTTACATAAACCCAACTACTTTGGAGTTAATTGTATTACCTTATATATTTCATGTTTCAGCTAATATTTTATGGCAGTGAACTCTGTTCTTTTTCTGAAGAACAGAGTCCATCCTCCTATTTTCACACTCAGTTTGCACCAATCCCCATTCCTTTCAATTCTATCAACACATGCTTGTCTTCCCTCCCCACCCATTTTTCTACCCTCCCTGCCCTATTGTATTCCATCCTCTTTTGATCCCCATTTCATCCCTCCCAACCTCTCCTCAACCCTTTCCTTCATTCAAAATGCCTCATAATCCCATAATTTACCCTTCCAACTCTTTCCAAACCTTTTTGCTACCTCATATATCCTTCCTCGCCCCTTTCTTCAGCCTCCCCAACCCTTGTAGCCCCATTACTCCCTTTTAACTCACCTCCAAAATCCTTTAACCCCAATTTCTGTTACATTAAGATAGATTACTGTTTTTATATAATGGTGCATCTGGCCTTAGGTTGTTCTACTGGCTATTATATAAGATAGGAAAACTTGATTGGGACTGGTGAAATAATTGGTTGTAGAAATTTTCATTTTTAATTTTTTTTTCATTTAATTTTGAATTTGTCTCATCCAATTTTTTTTAAAGTTACATTGTGGTCTTCCAACATTGGCAAAGGCCTTTTCTGGGCTTTTTGGTGCTTTTTTGGTATGTCTTAATTGACATTGGTTAAATAATTGGGTGATTTTCTGTTTTTATTCAGAAAATATTGGGACTTTAGGGATGTGGGTACTACCATTGAATAGCCCCAGTTACTCTTTATATTTTATGCCTTCATGACATTTTTCATATTCTAAGTTTTAAGGGGTCATTTCCTACTTTTTCATTTCTAAAAGATAGCTGTTTATTTTTTTTTGTGTTTTATGGGCTAACTTTAATTATTAGGGTTAAGTTCTTAGTAACATTAGGATGAGCTAATTTTTCTCTACATTTTATGTTGCAATGTTGTTATACTCTAATTATGTGTTATAAAGGTTTTAGTAGTTGTGGTGGATTTTTATAAGTATTTTGGGCTTTTTTGGTGGTTTTCTGACTTCAGGGAGGTCTGGCTGCTTTTAGGCGTGCAGCCCACCTGCCTTGGTGCTAGAAGGATGGGAAACTTTTATAGAGGGGTTTTATGCAATTTGGCCCTTAAGAACGCCGAATTTGTTGGTGTGCATGGGCTTTTAGATAGTGGTCTGTGTGTACATAGTGAATAAGACAGTTTGGGGAAACTTTAATTATCATACAACAATTCTGAGGTGATATCATTGCTCTCACTCAGTTTTCACTTTTTTATGGCCACAATTGACTGTGTTTGTTGCAAGGTTAGTTCTTCATTTAACTCAACTTTGGCAACTGGTTTCTCTGGTGTAGATTTGCAACCTGTATCAAGTATTACTGCTGTTTTCTGTGCAAAAAGTGCACACCCTTTTGTTTTTCTGGTGTGGATCTTTCTGAATTTCAGGTTTCTGGTTCTTTGGATCTCAGTGGTCTGCTATTGGCTACTGTCTTGACTTGTTAAGCAGTCAAGAAGTGTGATCAAAGGGGTATGGTAACAGTCTCTAGTTTGCTGTAGCAAATAAATCTCACCTGGTATTTTCTCAAAGGAACAGGGGTTTTTCTCTCCAGTTTTACTCCAACTCCCTTGGTAAAGGCCTATAGCTAGTACTATAGGATTGTCTACATTTCTGGAGCTCAAAGTGGGGCTAGGATTTGTTAGCTTTTTGGATTTTTTGTTACTTTTGGACTCTCTTCTGTGGTTGGAAATTGGTTTTCTGGAATTCATTGGACCATGACTTCTGCACCCTCTTTCTCTACTGGTGTTAGTGGCACTGTTGGTGCTGCTGAGGATGGTAATCCTCCTGTTTCTGTTAGGCCTTCATCCAGGATCAATTCCTGGAAGGGGCCTATGTTTTTTGGGGAGGATCTGAAGTTATTTCTGGAGCTTTTCGAGGCTTCTGGGAATGTAGATTGGGCTTCTCACTTGGACATGGTGAAGCAAGTCATCTTATACATTGGTGACAGGGCTCTGGTGAAGGAAGTTGCTGAAGTGGAGGGTTATAGAAAGAAGGATTGGAAGAAGTTGTGTCTGAAGATGACAGACAGGTTGAGAACCAGGTACTCTATTCTGGATCTCAATATGATAGCTAGTGAATGGTCATCTTATGGAGGTGTTGATAACCTCCACACTTAAAGAAAGTTTCTGGCTCATTTGGAGCCAGTGGTGGAATATTTGGTGGAAATGCAGGAGTTGGAGAGTACTGACCCTGAAAGGGATATTTTCTTGTCTGCTCTGGCCAGGAATGTCAGGATTGATGTTTTGAAGGAATTGGCTAGGAAAGACAAGATGAAGGTTCTTCCTAATGGCAATTAGAAATTTACTGCTTTTTCTGTGGTGAAGGAGTTTGTAGAGGGACATTTGAAGCTGTTGGAAGTGGATTCTTGCCAGGAAGCTAGCACTTAATATATTAGTAAGGCCAGTGAGCCATTGGCTGAGGATGTGGAGGAGTCCAGAAAGAAGGAAGTGGTGAACAAGGGGAAGGCCCCTGAGAAGCCAAACGAGGTGGACTCTATGGTAGAGCAGCTGGCTTATTTAACAAAGCAGCTGCATATTTTTGTTCAGGAG
This sequence comes from Hemileia vastatrix, assembly GCA_030280995.1. Classification (NCBI taxonomy): domain Eukaryota; kingdom Fungi; phylum Basidiomycota; class Pucciniomycetes; order Pucciniales; family Zaghouaniaceae; genus Hemileia; species Hemileia vastatrix. The sequence continues at coordinate 26,038,651 of JASXTE010000012.1, forward strand.
GCTCAGAAGGCTAATGAGGCTCCTTCTCATCCTAGAGATTATTATAGGAGGGCTGGTAGGAGTGATCCTTGGGTTTGCTCTTATTGTAGTAGGAAAGGGCACAATTCCACTTATTTTCAGGCACTAAATGGAGATGTGTATGAGGGGAAGGTTGAATTTGATGGGAAGGTGTTCAAGTTCCCTGAGGGTTCTTTTGTGAAGCCTAATGATGGTCAAGCTCCAGTGGACTTGATGAGGAGGAGGCATAATCTCAACTCCAGAAGGCCAAGATTTAAAAAGTTGCCTAATGAGGCTTCTTCTTCTGAAAAATGTGGAGATGATTGAAAGGGAAAGGGAAAGGGAAAGGGAAAGGGAGAGTGAAAGTGAAAGGAGGCTAATAAAGTCTCATTTACATCTTTCTTTGGTGGTTTGGAGTTTTATTCTTGTGGTAGAAGTAAAGTGGGGAATGCTTGGCTGGTGTATATGATGTATAAGCAGGAAAGGTGGGAAGGCCTAAGAGCAGTTCTCAGGCCAAACCAAGGCTAAGGTCTCAAAGGTGCAGCCTAAGCTGAGTGCAGCTAGAAAGAAGTACAGCAAAGAGGAGCTGTACAAGATTCAGAAGGGGATTTCTGATATGGGCCCCCCTAGTTTTGCATCATTGGACATGAATGGTGAGCCAATGCCTATAGATGTTGATTCTGACTCTGAGGAGGATGTCTCTTTGGCTTCATTACCAAAACCTGCTGGAGTTAGAGGTTCTGGTGAGGGATCTGGTTTGATTATTGTTAATGGTAAATCTGTTGGTGGTTCTGGTCTTTAAGAATCTTCTAGGACCAAGTAGTGAAGAAAAGAGCTCACTTTGAGAGGCCGCTGGTTTTTGGCCAAGTTAATGTTATGGACTCTGTCCTGGAAAGGATGAATCAGGGTCAGGTTTACCTTACTTATGGGGAATTGTATTCTGTCAGTCCTAGGTTGGCTGATAGACAAAGAAAGTTATTGACCAGGAGAAGAGTTTCTTCTGGGGAGATGGAATACATTTGAGATTCTGCTGAAAAGTTTGGTAAGGGGACAGAAACTCATTTTTCTGCACCTCTATGTTATGTCAATGTCACTCTGAATGACAGGGAGGCTAGGGAATTGGTGTATTCAGGTTCTCAGATTAACCTAATTTCTTTATTAGAGGATACCCATTTGGGCCTCCCCATTAAGCCAGGAATCGGTGTAAATTGATGAGGTATTGGTGGCCATTCCACTTAATTGATTGGAGAAGCTGGATGTTGGTGGAGCCTCAGGGAATGTTCATTTTTACATTTCCAAAGGCAATGTAAAAGCTGTTTTGGGTGGGCCATTCTTGATGATTTTCAAGTAAGAATTTGTTATCAGTTTGATGTGGGAATCAGTTTGGAGTTGACTGGTGAAGATGAAAGGAGACTTCACATGAGTTTGTTATTTCCTGGAGAGGATGGTTGGGAGACCAGGCCTGCTTTGTCTTCATTGTGCCAGTGCATGGATTGTTGCATGGTGCCACCTCTGGTTTTTTGGAGCGTGGCTCAGGCTCTAGTGAAAGTCTGTCTTTTTTAGAGTGATGAGGCCTGATCACCCAAGTGCTACAACCTCTCCCCAAGATGAGGATATCCCAGGATGTAGTAGGTCAGCTCACTTGGAGATATACCAAGTGTATTTTCAACTTTCTCTTTTTAATTCTTCTCTTCTCTGCAAGTATTCTTCAAGTTTTTTTTTCAATTATCTGCACTCTCTCAAAATTTTCAATTATTTTTAATTCAAGTTCAAAAAAGAAGATTGGTTATATATCTTTATTGAAAGATATGCCGAAAAGCAGTGTAGTGGTGAGATTGGGGTCTAAAAGTTAGTCCTCCCAATTGTGCACCGCTAGGGTTTCTTCTACACCTTTCAAAAACATTACCTTGGCCACATCTGTGAGCATTGGGGAAACCCCTGGTTATTTTTGTGGGATAGAAGAAAAAAATTTCAAGATAACCAAAGATAATCATGAAAAAAATCTGAATTTAATCAAGAAAGAAGAAAAGAATTTTTTTTTTAAAGATCATCAAGATCAATTTTCGGGCCTCCAGCATGATGTTAAAGTGCACAAATTTTTTAAGAAAGAAGATCAGCAAGATCAACTTTTGGGCCTCCATCATGAGGATATACTGCACAATTTTAGAAGATGTGATTCAGATGATGAATAAAGATTTGAAGATTTAGAAGATGGAAGTGCAGATGAAGATTTGGAATTGCAGAAAATTTTTGGAGTGGTAAGATTATGGATTAAAAGTAAGTCCTCCCAATTGTGCACCACTAGGGTTTCCTATACACCTTTCACAAATATTTCCTTGGCCACACATGTGAGCAATGGTGAAACCCTTGGTTTTTGTTCCAGGTTTGGTGGTGAAGATGTCCTAAAGATCCCTCAATTTGTAGGTGGAGCTTCAAAGTACAAGAAGGTAGCACTGAAGATTAGGCCTGTCAATGAGCCTATGCCTGTAGGTTTAAATCCTCCTTTGAAGAGACCTCATTTACCAAGAGACCCATACTGTGCTCCTCTGGTGAAGAATACTCATGATTTTGTGGAAACTTCTTGGGTGACTGTGGAGAGATTGAAAGTTTTTACTTTTGGTCCTGATGGATAGATTACTGTTTTTTATATAATGGTGCATCTAGCCTTAGGTTGTTCTACTGGCTATTAAATAAAATAGGAAATCTTGATTGGGACTGGTGAAAATAATTGGATGAAGAAATTTTCATTTTTAATTTTTTTTTCCATTTAATTTCTTTGATTCAATAAATTGAAAGAGGGGTATTGCCAAATTTTCATTTCTGAGTTTAAAAAAAAAATTACTTGAGAATTTTGTGATACCCTTCCCTTAATTCAATAAAATACCAGGGGGGGTATAGCCAAATTTTCATATGAGACTTGCAAAAAAAAATTGTCTTAAAACTTTGGTGATACCCATCCCTTACTTCAATAAAATGCAGTTGGGAGTATTTCCAAAATTTCATATAAGACTTAAAAAATTCTTTACTTGAAAAAATTCTAGTGATATCCACCCCTTAGTTCAATCAAACTCAAAGGTGGGATTGGGAAATTTTAAAATATGACTTGAAAATTTTAACTAAAAATAATTTTTATCATTAAAAATTCTTGAAAATTTTATTTAAAAAATGATTTATATCATTAAAATATGAGAATTTAGCTAATGATGGATAGAGTAAAGAAATACAGGAAATTAAGATAAAATTTTATGTAAAATTAATTATTAACAATTGAAGTGTGAGAGAAATAAAACAAACTATTCATTAAACAATTTCTTTTAATGTTCAATTTCCTTAACAGATTTATAAGCTTTAACACATACTATCAAGAAATCTTCCTTTTTGGAATTTTCTTCACAATCAAGCTTATATTTCATCTGTTCCATAAGGTTTTGATGCTCAAGTGTTTTCTCCTCCTTCTTTAATTTTTCAATACTTAGAGATAACTTTAAAGAGATATAGTACTCCCTCTCCCCCAATACTTTTGTCCTTTCATCCTTCTGTAAAGAGAGTTCAAACTTCTTCACTTCCAAATCATGTACCCTCTCATCCCCTATTAAATAGAGCTCTTATTTTTGCTTTTCAAACTTTAGAGTCTCTTTAGCAACTTCCACTTGTTCTAGAGTGATAATAAATATTAAAAAAAAAGTATAAGAAAAGCAGAGTAAAGTATTAAGAGGTTTGGTATCACTTACCAGCATCACTTTTCTCAAAAAATTCTTTAATAGAAAAAAAAGGGCTTTGAGATGAAGTATCACTTTCTCTTCTTCTTTGAGAATGGAAATTTAGACTACTTGAAGCCCTTTTCTTTTTGTTCAAGGTCACATTTTCTTCCTCATCATTGTTGTTAGCTTCTGTCTCAGTGGATTGTGGCTCCTGCATTTGTTCTTCAGCCTTTTTGGAAATAAGAAAATTTAAATAAAAAAATAATTGGTAAGATAAAGGAAAAAAACATATATGAGTTATATCAGGTTGGTTTATATCACCATAAGGATCTATTGAAAAGATATCTTGATTTGTGGAAGGTAAATTAAGGGGGGCTTTAGTAGAAAAAGAAGAAAAAGATTTCTTTTGAAATCATGTTCAGACATAGCATCTTCACCATCCAACATGTTTGTAGGACTAACATCAGCTACTTCTCCAAAAATAGCATCCATCTCTTTAAAGCAAGGAAATAAAGAATCAAGTTTATTGTCTATGGATTTGATGCCCTTACTGATATCAAGGTCAGTAATACCAAAACCAGTAGAAGATGAAAGAGTATTTCCCTTCTTGTATTTGGCTTGATAATTCTTGAAGCGTCCAGAAATCTGTTTAGGTAAAAGTTCTATCCTTCCCTTGGTCTTCTTCAGTAATTTGTTGGCCATTTGAAGATAACCATTAACTTTTTATGCTGGGGGACGTCCTAATTTAGTTGCATTTTTGGTACCAAAACAAGAATCATAGTTAGATTTAGTTTTCAGCCAGTTTATAAGAATGAGATGATCATTTTTTTTAATTTAACAGTCTTTGATTTCTCAGCTGAGTGAGGGAAATATGAGTAGTGAAATTTGAAGAACAACTGAGAGATGGCTGCCTTTGAGAAGATCTATGACAACATGACATGTTAAGATAATTGAAGATGAAAAGGAGAAAAAACAAGTATATAAGATGGTAAGGTGTTTTGAATGTAGAGAATAGACAAGATGAGATGAGAATGGGAGTGCATAGAAAGGTAGAAGGCATATCCAGAGAGTAGTCAAAGATTTGGTTATGAAAAATTGAGTAGAAAAATGTCAGATAAGAGGTCAAATTTTAAATGTAAAATGACTAATAACCCAATTATTAACAAAAATAATTGCGGAAGATAATTGGGTTATAATGATTTTTATCCGCAATTAATTTAATTGAGGATTAGTCAACTTTGATACTCCCTAATAAGTTTAAGAAAAATATCTTGCAGCCATGGGAAATTTAGTTTTCTAATTTTTTTTTCTCAAAAACTGATTTTTATATCCTTTTTTTTTATCTTTTTTTACAATTACTTTGAAAAGAAAAATTTTCATGGTTGCAAATGATTTTTCTTTCACTTAATTTTCTCACACTTATTTTTCTTGCAATTAATTTTCTTACATTTACTTTTCTGAACTTATTTACCTCCCTAAAATATCCCTAACTTGCGCTGGATATACCCACACTATGCACAAAGTAAGATATCTCTGATGGGGATATCCAGTTTGATTTGGGGATATTAGGGTGTAACAAAGTTGACCAATCCATAATTAAATTAATTGCAGATAAAATCCTTATATCCCTTTTATCTTCAGCAATTATATTTGCTAATAATTGGGTTATTATACATTTTACAAGTCAAAGTTGAACTCTTATCTGACATTTTTCTATTCAATTATTCATAACCACATCTTGGCCTACTTTCATTCATAACCACATCTTTGACTACTCTCTGGATATGCCTTCTACCTTTCTGTGCACTCCCATTCTCATCTCATCTTGTCTATTCTCTCCATTCAAAGCACCTTTCCATCTCATGTACTTGTTTTTGCTCCTTTTCATCTTCAATTATCTTAACATGCCCCATCATCATAGATCTTCTCAAAGGCAAAATTCCCTCAGGTTTTCTTCAAATGGCACTACTCCCTATTTTCTCTGCTCAGATGAGAAATAAAAGCCGTTCAATTAAAAAAAGATTTTCACCTCATTTTAATTAACTTCCTGAAAACTAAATCTAGCTATGATTCTTCTTTTAGTAACAAAAATTCAACTAAAGTAGGACGACCCCCAGCATCAAAAGTTAATGGTTATCTTCCAATGGCCAACAAATTACAGAATAAGACCAAGGGAAGGATATATATCTTACCTAAACAGATTTCTGAACGCTTCAAGAATTATTGATCCAAATACAAGAAGGAAAAGACTCTTTCATCTTCTACTGGTTTTGGTGTTACTTACCTCAATATCAGTAAGGGCTTCAAATCCATAGACAATAAACTTGATTCTTTATGTCCTTACTTTAAAGAGATGGATGCTATTTTTGGAGAAGTAGCTGATGTTAGTCCTGCAATCTTTTTGGATGGTGAAGATGCTATCTCCGAACATGATGTTGAAAAAAATCTTTTTCCTTCTTCTTCTACTCAAGCCTCCCCTCATTTATCTTCCACAAATAAAGATATCTTTTCAATAGATCCTTATGGCAATATAAACCAACCTGATCTAACTCAAGTATGTTTTTTTTCTTTTATCTTACCAATTCTTTTTTTTATTTAAATTTTCTTATTTCTAAAAAGGCTGAAGAAAAAACACAGGAGCCACAATAAACTGAGTCAAAAACCAGCAACAATGATGAGGAGGAAAATGAGACCTTGAAAAAAAAGAAAAGGTCTTCAAATAGTCTAAATTTCCACTCTCAAAGAAGAAGAAAAAGTGATACTTCATGTCAAGGGGTCTCTTAGTCTAGAAGATTTATTCAAAGGTTCTACGAGGATTCCAAGTGGTATAATGGTTTTTCAAAAAGCAAGTACGTAATATTAATCTTTTTTTTGATTGTTTTACTCAAAATTTAAGAGGTGTTTTAAAGTATTATCATAATTTATATTGTTAGAATCAGGGTATTGTAATTACTAATATTATAAAGAATAGTAATAAATTTTTTTAACTAATATGTTATACAAATTGGTAAAGTAAATAAGGAATGAATCAAAAGGACAAAAAGGAAAGGCCTTTTATAGGCAAAATGTGAGAAAATAAAACACGGAATTACCATCCCCTAGTACAAGAGTGTGAGAGGAAAAAAACTTAAATAAAGAAAGTATGTGAAATAGTAAGAGTAATACTAAATAGTGCGTAAATAAAAGGTATTTATTTTATTTGAAATAAAACTCTGAATCCCTTGGTCCGTCACATTTAATACAAAATATTTGATTTAAAATGTAGATTCAACAGTATTTTAAATTTATTAATAAAGGAATTTGATTTTTTTTTCTATTTTTTTTAGATTTTTATTATATTTTAGTACTAATTTTATTCCCTCTCACCTGTAATATTGAGCACGGTGTTAGGGAGTAAAATAGGTTGGGACAAGTACTTATTTTTATTAATTATCTACATTAATTAGTGTACTTAGCTAGTTAGTTGTAAGCAATACATAAGTAGTTAATAAATAATTAATTATTGATAAAGATTTAAAAGGTGTGGCTTCACCTCAGTAAGATAATTAATTATTTTACTGGGTAAGTCTAGTAGCCTGGCTGACACTCCCTCACTCTAAAAAAACAATAAAAAAAATGCTATGATTTTTTCTTTTTATACTTTTTTAGTAGAGTAGGAAGATTAGATATCTCCTTCCCAGGTATCCAAGAATCATATTCAGATAATTTATTCTTGAATCTAAATAAGTATTCTGTAACTTTTTCAAAAGTGATTATTCTGTCATTTAGAATTTTTTCAATTTCTGCTGTTTCAGTGATTTCATTTGGTGTTTTCTTTGGTCTTCTACTCCTTTTTGGAAATAAATCACTATTAGATGTGTAAGTTTTCAGAAGAGATATTGGAAAAACAGGATGTTTTCTGTCATATGGAGAATTCAAAAAAACCTTAACTGCATTATCTCCAATCATTCTTCTGACAACAAATGGACCAACAAATGGATCTTTCAATTTGTTATTACCTTGTAAATTGAAGTGGACTGTAGAAATCAACACTTCATCACCCTTTTTAAAAGTTTATTCTTTATGGGATTTGTCCCATCTCTTCTTCTCATATCCAAATGATTTTTCAATACATTATTTAGCATGATTTCTGCATAGTTGTTGCATTTGAAGAAAAGATTTTACGCCAGGAAGTAAATCCAATTTAGGTATTTTATTATTGAGAATTTGGGAAGGAGTATTTGGAACATATCCAAGCCAGAGCTCAAAAGGCTTTCTTTGAGTAACAGAAAAAACAGTGCTATTATAAGCAAATTCCAACCCATGAAGTTAAGTAACCCAATCATGAGTGAATCTGTCATTATCTTTATACTCAAGGCCAAAGGCAAAATACCTTCTTATCATGTCCTCTAAAGTCTGAATCATTCTTTCAGCTAAGCCATCAGTCTGCGGATGATGGGCAGTAGAAAGTTTCAGATCACAACCACAAACATCCATCAGAGACATCCAAAATTCAGAAGTAAATTTAGGGTCTCTGTCAGAGATTATGGCTTTAGGAAAACCAGCAGTATTAAAAATATGAGACCACCATAAGAAAGCTAATTCTTTAGTGGAAACATCCTTGTGGGTAGGGATAAATTTACACATCTTTGTGAATCTGTCCACAATAACCCAACAAGAGTTACAACTGTCTTTTCCAGCAATAGGTAATCCTGTTACAAAATCCATTTTTATTATTTGCCATGGTGCATCAGGAGGTTCAATAGGTTGCATTAATCCAGCTCTCTTACCAGTTAATCTTTTTGATTTTTGGCAAGAATCACAAGATTCAACATATAATTTGGTGTCCTCAGACATATTAACCCACCAAGCAGTGTTTTTAATTCTGAACATTGTTTTTTCAAGATCAAAATTTACAGCTAATATGTCATCATGAAAAATTTTCAAGATGATTTCTTTCATAGAAGGAGGAATAACAATGACATTACTCAACTTTCATCTATAATATAGATATCCTTCATCAATTGAAAATTTACCTTTTTCCAATTCTTTTTGGTACTTTGGTGGAAGGGTTTTAATTAATACTTTTATTGAAGCATTATTTGGATCATTTAATATCGTGCATAACTTTTTTAAGTCAGTTTCCTTATCATACAAATTCAGAATAAGCTGCAATAGCTCTTCCTCCATATCAACCACATATATTCCATGAATATGAATAATTTCATCCTCAGGATCATAAGCAGGATTAGCATCATTCTTTGGTAAAGGTAACCTTGATAACATATCCACATTTGAGTGAACAGTACCAGCCCTATGAATAATTGTTGTTCTCCCAATGTACTATTGAACAGCTAACTGCAATCTGAACTTATATCTGTTAGGTTTTTTCAAGTTTAAAAGGGATTTAACTGCACTGCAGTCAGTGACAAGTTCAAATTTCTGGTCATCTAGGTAATAATGTAGCTTTTATAGAGCACACACTACAGCTAAACATTCCAATTGAGTATCACCATATTTCAATTCACTATTTCTCAATGTTCTTGAAATATAAAAAATTACTACTTCTGATACTTTATCATTCATCACTTGTTTTTGATGGAGGGCAGCACCCAGACCAATAAAACTGGCATCAGTATATAAAACAAATGGCTGATTAAAGTCAGGTAAAGCAAGAATAGGTGCTGAAATCAAACAGTGTTTCATAGTGTCAAAAGCTCTCTTTCTTTCACTATTCCTGACAAAAGCAACATCCTTTCTAGTTAATTGGGTAAGGGATAAAGCTATGACTTGGTAATTTTTTATATACTGTCTATAGTATTCACACATTCGCAAAAACCTCTTTAGCTCTCTAAGTGTACTAGGAGCCTTCACCTGTTGTATGGCTGCCACTTTGTTTTGGTCAACACATATCTGTAAGCCTGAAACAACATGACCAAGGACTTTCAAAGAATGGAAACCAAATTTACATTTCTTCAAAGCAAGTGTCATATTTATCTCATCCATTTTTTGAAACACTTTACACAGGTGTTTGAGATGGTCCTCAAAAAATTTTGAGAGTATAATGATATCATCAATATAAACCATTAGCCATCGTTCAATTATCTCCTGATGGAATGTGTTATCCATGACTTTTTGAAAAACTGAAGGGGCATTTTTAGGGCCAAATGGCATCCTAACATACTTATAAATACCCATATGAGTAGCAATAATCAGAAAATTCTGAGAATTTTTGTCAAAAGGTACCTGGTGATATCCTTTATTACCATCCAAACAGCTGATATATTTAGCACCCTGTAAGGTAGAATGTATAGAGCTAATCCTAGGCAAAGGATAGAAATCATCAACAGTATAAGTATTTAGTGCTCTATAATACCCACATAACCTGGCTTTATCTTTCTTATAAGAAATTAGAATAGGTGAGATAACACAATATTTAGGTGTTTCAACTACCTTTTCAATAATATTCATTTTTAAAAGGGTAGAGATATTGTCTTTAATATATTTTCTCTTTGTGGGAGAAGCAGGATAAGGCTTCTTCTTAAAACTAGGTGGTATATCAGTTAATGAGCAAGACAATGAAAGTTTCATTTCCTCTTTAACTAATCCCAGTTCATGTTACCCATGAGCAAAGGCCACCGGAAAAGACTTTATCAAGTTAATGATGGAATCTTTATCCTCACCAGAAAGTTGTTCTCCAAAAGAGTCATTGTCAATTTCAGAAAAAAGGGTATGCATCTCTTTTGTAGATCTTCCTTTACATTGAACTACAGAATTACATGTGTTAAACTCTGGTTTCAATAATTTTTTAGGGGAGGAAATCTTAAATTTTCTCTTCCCATTCATCCCCATTGTGAAACATTGATTTGAGGGATCCAATTTTATGCTATACTTGGTTAAAATATCATTCCCTACAATAAACCAATTGCTTCAGTTATCATTCTTCATGACAACAAAATCACAAATAGCTCTTACAAAACCATGGTTATATTTAAAAAACACTGTGGCTTTGTATTTACCAATGGGGGACAAAACAGAGCCATAACCTCTCCAATTTTCAGAAATTATAGGTATCAGTTTTGATTTATAGTCTTGATCCACTGAAGGAAGTGCTCTTTCCGAAACTACACTTCCTCCAGCTCCAGAATCCAGAACAACATCAATGCTGGTTCCAGTAATCAAGACTGGTGCCTTGAGAGGGGAAATAACAATTGAGTTATCCTCAATGTTCTTTATGATCTCAGCATCCTCAACTGTAGATAAAGCATTATTATCAATATAAATAGTATTTAAATAATGAATATCTTCTTCCAGCATCCAGATTTCTTCTTGAGATTATATGAAATATTGCTGGCACAATCACTTGACGTATAATCCAGTGCTACTGTGTCATCAGCATGCTCCTCTGTTTGTTCTACAAGATTTATCTTCTTGTCACAAACATGGCCTTTCTTCCAAGGCTTGTTGCACTTGAATCAAGTGTTTGTTGCATACTTTTTCGGTGCAAAAGGGGCAGAAGGTTTACCAACCTTTTCCAGAGTTTTCTGTTGGTAAGTGGAGGATTTCTCCAAAGGGGTCCTAGAAATGAATCTCCTGGAATCATACTTGTTGTTTAGAAGGATCTCATTGCAATTATTAATTAAAGAAGTGGTTTCTCTGGAGAACTCAGTCCTAGCCACTATCAAGTCTCTCAGAGACATTGGTAGTTTATAAAGGATCCTGTCCTTCCATAACTCAAACTCCATATTTGTGTCCATTGCCCTCAATATTTTTACAAGTTTCATTAAGTACTCAATAGGTTTATCAGTGGAAGAGCTATATTTAGTTTCCTCATACTGCCTTTGTTGAGCCATTCTGAACTTGGAGCCACCAAATTGTGCTTTAATCAACTTTTTCCAATCTTCCCATGAGTAGTCATTTCTGTCTAGGAGAAAAGATTCATACCACATTAGGGAAACATTAGTAATCAAGGAAATTAATTTGAACACAATTTCCTAATCTGGGAGTTTGTAAGAATTTTTTAAGTTTTGAATTCTGCAAATAAATTGCTGCCAATCAGAAGAAGAATCACCATCAAATGTTGGGTACTGGCCAAATTTTGGCCAACTCTTTTGATTTGAAGGAGTCTCCTTAGTACAAGCTTGTTTCTGAGTAAGGAGCATCTGTAACTTCTCTAGTTGTGAAGTAATCTCATTGTATAATCCCTCTGTTAAAGGTCCTGGTGCATCATTAATTTTTAATAGAAACTCAGGGGTATCAACATGTATTTCTGGAACTAATTTACTTTTAGATGAACTAGCCACAGGTAACTCTGGAGCATCCTGTACTATTTGTTCCTTCAAAGAAATCCCAGAATATTTTTGATCAATAAAAAATGAGTTCAATTTCTCCTCAATGGTTGTTAGTCTGGTTTTCACTCTTGGAAGACTAGATAAGCTCTCATTGATTGTTGCAAAAAATAACTTATTTTTATTTTGAAAAGATGAAAAATGGACATTCAATCTTTTCAGATTCATCTTGTCTATCTCCACCTCCTGGCAACAGGCAGATACAGTATCTTTTATTTTAGACTAATCATTTTTGATATTTTGCCATGAAGCAACTTTCTTTTCATGGGTTGCTTTTCAATGAAACAATTCATCAGAAACTCTCTGTGATTCACTTCTTAATTCTTGATAACCCTGTTCAGTTAACAAACTATTATAATTCTGAGTCAGTTGCATGTTGTTCATTGTATGATTTTTTTAGCAATAATATCCCTCAAATATTCATCATTAATGTTGGCTACATCTGGAGTGTTTTTCAATAAGGAAACAGAGTAACTTTCCAGAATCTCATAAAACTCAGGTTCAATTTTTTCATCAATAACAGCCATATCAGGATTTATCATTGAAGTAACAATTAGAACTAAAGGATTAGATACATTTGAAATTTGAGCAATTTTTCTACTGTTCTCAGCCTCTACAGGTCTCACAGTCTCATCTCCTCTTCCAGAATTACCAGAGGGAACTGAATTAATTACAAGTGATGGTACTTGAGAATCAATATAGGGGCTTACCAAGGTTTTCTGGGCAAGATCATATTGTTTTTTCTTCTTCTACCTCCTTGATAGGGGCGAGGAGGTGTGGGGTTTACTTGGATGGGTCTTGATGGACCTGCTTGGGGCGTCTGTTGATTTAGAGACAGGTAATCCCACTGAGTGTTCAGCCAATCCCAATGACACTTGGATACCTCCACTTTCTCTGGCTGCTGTGGAGCCAATTGATGAAGATCCCTGGGGGGAGGGGGATTCCTCTTCTCTTGAAGAAAAAGATCAATTTTTCTTACCTTTTCTTCTAGAGCATCTACTCTTGACCTCAATTTCAAGTTTTCTGTCCTTAATTCCTTTATGTGTGTTGACAGGTTCTTTAATAGTTGAGGTAATGGCATCTTTTTTATTTTGAAGCCTTTTGGAAGTCCTTCTAGGGGGTTTTTATAGGTTTCTGTTCCTGAGTTGTTTCCACCAGAATTTCTACTTCCTCCATCTCTACATCCTGATTGGGGAAATGATTGATTAAATTGAGATAATTTTCTAGTTAAATGGGAACTTACAGAAGTAGCCTCATCATAATCAATCAAATCCAATTCCTCTTCACGTGCAGCAGAGATACCTTGATCAGTCATTTCTAATCTTTAATGCAATGAGAGTGGGAGAAAATAAGATGAATTAGTTTATATTTTTACTTTTTATTTAAAAGAAAAATAATAAAATAATATTTTCAGTATAGAATAAACTAAAATAATAACCAATTTATTAATTCAAAACAATTTAAAACCAGGATATAATAATCAACTGAAGAAAGAAATTAAATTTTTTATTAACAATTTTATGATAATTATTTATCAGGATTTTAAATCAACGGAAAAAAATAATTAATTACCAGGACTTAATGTCAAATGAAATAATTAAATATGAATTTTATTAATTATATGAAAATTTTATTGTCAGGACAATTTGTCAACTGGAACAAATAAAATTTAATTTATCAGGACAAAAGTCAACTGAATATTATAATAATTAATTTTAAAATATAATTTTTATTACTTCTAGGACTAAGAACACAATTGCTCTATTATTTTCAACTTGGAAAAATAAAAAAAATAATTCCAAGTTACCAGACACCTCCTCCTGTAAAATGAGCAAATTAATGCCACTTACAGAGTGCTAAGTAAAAAAAAATACATAGAGAATGAAGAGTGCAAAGTGACCCACAAATAGTAATTTCAATAATTACCACAAAATATACAACGTTTAAACAATATATGAACTTAAATTTTTGAGCGCGGTTCAATTCCCGTTTGCAGAAAAAAATTTTGTCACGTGATCTATGACGTTGGTCGTTTTGTCGTTCACTTGTCCTTACAGGTACCTCGATGGCAATGGTCCCACGGTCTCTGGTTCTCAAGATATTGATGTGCAGTTGACGATTCGGGAAGGCCTCAAATTTTCAAGGGGTCTCTTAGTCTAGAAGATTTATTCAAAGGTTCTACGAGGTTTCCAACTGGTTTACTGGTCTTTCAAAAAGCAAGTACGTATTTTCTTAATCTTTTTTCAATTGTTTTACTCAAATTTTAAGAGGTGTTTTAAAGTATTATTATAATTTATATTTTTAGAATCACACTTTTGCAATTACTAATATTATAAAGAATAGTAATAAATTTGTTTTAACTAATATGTTATACAAATTGGTAAAGTAAATAAGGAATGAATCAAAAGGACAAAAAGGAAAGGCCTTTTATAGGCAAAATGTGAGAAAATAAAACACGGAATTACCATCCCCTAGTACAAGAGTGTGAGAGGAAAAAAACTTAAATAAAGAAAGTATGTGAAATAGTAAGAGTAATACTAAATAGTGCGTAAATAAAAGGTATTTATTTTATTTGAAATAAAACTCTGAATCCCTTGGTCCGTCACATTTAATACAAAATATTTGATTTAAAATGTAGATTCAACAGTATTTTAAATTTATTAATAAAGGAATTTGATTTTTTTTTCTATTTTTTTTAGATTTTTATTATATTTTAGTACTAATTTTATTCCCTCTCACCTGTAATATTGAGAACTGTGTTAGGGAGTAAAATAGGTTGGGACAAGTACTTATTTTTATTAATTATCTACATTACTTAGTGTACTTAGCTAGTTATTTGTAAGTAATACATAAGTAGTTAATAAAAAATTAATCATTAATAAGGATTTAAAAGGTGTGGATTCAACTCAGTAAGATAATTAATTAATTTACTGGGTAAGTCTATCAGCCTGGCTTACACTTCATCTCAAACCCCTTTTTCTTCTATTGAAGAATTTTTGGAGAAACGTGATGCTGGTAAGTGATAGCAAACCTCTTCGTACTTTACTCTGCTTTTCTTCTACTTTTGGTTAATATTTATTATCACTCTAGAATAAGTGGAAGTTGCTAAATATACTCTAAGGTCTAAAAAGTATAAATACAAGCTCTATTTAAGGAGGGATGACAGGGTACATTACTTGGAAGTGATGAAGTTTGATCTCTCTATATGGAAGGATGATAGGACACAATTCTTGGAGAAGAAGTACAAACTCTCTTTACAGAAGGACAATATGGCACAAGACTTTGAGGAGAAGAAATTTTAGTTATCTCTAAGTATTGAAAAATCAAAGAGAGAGGAGAAAACACTTGAGCATCAAAAA
The DNA here is from genome assembly GCA_030280995.1 of Hemileia vastatrix. Taxonomy (NCBI): domain Eukaryota; kingdom Fungi; phylum Basidiomycota; class Pucciniomycetes; order Pucciniales; family Zaghouaniaceae; genus Hemileia; species Hemileia vastatrix. Next base: position 26,054,035 of record JASXTE010000012.1, read on the forward strand.
CTCATGGAACAGATGAAATATAAGCTTGATTGTGAAGAAAATTTCAAAAAGGAAGATTTCTTGATAGTATGTGTTAAAGCTTATAAATCTGTTAAGGAAATTGAACATTAAAAGAAATTGTTTAATGAATAGTTTGTTTTATTTCTCTCACACTTCAATTGTTAATAATTAATTTTACATAAAATTTTATCTTAATTTCCTGTATTTCTTTACTCTATCCATCATTAGCTAAATTCTCATATTTTAATGATATAAATCATTTTTTAAATAAAATTTTCAAGAATTTTTAATGATAAAAATTATTTTTAGTTAAAATTTTCAAGTCATATTTTAAAATTTCCCAATCCCACCTTTGAGTTTGATTGAACTAAGGGGTGGATATCACTAGAATTCTTTCAAGTAAAGAATTTTTTAAGTCTTATATGAAATTTTGGAAATACTCCCAACTGCATTTTATTGAAGTAAGGGATGGGTATCACCAAAGTTTTAAGACAATTTTTTTTTGCAAGTCTCATATGAAAATTTGGCTATACCCCCCCTGGTATTTTATTGAATTAAGGGAAGGGTATCACAAAATTCTCAAGTAAATTTTTTTTTAAACTCAGAAATGAAAATTTGGCAATACCCCTCTTTCAATTTATTGAATCAAAGAAATTAAATGGAAAAAAAAATTAAAAATGAAAATTTCTTCATCCAATTATTTTCACCAGTCCCAATCAAGATTTCCTATTTTATTTAATAGCCAGTAGAACAACCTAAGGCTAGATGCACCATTATATAAAAAACAGTAATCTATCCATCAGGACCAAAAGTAAAAACTTTCAATCTCTCCACAGTCACCCAAGAAGTTTCCACAAAATCATGAGTATTCTTCACCAGAGGAGCACAGTATGGGTCTCTTGGTAAATGAGGTCTCTTCAAAGGAGGATTTAAACCTACAGGCATAGGCTCATTGACAGGCCTAATCTTCAGTGCTACCTTCTTGTACTTTGAAGCTCCACCTACAAATTGAGGGATCTTTAGGACATCTTCACCACCAAACCTGGAACAAAAACCAAGGGTTTCACCATTGCTCACTTGTGTGGCCAAGGAAATATTTGTGAAAGGTGTATAGGAAACCCTAGTGGTGCACAATTGGGAGGACTTACTTTTAATCCATAATCTTACCACTCCAAAAATTTTCTGCAATTCCAAATCTTCATCTGCACTTCCATCTTCTAAATCTTCAAATCTTTATTCATCATCTGAATCACATCTTCTAAAATTGTGCAGTATATCCTCATGATGGAGGCCCAAAAGTTGATCTTGCTGATCTTCTTTCTTCAAAAATTTGTGCACTTTAACCTCATGCTGGAGGCCCGAAAATTGATCTTGATGATCTTTAAAAAAAAAATTCTTTTCTTCTTTCTTGATTAAATTCAGATTTTTTTCATGATTATCTTTGGTTATCTTGAAATTTTTTTCTTCTATCCCACAAAAATAACCAGGGGTTTCCCCAATGCTCACAGATGTGGCCAAGGTAATGTTTTTGAAAGGTGTAGAAGAAACCCTAGCGGTGCACAATTGGGAGGACTAACTTTTAGACCCCAATCTCACCACTACACTGCTTTTCGGCATATCTTTCAATAAAGATATATAACCAATCTTCTTTTTTGAACTTGAATTAAAAATAATTGAAAATTTTGAGAGAGTGCAGATAATTGAAAAAAAAACTTGAAGAATACTTGCAGAGAAGAGAAGAATTAAAAAGAGAAAGTTGAAAATACACTTGGTATATCTCCAAGTGAGCTGACCTACTACATCCTGGGATATCCTCATCTTGGGGAGAGGTTGTAGCACTTGGGTGATCAGGCCTCATCACTCTAAAAAAGACAGACTTTCACTAGAGCCTGAGCCACGCTCCAAAAAACCAGAGGTGGCACCATGCAACAATCCATGCACTGGCACAATGAAGACAAAGCAGGCCTGGTCTCCCAACCATCCTCTCCAGGAAATAACAAACTCATGTGAAGTCTCCTTTCATCTTCACCAGTCAACTCCAAACTGATTCCCACATCAAACTGATAACAAATTCTTACTTGAAAATCATCAAGAATGGCCCACCCAAAACAGCTTTTACATTGCCTTTGGAAATGTAAAAATGAACATTCCCTGAGGCTCCACCAACATCCAGCTTCTCCAATCAATTAAGTGGCATGGCCACCAATACCTCATCAATTTACACCGATTCCTGGCTTAATGGGGAGGCCCAAATGGGTATCCTCTAATAAAGAAATTAGGTTAATCTGAGAACCTGAATACACCAATTCCCTAGCCTCCCTGTCATTCAGAGTGACATTGACATAACATAGAGGTGCAGAAAAATGAGTTTCTGTCCCCTTACCAAACTTTTCAGCAGAATCTCAAATGTATTCCATCTCCCCAGAAGAAACTCTTCTCCTGGTCAATAACTTTCTTTGTCTATCAGCCAACCTAGGACTGACAGAATACAATTCCCCATAAGTAAGGTAAACCTGACCCTGATTCATCCTTTCCAGGACAGAGTCCATAACATTAACTTGGCCAAAAACCAGCGGCCTCTCAAAGTGAGCTCTTTTCTTCACTACTTGGTCCTAGAAGATTCTTAAAGACCAGAACCACCAACAGATTTACCATTAACAATAATCAAACCAGATCCCTCACCAGAACCTCTAACTCCAGCAGGTTTTGGTAATGAAGCCAAAGAGACATCCTCCTCAGAGTCAGAATCAACATCTATAGGCATTGGCTCACCATTCATGTCCAATGATGCAAAACTAGGGGGGCCCATATCAGAAATCCCCTTCTGAATCTTGTACAGCTCCTCTTTGCTGTACTTCTTTCTAGCTGCACTCAGCTTAGGCTGCACCTTTGAGACCTTAGCCTTGGTTTGGCCTGAGAACTGCTCTTAGGCCTTCCCACCTTTCCTGCTTATACATCATATACACCAGCCAAGCATTCCCCACTTTACTTCTACCACAAGAATAAAACTCCAAACCACCAAAGAAAGATGTAAATGAGACTTTATTAGCCTCCTTTCACTTTCACTCTCCCTTTCCCTTTCCCTTTCCCTTTCCCTTTCAATCATCTCCACATTTTTCAGAAGAAGAAGCCTCATTAGGCAACTTTTTAAATCTTGGCCTTCTGGAGTTGAGATTATGCCTCCTCCTCATCAAGTCCACTGGAGCTTGACCATCATTAGGCTTCACAAAAGAACCCTCAGGGAACTTGAACACCTTCCCATCAAATTCAACCTTCCCCTCATACACATCTCCATTTAGTGCCTGAAAATAAGTGGAATTGTGCCCTTTCCTACTACAATAAGAGCAAACCCAAGGATCACTCCTACCAGCCCTCCTATAATAATCTCTAGGATGAGAAGGAGCCTCATTAGCCTTCTGAGCCTCCTGAACAAAAATATGCAGCTGCTTTGTTAAATAAGCCAGCTGCTCTACCATAGAGTCCACCTCGTTTGGCTTCTCAGGGGCCTTCCCCTTGTTCACCACTTCCTTCTTTCTGGACTCCTCCACATCCTCAGCCAATGGCTCACTGGCCCTACTAATATATTAAGTGCTAGCTTCCTGGCAAGAATCCACTTCCAACAGCTTCAAATGTCCCTCTACAAACTCCTTCACCACAGAAAAAGCAGTAAATTTCTAATTGCCATTAGGAAGAACCTTCATCTTGTCTTTCCTAGCCAATTCCTTCAAAACATCAATCCTGACATTCCTGGCCAGAGCAGACAAGAAAATATCCCTTTCAGGGTCAGTACTCTCCAACTCCTGCATTTCCACCAAATATTCCACCACTGGCTCCAAATGAGCCAGAAACTTTCTTTAAGTGTGGAGGTTATCAACACCTCCATAAGATGACCATTCACTAGCTATCATATTGAGATCCAGAATAGAGTACCTGGTTCTCAACCTGTCTGTCATCTTCAGACACAACTTCTTCCAATCCTTCTTTCTATAACCCTCCACTTCAGCAACTTCCTTCACCAGAGCCCTGTCACCAATGTATAAGATGACTTGCTTCACCATGTCCAAGTGAGAAGCCCAATCTACATTCCCAGAAGCCTCGAAAAGCTCCAGAAATAACTTCAGATCCTCCCCAAAAAACATAGGCCCCTTCCAGGAATTGATCCTGGATGAAGGCCTAACAGAAACAGGAGGATTACCATCCTCAGCAGCACCAACAGTGCCACTAACACCAGTAGAGAAAGAGGGTGCAGAAGTCATGGTCCAATGAATTCCAGAAAACCAATTTCCAACCACAGAAGAGAGTCCAAAAGTAACAAAAAATCCAAAAAGCTAACAAATCCTAGCCCCACTTTGAGCTCCAGAAATGTAGACAATCCTATAGTACTAGCTATAGGCCTTTACCAAGGGAGTTGGAGTAAAACTGGAGAGAAAAACCCCTGTTCCTTTGAGAAAATACCAGGTGAGATTTATTTGCTACAGCAAACTAGAGACTGTTACCATACCCCTTTGATCACACTTCTTGACTGCTTAACAAGTCAAGACAGTAGCCAATAGCAGACCACTGAGATCCAAAGAACCAGAAACCTGAAATTCAGAAAGATCCACACCAGAAAAACAAAAGGGTGTGCACTTTTTGCACAGAAAACAGCAGTAATACTTGATACAGGTTGCAAATCTACACCAGAGAAACCAGTTGCCAAAGTTGAGTTAAATGAAGAACTAACCTTGCAACAAACACAGTCAATTGTGGCCATAAAAAAGTGAAAACTGAGTGAGAGCAATGATATCACCTCAGAATTGTTGTATGATAATTAAAGTTTCCCCAAACTGTCTTATTCACTATGTACACACAGACCACTATCTAAAAGCCCATGCACACCAACAAATTCGGCGTTCTTAAGGGCCAAATTGCATAAAACCCCTCTATAAAAGTTTCCCATCCTTCTAGCACCAAGGCAGGTGGGCTGCACGCCTAAAAGCAGCCAGACCTCCCTGAAGTCAGAAAACCACCAAAAAAGCCCAAAATACTTATAAAAATCCACCACAACTACTAAAACCTTTATAACACATAATTAGAGTATAACAACATTGCAACATAAAATGTAGAGAAAAATTAGCTCATCCTAATGTTACTAAGAACTTAACCCTAATAATTAAAGTTAGCCCATAAAACACAAAAAAAAATAAACAGCTATCTTTTAGAAATGAAAAAGTAGGAAATGACCCCTTAAAACTTAGAATATGAAAAATGTCATGAAGGCATAAAATATAAAGAGTAACTGGGGATATTCAATGGTAGTACCCACATCCCTAAAGTCCCAATATTTTCTGAATAAAAACAGAAAATCACCCAATTATTTAACCAATGTCAATTAAGACATACCAAAACAGCACCAAAAAGCCCAGAAAAGGCCTTTGCCAATGTTGGAAGACCACAATGTAACTTTAAAAAAAATTGGATGAGACAAATTCAAAATTAAATGAAAAAAAAATTAAAAATGAAAATTTCTACAACCAATTATTTCACCAGTCCCAATCAAGTTTTCCTATCTTATATAATAGCCAGTAGAACAACCTAAGGCCAGATGCACCATTATATAAAAACAGTAATCTATCTTAATGTAACAGAAATTGGGGTTAAAGGATTTTGGAGGTGAGTTAAAAGGGAGTAATGGGGCTACAAGGGTTGGGGAGGCTGAAGAAAGGGGCGAGGAAGGATATATGAGGTAGCAAAAAGGTTTGGAAAGAGTTGGAAGGGTAAATTATGGGATTATGAGGCATTTTGAATGAAGGAAAGGGTTGAGGAGAGGTTGGGAGGGATGAAATGGGGATCAAAAGAGGATGGAATACAATAGGGCAGGGAGGGTAGAAAAATGGGTGGGGAGGGAAGACAAGCATGTGTTGATAGAATTGAAAGGAATGGGGATTGGTGCAAACTGAGTGTGAAAATAGGAGGATGGACTCTGTTCTTCAGAAAAAGAACAGAGTTCACTGCCATAAAATATTAGCTGAAACATGAAATATATAAGGTAATACAATTAACTCCAAAGTAGTTGGGTTTATGTAACACTTTTTTGAAAGAAAAGACATATAGGCTAAAGAATCTCTTAAATCAGAGTCTGTTTTATGGTAAAGAACTAAAAATAAAGCAATAACATTCATAGTTTAGTAAAGTAGCTGCCTAGTAGAGAGGTGTCTTATAGTTGTTGGTGGAAGGCTTATGTGATGAGGGAAGTGGGAATTCTCCACAAAATGTGCAGCTGGGGTGTGTAGATAGAAAAAAACTTTAAGTTTTTGCCACCAAAATTAAGTAGCACAGAGTGAGGAAAGACTTAAGGATTGCATCAGCAATTATAAGTTATGTGACTTTCTTAAAAAGCCATCATGGATTTAATTAGTTTGTAATCAGGAATTAGGAATAGAAATTGGGGTATAAGAGGTGGGATAATGCATTTTCTTGGATTCCTTATCCACTAGCCCCAGGGCTAGTGGATAAGAATTTTCTGCAATTAATAATTTCTGATCCTTAGAAAAAAAATTCCTGATCCCTAATTGCAGATTGGTCAACTTTGATACCCCCTATTACCCTCACATATTTTTTTCCACATATTTTCCTGAAACATATATATCTCACATATTTTTCTATCCTTATGCCCTTCCCTAAAATATCCTCAAATTTTTCCTGATATCCCTATCAGGAATATATTACTTGGTGCATAGTGTTTGTTTGTGCCTTCCATCCTCCACCATAAACATGAATTTGATTAGCTTTGGGTGGGGGATAAGAAATAAAAAGTGCATGGTTTTTCCAAATAACCTAAAAACTTTCAACAGCAGTCATTTAAAACATCTGTAACTGGTGTCAGAGTAGGCTTCTTACCTAAATTTTTTTTACCCGCCTTGTTGTTATTTTCCTCAGATATATTACATGTGTGAATTCTTCATTTGTCATCATATTACTTAAAACTACATCTCTTGTTATAGAAGAATAAAATTTCCCCCTTTCTATCTGATTCTCCTACTCCTGACCTTTCCAACAATAACCTACATGCATAGGATCTACAATAAATTATTGATCTAATAAGCATAATAAATTCTAACCAAATTTTGCCACAATAGCCAAATTTTTTCACAGTAAAAAAACTTTGGTACAGTGTCCAAACTTTGGTAAAGTGACCAAACTTTGGTACAGTGACCGAACTTTGGCACAGTGACCAAACTTTGGCACAGTGAACAAACTTTAACCAAGTGACCAGACTTTAACCCAGTGACCAGACTTTCCCATTGTGAGAAAATTTTACCACAATGAGAACTTTTTGCCATAATGAGCTAATTTTGCCAGAGTGAGCTAAATTTGACACAGTGAGATAATTTTGCCACCATGACCAAACTTGGCCACAATGACAGAATTTTTCTAGTACACTTCACTTTTGCACCATAAATTCACCAGAGCAAACCGGAGCGCACCAGAGCACACCAGAGCACTGGATCTCAGTGGCCATTCCATCAGCACACCATATCCACCAATAATACTATAAGTCACAAAATCAAGTAAAACACTAAGACAACAGTAAATTATGATAAAAAACCATCAAGACATAAAAGATAGAGAAAAATCTGGGCTATCCAATGATAATAATCAACTTCCAAAATTCCAAATATCCAGCCAGATAATCCAGAAAGTTTCTACTAATCTTCAAAGATAAACCTAAGTGGCATACACAGATGTGGAATGCCACATCCTCCCTCCAATATGGAATGTCCTCATTCCCAAATTTGCATAATTGGTGACCCAAAATCTTCCATCTCTGTCTTCAACCACCATCATCTCCAATCACACCATTAACCAAGTTTCTTCTAAATCAACCATCAATATAATCATTTTAAAATTTCCTTCAAAGATCAAGCTGCTCTATGTGAATTATGCGCTCTCTACCAAGTACCCTATCAAATGTCTAATACTGATCTTCGTTAAAGGAATTTGTTCAAAACAGCTTCCTTATCCAATGTCCAATCTTCTACAATAGATCCCGGACTAATTCAGCCTTCTCAAGATCCAGATGCTATAATGCCAGTTCCTCCTATAAATTTGACTGAAACAATATTTCCTGGCTCAAAATGTAAGAACTATTCTCAAGAAACTTCAGCCAATAGTCATGAAGATATCCTAAAGAGAAGTCTCCTAATGCAAAGCTTTGATAATGATGTTGAAAAATTTCAAAGAAATTATCTTTTCTAATTATTTTATTTTGATGAAAGTTGTTTTAGCTGGACTTCTAAAAATTTAAACTGTTTGTCTTCTTCTCCGGCTCTTGATATAAATCATAATTATAATTATAATAAAATAATTTTTTGTGATTATTCCACTACTGAGAGCAAGGTTTGAATCCCTTCAGACTCCCATATACCAGTCTTCCATCTATGTCACAGAATGAGAGAGTGGATCTCCCTAATGAGCCAAATACACTTGATTCCATTCTTATAGGTCCCCACACTGAGCCGAATTCTTTGATTCCAATCTTGCCATGAGGTCCTCCAAGCTTCCACAAACAGCCTAACACTGAGGCTATAAAATAAAACAATAATAAATCCAAATATCACCCTGACTTCTGATTCCTTCATCACAATTTTCATCCATTTAATATTCAACAACCTTTACAAAATACTTTTAGCCAGGCTTCCAATATTTAACTTTAATCTTTTAGACCATCTTTAAAGCGCTAAAAATATCACCTAATCAAACCATTATGCCTTTTTAGCATCATTACCACCTAAAATTTTATTCTCCTAAAGCCTAACAGCACCTAAATCCAACAATATTTGAATATCCAGTTTAAAGTCTTGGTGGACAGTGATAAATTAAAAGATTGAATTGAGTTGAAGAAATAGATTGACATTCCAGTTGAAAGTCTTGGTGGACCAAACATTTATTAGATTGCCAGTTTATAGTCTTAGTGGAATAAGGATTGTTTATGTGCATGAATTCTTCCTAATTAAGGCCTAGGCTTGACAAATGATTAAGTAATTTTGGTAATCCAGTTTAAATTCTTGGTGGACCTAACTTTTGATCGATAGTAAATACAGTTTAAGTCATAGTGGACCAAAGAATGATGAAATTTCCAGTTTAAGTTCATGGTGGACCAGGATTTTGTAAATATTAAAAGAAATCTTCATAAATTTTCAGTTTAAAGTCTTGAAGGACTAACAGCATCCAAAAGAGAACCAAATTCTTTAAGAAAATCTTGAAAACTATCCAGTTTAGAGTCTTAGAAGACTAAAGATCTTGAATATTAATAAGACCTTAAAGAAAGTCTTGAAAATGAGCCAGTTTAAAGTCTTACAGAACTTACAGATCTTGAAATTGGACCCAATTTTTCTTGAGCTTCACTTGACCCTTTTTCCTGTATAAAATATACTATGAAAGAAATAACCAAAAGAAAAATTTGAAAATTAAAAAAATTGAGAAAGAATTTTATATTCATATATTTATTTTATTTTATTTTTTTATGATATAAGAGTGAATTTAGAAATAAAATAAAAATATTGATTTCTAATGAAAGTTTAAGAAAGAAAAATATTTAAAAGAAGATTTTGAAAAATTTGAAAATAAATATTTAAAATTTAATAGATGCCCCCCAGCCAATTGATGACCGTACGGTTGATGGGTGTTTTTGTCTAGAAGGTTCAATTGGAGGTCCAATGGGGCGTTTAAGTCGAATGTTGGAATTTTAAAGTCAAGATACGTAGTTTTATTTCTTTTGATTAATTTACTCAGTATATAAGAGGTAGGGGTTTAAAATATTATTATGATTTATATTTTAGAATTACGGTAATGTAAATGCTATACTTATATAAAATAGAATTAAATATTGTATCTAATAAATGTGTTATAAAAATGGTAAGTAAAAAGAATGAGTTTCAAAAGTACAAAAGGAGAGGGCCTTTTATAGGCAAAAGGTGAGAGATAACACATGGAGTTAAAAAATCTAATAAGAGAGTGTGAGAGAAAAAACTTAGTGGAAAGAGAGTATGTGAATATAAAAAAGATATACTAAAATGATGCTTCAATAAAAGGTATCATATTTATTTGATATAAATCTTGAGTTCCCTTAGATTGTCACACTTAGTATAAAAAATTTGATTTTAAATATTATTTTAACTGAATTTTAAATTTCTTAATAAGGAAATTTGAAGTTTTTAGATTTTTAATATTTTAATAATATTTTTATTCCCTTTTCAACTTTATTATTGAGCACAGTTTTAGGGAGTAAAAATATACGGGACATTTATTAAATTTTATTAATTACTAAATTTACTTATTGTACTTAGCTAGTTAATTGTAAGCAATAAAAAAGTAAATAATATATAATTAATTATTAATAAGAATTAAAAAAAGGTGTGGCTTCATCTCAGTAAGATAATTAATTATATTACTGGATAAGTCAGGTAGCCTGGCTGACACTCCCTCACTCTAAAATAAACAATAAAAAAATGCTATGATTTTTTCTTTCTATACTTCTTTAGTAGAGTAGGAAGATTAGATATCTCCTTCCCAGGTATCAGAGAATCACTTTCAGATGATTTATTTATGAATCTCAATAAAAATTTTGTACCTTTTTCAGCAGTGACAATTCTGTCATTCAGAATCTTATCAATTTATTCTGTCTCAGCAATGTCATTAGGGGTTTTCTTTGGTCTTCCCCTCCTTTTTGGAAGGAAATCACTATGGGATGTGTAAGGTTTCAAAAGAGATATTGAAAAAACAGGATGTTTTCTGTCATATGGAGAATACAAAATAACTTCAACTGCATTATCTGCAATCATTCTTCTGACAACAAATGGACCAACAAATGGGTCTTTCAATTTGTTATTATCTTGTAAATTGAAGTGGACTGTAGAAATAAACACTTCATCACCTATTTTAAAAGTGTATTCTTTATGTGATTTTTCCCATCTCTTCTTCTCATATTCAAAGGATTTTTCAATACATTTTTGAGCATGACTTCTGCAAAGTTTTTGCATTTGAAGAAAATATTTTACGCCAGGAAGTAAATCCAATTTAGGTATTTTATTATTGAGAATTTGGGAAGGAGTATTTGGAACATATCCAAGCCAGAGCTCAAAAGGCTTTCTTTGAGTAACAGAATGAAAAGTGCTATTATAAGCAAATTCCAACCCTGGAAGTAAGGTAACCCAATCATGAGTGAATCTTTCATTGTCTTTATACTCAAGGCCAAAGGAATAATACCTTCTTATCATGTCCTCCAAAGTCTGAATCATTCTTTCAGCTAATCCATCAGGGTGAGGGTGATGGGCAGTAGAAAGTTTCAGATCACAACCACAAACATCCATCAGAGACATCCAAAATTCAGAAGTAAATTTAGGGTCTCTGTCAGAGATTATGGTTTTAGGAAGACCAGCAGTATTAAACATATGAGACCACCATAAGAAAGCTAATTCTTTAGTGGAAAAATCCTTGTGAGTAGGGATAAATTTACACATTTTTGTGAATTGGTCCACAATAACCCAACAAGAGTATTAACTTTCTTTTCCAGAAATAGGTAACCCTGTTACAAAATCCATGTTTATTATCTGCCATGGTGAATCAGAAGGTTCAATATGTTGCATTAATCCAGCTCTCTTACCAGTCAATCTTTTTGATTTTTGGCAAGAATCACAAGATTCAACATATTTTAAATTCTGATCATTGTTTTTTCAAGATCAAAATGTCCAGCTAATATGTCATCATGACAAATTTTCAAGATGATTTCTCTCATAGAAGGAGGAATAACAATGACATTACTCATCTTTTTTCTATAATATAGATATCCTTCATCAATTGAAAATTTACCTTTTTCAAAAGCCTTTTGGTACTTTGCTGGAAGGGTTTTAATTAATGATTGCATTGAAGCATTCTTTGGATCATTTAATATGGTGCATAACTTTTTTAAGTCAGTTTCCTTATCATATAAATTCAGAATAAGCTGTAATATCTCTTCCTCCATATCAACCACATATATCCCATGAATATGAATAATTTCATCGCCAGGATCATAAGCAGGATTAAAGTCATCATTTGGTAAAGGCAAACTTGATAACATATCCACATTTGAGTAAACAATACCAGCCCTATGAATAATTGTCATTATCCCTCTGTATTCCTGAACAGCTAACTGCCATCTGAACATATGTCTGTTAGGTGTTTACAAGTTTAAAAGGGATTTAACTTCACTGCAGTCAGTGACAAGTTCAAATTTCTGGTCATCTAGGTAGTAATGTAGCTTTCCTAGAGCCCACACTACGGCTAAACATTCAAGCTGAGTGACACCATATTTCAATTCACTATTTCTGAAGGTTCTTGAAATATAACAAATTACGACTTCTGATACTTTATCATTCATCACTTGTTTTTGATGGAGGGCAGCACCAAGACCAATAGAACTGGCATCAGTTTACAAATCAAATGGTTGATTAAAGTCAGGTAAATCAAGAATCGGTGCTGACATCAAACAGTTTTTCATAGTGTCAAAAGCTCTCTGTCTTTCACTATTCCAAAAAAAAGCAAAATCCTTTCTAGTCAATTGGGTAAGAGGTAAAACTATGACTTGGTAATTTTTAATATACTGTCTATAGTATCCATTCATTCCCAAAAAACTCTGAAGCTCTCTAACTGTGGTAGGAGCCTTCACCTGTTGTATGGCTGCCACTTTGTTTTGGTCAACACATATCTGTAACCCTGAAACAAAATGACCAAGTACTTTTAAAGAATGAAAACCAAATTTACATTTCTTCAAAGCAAGTGTCATATTTATTTCATCCATTTTGTGGAACACTTTACACAGGTGGTTAAGATGGTCCTTAAATGTTTTTGAGAATATAATGATATCATCAATAATAACCATCAGCCATCCTTCAATTATCTCTTGATGGAATGTCCTATCCATAACTTTTTGAAAAACTGAAGGGGCATTTTTAGGGTCTAATGGCATCCTAAAATACTTATAAATACCCATATAAGTAGAAATCATCAGAAAATTCTGGAAATTCTTCTCAACAGTTACCTGGTGATATCCCTTGTTACCATTCAGACAGCTGATATATTTAGCACCTTGTAAGGTAGCATGTATAGAGCTAATTATAGGTAAAGGATAGATATCATCAAAATTATAAGTATTTAATGCTCTATAATCACCACATAAGCTGGCTTTATCTTTCTCATAAGAAATTAGGACAGGTGAGATAACACAATATTTAGGTGTTTCAACTACCTTTTCAATAATATTCATTTTTAAAAGGGTAGAGATATTGTCAGCCTAGATATCCTTGGACTGAGTATTTATTATGCTTAAAATAAGATAACCTTAAGTAAATTAAGCTTATATCTTAAAAATAAGGTTAAAATAATAATATATATTATTTTATTATATATATATAATTATTATTCTATTATATAACTTATAGTAGTTTAAATAGCTTATCCATGGCCTAATAATACTTATTAAGTTGTTAATGGATTCATAATATACTTATCTTAAGTGATATAAAGTAATTATTGACATACATAAGCTTATATGTATACATAAATCTTGTCAGCCTGTATATCTCCAGGACTGAGTAAAAAGTAATGTTAAACACATGAACTATACATGGGAATAATAAATAAGAGTACACAAATAGTATACATAAGTAAAATTATGATAATACACAAAAAATGCCATTATAACACCTTATATACACGCATATATCCACCTTTTATAGGTCTTATGTACTTAATATTAAGTTGGAACATGTTAGGGTAATCTTAAGAACCTTAAGTATAAGGCTACATAATTTTTAAGTACACTTAAAGCTGTTATATTCATTGTTTTATGCAAAAAACAAGAAATGCGCTTTATTTCACTTAAAAGTTGACTATATGCGCTATAAAATTGAGAATATCAAAGTTGCGCTTTGACAGATCGATTGGGCTCATTTAGAACTATTGATTTGGCTATTTAAATGCATAAAAATAACACTTTTCAAATTTGGTGTTTTTTATGCCAGAAATGGCTTCTGTGTACTGGCCACATACTGCCTGCTTTTTTCCTGTGTGAATAGCTTCATTTTTACCAAAGTTAGCTTTTTCACGCTATAATTACCCCACATTCTACGCCCACTGTGGGGAAACACACTAAAATAGGCGACAGGCGCTTATTTAGTGTCCTAGCTTAATTAATAATGCATTGACCTTGTTTATATGCACTAATTTCATTAATAACCTCACTCTTGGCACTTTATTTCATCACCACGCTTAAATTCGCCTAATTTTAGTCAAGGATTTACCTGTGCAAGCGCCTGCCAAGAACTGCATGTAGTTACCCCACATCTCACGCTCTTTTTTAAGTTTTTGGGTGGTTTCTCAGTCAATTTTGGTTATTTTTGAATGGGAATTTCACGTAGTATAATGTCAGGATTAGCCCCATTATTTCTACAGTCAATCCCCCTTATTATTAAGCTATTATTAACCTTAAAAAGTCTCCTTTAGTCTTTAATATTATTGTTTTATACGCATATACTCTCTTTTTGTCTTTTTCTTCAATTTTGATAGATTTCCCTTATTATTACAGGATTTTGGCGGTTGTTATTCTTCTAATTATGTCATGGGTTACTGGGAATGTTGATGGGCATGTCTATTAGTTGTTTAGAGCCGTCATTAACTTTGTATTGGGTGGTACATCAAGGGAATCATTGGGGAACTCAGTGTGTATAAAAGGAGGAGGTTTTTGGGTTGTATTTATTCATTCTTTATCATTACAATTCAACCCATATAACCAAATAAATTACAATACATATCAATTAGTACTTTTATAAGACTTTTGAATAGTATCTGAATTAAATAATCTATTTTTCTACCAACTACAAAGATTGTAAGCCATATATAAGAATAGTGAGAATTATATTACTGAGACCTTTATATTTGATTATATTTTACAACTTAGTGGATTAAAACTACAGTATTCATATAGGACCATTAAAATCTTCTAGACAACTGACTATTCAAGCTAGTTCACATCCTTGTACTTGACCTTAGCCTGACAAATTGGGGACCTTTCCTCAAGAATTCTGTTATAATCCTGTAAGTGAAATTTTCAAAAGAAGGTGCACGTAAATAATATCCCTATAGAAATATTTGGATAATTACAACAGGTTGGG
The DNA here is from genome assembly GCA_030280995.1 of Hemileia vastatrix. Classification (NCBI taxonomy): domain Eukaryota; kingdom Fungi; phylum Basidiomycota; class Pucciniomycetes; order Pucciniales; family Zaghouaniaceae; genus Hemileia; species Hemileia vastatrix. Next base: position 26,069,226 of record JASXTE010000012.1, read on the forward strand.
GTCACTTATTTAGTGATTTCAGAAAAAGAAGCCCTGTTATATAATAAAATTGTGATATTGAATCATCAATTTTACCACTAATTTAACATATAATTGTTCTTAGTGGGAGTCTGTCAATAGACAAATTAAATTTGTGATCTTTGCAGATAATAACCAATTAAACTGATTAATTGTTTTCTTTTTACAGGACTCTTAATCCCTTTTTATTGGTTTGTAAAATTCATTTAATATTTAGAAAGAATCTTACTAACAAATTTTCTTTTTTAAATATAAATACACGGCTACATATTGTAGACCAGTTAAATCAAGTGACCACATAAAAGCATATTTGACTTTTGGCACTTAAAAATTCACTTAATACCAATAAGTAAGCAATAAAATTGTCTTCAGTGGTAATAAAAAATACTGATTAAACTCCTTTTTGAAGTTTTTCAAATCTAAACTTTCAATTCTCTAAAATTCCACGTAAAAATGTGTGACAACAATGACATTGTAAGTAATAAGGCAAAATCTTATAACTTAAGAACTAGAGCTGAAAGACCTGTTACAGGACATCCAAATGGAGGGTCAAGAATCACCAGTAACAATAAACAACACCCCACCAATGTCCATGGAGGAAAAGGAAAAGCTCTTAAAACAAATGTCAATAAAGAAGTCCAAAAACACCTTACAAGAGAAAATTCACTCCCTCTCAACCCTACTGAATACACTAACAATAAGAATAAACAATATGTTAGACCAGATCAACAATCTGGAGAAAAGGGCGGCACAGGGCTTTATAGAAGTCAACCAGGCTCTAGTGGATATAAGGTCTCATCAACAACCAGTGGCACCAAATACCACAGCAACACCTCCAGTCCCAGAAGAGGACCAAAAGATAACTGTAAGCAAATGGAAGTGGGATTGGTATGCCCAAAACTACAACAGTCCTCCTCAACAGGGATCCAGCAGTCACCCTTACAGGGGAAAGCCAAGGAGAGGCAGGGGAAATGGAATAAGACCGTGGTAAGTCATCCATCTTCTCAAGATCAATTATATAATCCTAACAATGAATTACTTATAGGTAATGAAATTGATAGAGAGTTATTGGATATAATTGATAAGGATTTAAAAAATTATTGATTTGAAAATAACATGTTAGACTTGTCATTACATGAGGACAATGTACATAGTTTTATTGATCACCAGGAAAATACTATTAATATAAAAATGGAATCAAATGAAGAAAAAATTGACCCTGATGATGAATCTTCTGAATTGGAAACAGACAAAATTGTATATTTTCTGAAAGAAAATCCAATGGAATCAAAAATAATTAGTAAATTATTATTGAGAATTGAAAAATTGGAAGAATTCTCTAGAGAGTCCAACAATAATACAGAAAGTGTATTATTAAACATCACACAATCATTGAGTACAACAGCCAATAAGTTAAAAATTATTGAGAATTCAAATAATGAATTGATCAATGAAAACAAAAGATTAAATTCTGAGATTAAAAATTTAGAAATTAAATTAAAACATTCTCAGAATATTATGGCCACCATAGAGGGACGTGTAAAATTGTCTTTTTCAAATGTAAATGATACTTTAACTCATGTACCTGTAATAAAAGATAGGTTACAAAGAGTAGAAATTGAGGTAGCCAACATTTTGAAAAATACTGAAACAATAAAGGATAATACCTCTTATGTAGAAAGAGTACCAGTTTTTATGAAACACTCTGATGATAAACCAATGATGGAACATGAACATAGTGTCATGGGCTCTGAGAATATAAAATCAGTAAAAGATGAAATTAATGATCATCTTTCTAAAGTGAGTGAATTACTCAATATTCCTCAGGTTAGGGAAGCTAAAACTAGCCAAAAGAGCTGGCCTAAGTTAGATCAGTACCCTTCTTTTGACGGGGATTCAAAATCTGATTGGCAACAATTCATACAAAGAATTGATAACTTAAAATTTTCATATAAATTACCTGATGAAGAAATTACTTCAAGGTTAATATCTTTATTTACAGATGTGGCCTTATTATGGTTTGAATCTGTATTGAGTGAGGGAATTAATTACTCCTGGAATGAATGGAAGGCACTAATTGAAAGGCAATTTGGTGGCCCAAAATTTAGAATCAAATAGTATCTGATTTGTTACATCTATTTTTCTACCAAATATAAGATTGTCACCCATTTATATTTAGTGAGATTAAAATTACTGAGACCCATATATTGAGTTATATTCTAATACTTATTGGATTTGTACTAGAGTATTCATATAGGACCATCAATATCTTCTAGAAAACTGACCATTCAAGTTAGTTCAAGTCTCTGTACTTGACCTCATCCTGAAAGGAGGAATGAGGCTACAAGGGTTGGGGGGCTGGAGAGAGGGGTGAGGAAGGATATATGAGGTAGAAAAAAGGTTGGGAAAGAGTTGGAAGGGAAAATTAAGGGTTTCTGAGGCATTTTGAATGAAGAAAAGGGTTGGGGAGAGGTCGGGAGGGGTTAAATGGGTATCAAAAGAAGATGGCATACAATGGGGCTGGGAGGGTAGCGAAAGGGGTGGGGAGGGAAAACAAGCATGTGTTGATAGAATTGAAAGGGATGGGGATTGGTGCAAACTGAGTGTGAAAATAGGACGATGGACTCTGTTCTTTGGGCAAAAAACAGAGTTCACTGCCATAAAATATTGGCTGAAACATGAAGTTATATAAAGTGAGAAAATTAACTTCAAATTAGTTTTAGACATACATTTGAAGTTTAGTTGAGGAATGTTGAGAATGGAGCGGAGATCATATCTTGGATTATGATGAAGATTTGGCCCCCTTGGATTTATGTAACACTTTTTTGAAAGAAAAGACATATAGGCTAAAGCATCTTACAAATCAGAGTCTGTTTTATAGTAAAAAACTGAAATTAAAGTGATAGTATTCATAGCTGAGTGAAGTAGCTGCCTAGTTGAGAGGTGTTTCATAGTTTTTCTTGGAAGGCTTATGTGATGAGGGAAGTGGTAATTCTCCACCAAATGTGCAGTTGGGGTGTGTAGATAGAAAAAAACTTTAAGTGTTTGCCACCAAAATTAAGTAGCATAGTGTGAGGAAAGACTTAAGGATGGCATCAGCAATTATAAGTCATGTGACTTTCTTAAAAATCCATCATGGATGTGATGAGTTTGGGATCAGGAATTAGGAATGGATATTGGGGTATAAGAGGCCGGATAAAGCATTATTGTGGATTCCTTATCCACAATTAATAATTTCTGATCCAGGAAAAAAAATTCCTGATCCCTAATTTTGGATGGGTCAACTTTGATACCCCCTATTGTAGGGAGGGAAATAAGGATAGAAAAATATGTGCAAGAAAAATATGAGTAAGGAAAATATTTGCAAAAAAAAAAATTGTCAGAAAAACAAGTGCAAGAAAAATATCTAGCAACCATGGGAAATTTCTTTTTTAATTTATTTTTCTTCAAAAATTTGAATTTTTATTTTATTATATATTTTTTTCTGTTATTTATCAATTTTTTTTTTTGAAAAAAAAAAAACTCTCATGGTTGCAAATGATTTTTATTACACTTGCTTTTCTCGCACTTACTTTTCTTACATATATTTCTCTGACCTTATGTCCCTCAGTAAAATATCCTTAACTCGTGCTGGACATCCCCATCAGGGATATCTTACTTGGTGCGTAGTGAAAGAAAGCTTTTTTAAAATTGCTATATCTTGCATATTCAAAATGATATTCCAAAGGCTTGCCCCACACGTTTATCCACGTGGTTTAATCAACTTACCCTGAACATGCATGTCTTGTGGAGTAGCTACAGCTACATCGGAAGAGATCGGATTACATTTGTAAGAAAAATTGAAACTTTTGAACAGAAAGGTTTTCATTTTATAGGAAAATTAGAAAATTTTAGTCCATGCTTTTACTGTCAAATGTTATCCTTTCTGTCTAAATATTTCTAAAATTTTCTTAAAATTACTCCAGCCTTTTGCGATGTAGCTGTATTTTTAGTCAGAATGTCCGCCTTATCCGTGCGACACTCATCTACTCATGAAACCTGCTGATGTCTTCCAGCAGTGGCAAAATCGTGTGGCACTGTGTTGTAATGAAACGTAACATAGCGAGGGATCCTATGTCCTGCTTTGTAGGCGGGACATTGTCACTTGAAATACAAACATGACATATGTTTGCTCTGAATGTTTGGTATCCAATTTTTGGATGTCCTATCTCACAGTCCAACATCTCCATCTTAAATTTGTTCTTTCCACGGGTAAATTTTAGGGTTTCCAATTAATTGGTTCTTTCGGTGCTTAACTAAGCACTTAACTAAGAATCATATTATTTTGAAGGAAAAATTGGTTGCTTCTCAGACTGTTTCCAAGACTTCTGGGTCTCTATTATCATTCAAATATACTTTTTACACTGTGATTTTGCTTTTTTATCATGATTTAACCACTTCTCACTTTACTTCGAATAAACGATTAATCATTTATTTACAGGTGTATTTGAGTGTTAATATTGTTAAAATAATTTTGCTGATTATGGCTACCCGGGACCCATTCATTTCTGTGCACCAGTTTCGCCAATAAAACAATGCGAACAGCGACCAAAGATTTTCTCACCTTAAGCGTAGAGACTTGTGACATATGTAAAGCCCAATAGAATAATTACTTAGTTTTTAAAATCTCGTGATTTTCAGAGTGAACAGTGAAGAAATGCTTTTCACTATCAAATTTTCCTGCACTGCATAATTGTCAGTATCGTTGGAAATATCAGATATGCGTATTTTTCTGTTGATTGAAATATCCCGATTCTATCGCTAATGTGTTATCACAGGATTAAATTTATTAATTCACACCGGTGTTTTAGCATGTTGACAAATGCTATTTTAACTAAATTCGGAATCTAGGTGAAGCGGCGTTATAAAAATCTCAGCCCATAAAAGAAAATGATGCGATTAATAGGGTAGTTTGACCACAAAATTGAGGCTTTGGTAAGTTTATGAACCTACCTACTATCAATACCTGAATTTTTTTTACCTGTAGTCAGACACCACAAAAAAACAGCCAGAACTTGCAAGAAAGCGCTCATGCTTAAATTCATTTTTAATTAATATGTAACAAGCTATGATTTGATTCTCCGCGAGACTTTCGCGCTCAACTCAGTCAGTGCTAAATGAGTGAGTTTCGAAGCAGCATCACTTCTGAGCTACTTTTGAGATAATATAAATTTAAGGATAGGCGCCTGATGTCTTTTTCCAAAATTTTCTTTCCAGTGCCAATTGCTTTCATTACCAATATTTTCTTTAATTCCATGGGGTGTAACAATTATATAACAAATGTGTAACCGAAAAATAATGGCTATGTATTTGTTACACAATTGTTGCACTCCACAGTATTAAAAGTGTTTGGTAGAGTTTGTAGAAGCGTCACCAACAGCTATCCACCAGATAGAATTTGAGTGAGAGAAAAACTCCCTAGTTACCCTCCATTCTTTTCTGTGGATTAAGTCACAAAAAATATTCAAAAAATCAAATTGTATTAAGCCATTATACTATATATACATTTCTATATACATATTTATTAGCGCTATCCACCAATTAAATAACTAAATAAGACTGTCACATGACAATGTACAGCCAGGTTGCGAAAACTTACAGAATTTTTGACGAAAAAATCCAAGTTGCTCTCACGAAAAAATGATTTGCCTTTCCAAAAGGAAGTTCTCCCGACCAATAACCAACCCTTTTAAGTTGGCATATTATTTATCTTTTAGAGCAACATAGATTTTTTTGCCAAACATTCCGCAAGCCTTTGAGACATGGCTTTATGTGCAAAAATATGACAGAGCCTAGAGATCAAAATGATAAGAAGTGTATTATCAATTCTTAAATATCTTGCATGTGAAAAAGCTGGCTCAAACTATTCTTCTGTGCTACTCTCTTTTATTGGCGTGTGAGTACTATGAAGTTTTTTATTAATATCCGATTAACACAGTGTATATAGATTTGAGACAGCGTGATGTAATTTATAAATCCACCCATATAAATGTCCGCTATGACTCGGAAATTGAATTTTTTTTTTTACCATCATCTCGATTAGATACTAATGCACAAGCGCAACCATTTGTTTGCACCAAATCGCTCCATTTGGGTTGGACGACACAATTTAACACAAGAAATTGATTTCCCAATTTAAAAACTAGCATTTTCGGTCAAATTACACATTCATATAATGTTAGTGGTAGTTTTCAAAATAAAAACAAAAGTATAAAATGCTATTTTGGATGTCAAACAATGCTGACTTCGTATAGCATGAAGTCTCGGGAGTGCATAATTGTTTTAGTAAAAAGTAGTGTTTCAAGGCGCTGTAGACAACTAATAACTTTAGGAGAATAATAAAATAAATCTTATTAGTGGCAATGAAATCAAAATGCTTAATGAAACACACCGCCGGATATTCTTATATCAAATTGTAAATCTAATACTTCGTAACACCGGCGCGGAAAGCATTTGATAAAATAATAGCACTCCCTGAATCATATTTAAAAAATAATGTGAAAGGAATAATATTGTGCATGATCAACTTAATGAAAGTACGTCTTGTGGTTCAGTTTTGAAAGTTGAAAAAAAAATTATACACCAAAAATATTCTCAAGAGTGAACACCATGCAATGAATGGCACAAATCCATAAGACAATTGATCATCTATGAATTCAAGAAAGATAGTATCGTAGTAAGAACTAGAAGACATCATCTTTTTGGAGTAAGTAGCCTCCTCTTCGAATAAAATTGATAGCAAAAATCAAGGTCGTGAAGTAAAAAATCAATATATTACAAATTGGTACGGATCAAGGGGAAAAAAACCAACTTCTCATAAAGAATGAATGAATTGGTGTCACGAGTTTGGCTAAGAGAAAATTTGACTTGTTGGCCCGCTGGTGTCGTATGGAACTAACGGGAAGATAAGGAGCTGAAATCGGATAGACTCTCGATTCTGAAGGCCTCGATTAAGCCTGAGAAAAAAATTATTAATTATTCCTGTTTTTTACAAGCTGGAATTATTTTTAGTTGCTTCATGTTGTTTTTGAATTTATTGTAGAAAATTCGACCACATGGGCCTTGAACAACTAAAAAAGAAAGGCGGTTTATGCGTTAAGAAAAATTCTGGCTGAAATGAAGCCATTGAATAGATGTTATTTGAGAGTTCAATCATCTTCCAGTCCGGGAAAAAACAGATGAATCTTCAAATTCTGAATCTCAGCTTAATCAGGCTAAGCGTATCTGGCTTCCATGATTCATACGAAGCATTTGCGAACTTAGCAACAAGTTGTGGCCTTATCAAAGGGATTCAGATTAATGACCTGTGACAGCAGAAAAATTTTTACTCCACTCAAATTAAAATAATCTTAAAGTGAAGAAAAATAGAGTGGTCAAAATGTGAAGTGTTTCTTTTCCCTCGAAAAATGTATTTATTAAATGATAGTAAAACTATACTAGAAAGAAACATGATAGATTCACTATGTATTAAAAAGCCAACGCATTTCGTATTGTAGGATGAAATTCACGGAGAAAAAAGATGACACATAATGATGAAAATTCAACTTGAACAGTACGAATAATCTTCAGCACGAAGCTCCATCAAATTTTGCGCGGAACCCGCCTCACACATCCTGTCTCCTTAACCTCCAACGATGCCGCATATGCTTATAGTCAATGGTTAAGAAGAAGAATGGGCGAGGCCAATGACGCGCAACATCTGGAAAATGTGCAGCGGACTACTCTTGAGACAAATAAATTAGAAGTAGAAAACCGGATCATAGGACAAAAATGAAAATAGAGTTGCTAGACAATTATATTCTATTTTTTATAAAAGATTTTTATTAGAGCGAATGAATAAAGCAACGAATATCCAGATTAATAATTTATAAGAGAACAAGAGTCAAATAAAAATTGATAAGAAATGATTAACTTTTGCAAAGTGCGGAGAGATAGGGTAAGTGTGACTATATAAGTAATTTTTCATAATTCACAGCCTCAAAGTGATTGTTCCCGATTGGATTTTAATGGATTTCCGCATATTAAAACATACAGGCACGCAGACTAGCTGCCATACCCTTACTTGCACTCTGCGTGCCTTCTGCAGGCTATGATTGTAGGAAGTGTAAAGAAAATCTTTATTGAAGCTATGTCGCCAAAAATGAAATAATTTGTTGCTTGTAGATCACTTCAGTGAGAGCCATCGATGATTGTTGAGAGAAAGACTCAATAACCCCCAGATTAGTTAAAAATATATATTAAGTTGGAAACGGTGCTATTGAAGAAGAACATGAATTTCTTCAGAATTTTTCAATTGTTTCGAACACCATTAAGAAATTGCAAAAAGATGGGAAAGAAAATTGGGCATACATGCCTTTCTTACTTAAAAATAGGGATCTACTAGATAAAACCGTTGAATAATGTTTGGGCATAGCGCGAAAAATATTACAAACAAAAACATTGAGAGGCAATACTTATAAACTAACATACATTAGAAAAAAAATACTGGCACCTGCTAACAGGTCCCCATTAGGAATTAATGCTGCGTAAATAACTTTTCCTTTAATAATCAGTACAGCAAAACCATAAATGCTTGGCCTTTTTTTTCAAATTTTTTTACTACTTTTTTACCTGGCTCAGCACTGTCTCGGCCCCTAATCAGGAGTTTTTAGGCTTTTTTGTGTGATACAGCTAAATTGAAAAAGGTTGGGGCAACTTTTCAAAATTTTGCTCAACATACCCAGCATTTTTGGTGGGCCACAGGCTAGCGGGATGAAATAATGAGAGAAAATGCTGGGCAAGTGGGGCGAAACTGTGGAAAGCTGCACCCACCATTTTCAATGTAGCTGTACATCCAACACAAAAGATGCCACGCCAGTACAAAAAGTGCACGAAAAAATGTCAAAAGGGTCGAGAGTTATCATTCATGCTGTACTTGAATGCAAAAAATAATTTCATTTGAACTACATGTATAAAGATTGTCTCCACTTGACGCTTTCCAAAGATAAAAAAAACCAAGTGGGAATATTGTTAGATTGCCCACAAATTCACGTTCAATTACATTCTCTTTTTAAATTTAACCCCTTTACTGCCTCGTCGCCTGTCCCGATTGGGAAGGTAGGATATCATTTGCTCTTTATCTTCCTTTTCAACTCTTTCTGGGTTTTAATTTATTTATTTTGTATTATCTCCTCCAACTCGGGCCTGATGAAACAAGTATCTGATTAGGTAAAAGGTTATTTGCATTAAGCTAGATAATAAACTTGGTGAAGGGAAGCAGAGCAATTACCAAGAGACTAATACAGGCTGCAAGTGGATGATATCCACAAATCCCCCTGTGTTAAAAATACCTTGGTTCCAAGGGTTTCTCGTTTTTATTTTGTGTTATTTGGCAGCGAAAACCTTAGGAGTAAAATCAAGGGTTAATCATACTTAGCAGGAGAGTGATTTACAGGTGAGTGGCACGTTGTAAGGGTATCTTCTAGTAGCAATTAAAGAACGGTACTTTTTTATTTCTAAATTTCATACAGTCTCACTAGCAAGGGGAATAAGAGACAAGAGAGTTATCACTGGATTGCGAACATTTAGTAGCAATGTACAAATAGGGTGAGATCAGGAAATTAGCAAGAGACAAAAAGACAAGACCATCGAGTAAGGGGCGATTTGTAAGGAAACCGGTTAGTTTATACTAAGAGTGAAGCGACTTGAGTAAATGTTGAAGAATTTCTGTAGCCGTTGCAGTAACTTTTCAGTAGGTTACAAGCGCTTACTGCCACTCAAGGACCTCTTCAGTTACTGTACCAAAAATCCGTGAAGTTGTGCCCTTTTGTCAGTGTATCTAGTGTATAAATATGATTTAATAGTAATTATTAATGGTCCCACTACTTATTTAAAAATTATTTAGTGGTTAAACCTCAGGGGAAGACTAATAAAATAGTTATACTCAAATAAAACTCACAATACTTGGATTTAAATGCGTGCTAGTGGTGGAAAATAGATGAATATAATATAGTTATAGCTTATATAAAGATAATATCAATTTATAAAGGCTTTATAGTATATTTCTAAATGATAATAATTGTGTTATAATGTTTATTTGAATTGTAGTAAGTAAGTGATGCCTAATAACCGCCAAAATCCTCCCTTACTTATACCAAAATCCACTGGAGTGCACAGACCTTCAATCCAGATGATGTCACTGCTATCCCTGACAATTACAGAACTGTGAGGGCCCATCACCTCCCCATGGCATCCAATTCAAGCAGATTCAACACCCAGACCACCAGTAAGGACCCTCCATCACAATTAATGATAACACAGACCCATACCATAAATAGAAAATCCAGATAAAAGCGGATACCATAAAGAAACAGGTAAAATAACTCATCCAAAGAGAATATAATGAAACCCAAAGCATATAAAGGAAACAAATGAAATCTCCAAGCCCCCAATAGTATCCCCAAGCATCCATAATAACCCAGAAATGACCTTCCAACCCATTAATCCGTGAATATCCATCCAAGGAAGCAGGTTAAGTTGTCCAGACTGAGTGTATGCGCCTGAAATAGATGTTTATGCTTCTGTAGGCGTCGTGAGTCCACTGGATACGTCCATATGACCTAAAATAAGCAGAAAAAAAAGGTTATAGGCTATTAAGAGGCTAAAACCCACTTATATACCTAAATATACATAATATACTGCATATTTCACTGAATATGAGATTTATGTATACATATAAGCTTATTTATGTCAATAATTACTTAATATCACTTAAGATAAGTATATTATGACTCCATGAACACCTTACTAAGTATTATTAGGCTATGGATAAGCTATTTAAACTACTATAATTTATATAATAGTGTAATAATTATATATATATGTAAAATCATCATATATATTATTATTTTAACCTTATTGTTAAGATATAAGCTTAATCTACTTAAGGTTATCTTATTTTAAGTATAATAAACACTCAGACCTAGGGATATCTAGGCTGACACCTTTAATCTATCCTGTCACCGGACGACCTACGCACAAGGTTGAGGATGTTCCTGAAAGTGAGATGAGAGATTTAGAAACTTCTTCGAAGCACAGAGGAATGATTCGAGGAAGTGATTCGAAGGTCACTCGAAGTAAGAGCTACAGGTTTGAGGTGTGTTTGAGAAGAATTATAAGATAGTTTCAAAGGTAATAGGAATTCTTAAGATCTCACGAAGGGTTGGAAACTCAATAATCAAAGATTTAGGATTTAGAAATGAATATCGAGAAAATAAAAGAAAGATACAATAAAAATGATTTAACTTAAAGATTTTACCACTATTAAATGTAAATACGTTTTATAATTTAATTCTAAGGAATATCGAACCAAATACCCAACCCTTTTATATCCTTTATTCCTCCTCGCATTGACCTCCCTCTCATCGCACCATTCCCATACCATTGACCATTACTAACATACACTTAGACCCTCTTCGCTAAATATCCGTCCATGCTCAATTTACCCCTTTTTAATTAATTAACAAAACTTTTAATGAACACTACTACTGTACTATTACGTTTATCCTAGCGCTGCGCGTCGCTTATTGAAAATGAGACTAAGGCACCCTATTGGGAGATTGACTAATTTAGATTTAGAGTTTAGGCTAGCGCAGTTAAATAGTAAGTACACAAAGGGGAATCACAGTTGCTATGGAGAATTGCTTTCTGCGCTTTGAGTATAGATTTAGGACTCAATATTATTGATTTAATAAGCTGCTTTTGCCTCGAGTGTCACGTGGCGCGTGACAGATGCCCGGGTATAAGAATCGCGAGCTCCGTTGAGCTTGAGCCATCTTCTCACACTAGTTTCCCTTCCTCTCTATATATTTTTCTTCTTATTTATTAATTTCCCTATTAATGAATTGTCCTACTCCCACACCTACGCCTCCACACCCTAAAGCGGATGGGGGAATGATTACGGGACAGTTTTCCCAAGCTTGCACGGCTTGTGAAAGTATGGAATACTTCTGTGTCAAAAGTACGGCGACTCGAGGCCCTCTCCAAAAATGTGAGTTTTGCCGTTGGCGACAAGTGGCGTGCAATGCGTTGACGAAGAACGCAGAGATCGAACAACGGTTTACCAAGACCAAGTTTTGGGTGATCCTTAAAACAAAAGAGGTGGTCGAAGACATTTGGGATGTATCGGTTGGAGAGAATGATAAGGAGCTCAACAACGAGATCATAACCTGGGTAACCCAGGCCACGAGTTCGAAGCGGGGTGTCAAAGAAGAGGTCAACGAATTGGTGGAGGAAGATGAAGATGAAGTCCCTCTTCCAGGACGGGCACCCAAGAAACGACGGGTGGTCATTGAAGATGACGAGGAGGAAAGAGAAGCAGAGGTAGAGGTGGCGCCAAGGTTATTCTTAGAACCTGACCCCATCTTCAAAGTAAGCTTTTAGTTGTTCTTTTTTTAAGGATGAGGTTACTGATGAGTTTTGTTTAGACATCGAATACCATCGAAGACCCGATTGGGGAGCCTGCGTCGCTTTTACCAACTGAGGCAAACCCTCCGGTCACGGGTGGAAACAAAGAACCTGAAGACACACTGGACCAGGTGTGGTCGAAGAAACCTCGTCAGGGTCGACAAGTAAGGTTTGCAGAAGAGTTGTGTGGGGAGGTCGACACAATTATCGATGCTGCTTCCTTCGACGTGGCAGAGGAACTCTTGGAGATTGGAGAGGTGGTTCCAGTAGGAGAGGAGGAGGTATTTGAGAAATGCAGGAAGGAGATAAGGGTAGTTTTGAAGAAGATGAAAAGATTGGTTCGAGAAAAATTAAAAGAGAAAAATTTGAAATGAAAAGGAGAGATGTAAAGAAGTAGAAAAGTAGAATTGTATTTTAGTTTTATTTTATTTTATTTTTTTATTATTGTAGGTGAATATTATTATTTTTATAAGATTTGGAGAGAGAGAAAAAAAAAGAAGTTTTAAATAAAATTTTGCTTTAGAATTTGAAAGAAGAAATTTAAATAAGAAAGAGAGAAGTTATTTAATTTCAAGGAAGTTTTAAGTTTTTAAAAGAAAAAATTTATGTAAGAAAAGAGAGAGAAAAAAAACGGTTGGTGATTGAGATGAGTTTGTTGAATTGAGAATTTAATGAAAGAAGAATTTGTTTTTTGCAAAAAGTTGTTGATTGATTTTTTAGGAAATTTTAGTTGAAAAGAGAGGAAGAAGAAAGAAAAGAAAAAAAACAGAATTTAGAATTTAAAGAGAATTTGAAAAGAAGAATCATTTGTTCGAAGAATTTTTATAGGGAGATTTAGAGGTTGAAGTTAAGTTCGAGGAAATGGTCGTGTCGTACATGATTTGATGATTCAAAGGAAAGAAAGTTTTAAAGCGAGAATAAATTTTTTAGGAAAGAAAATTTTACAGAGAATTTTAAATTTAAGAAAAGAATGTATTTTAGAGAATTGAAAAAGAAAAAGAGAAAGAAAATATTTAGAGAGATTTAAGAGTTTTTTATTATATTTTATTATTTATGTTTGTTCTATTTATTTTATTTTATTATTTATATTTATTCTATTTATTTTATTTTATTTTATTTTATTTTATTTAATTTAATTTTGATTTTATTTTTAGTTGGTTTTGGAGAAAATTTTATAGAAGGAGAAGAAAGAAAAAGAAGAGAAAAAAAAAGAAAACAAGGCTAAGAAATTTAAGAGGTGTTTTAGATTTTTTACGAGAAAAAGAAAGAAAGAAAAAGAAAAAGAAAATTTAAAATAAAAGAAATTTTAAAGTTTTGGTTTTAAAGGATATTTCAAATGAAAAGATTTTAGGAGTTCAGGGGCGTTAGAAACATTGATGGCTGGTTCCTAGGATGTTTTGTCTGAGTCATTGAGGAAGCCTTCCCAATCCACGAGGTATTGAAGTTTCCCCTTGCGCATTCTTGATTCAAGGATACGACTTACTTCCAACTCTAGATGATCTTCTACTTCAACCGGTTCCGGAGGGGGTTGGTTCTTGCCCGGGTATATTTCTCGAGCCAGTTCCAGGAGAGATACATGGAAAACAGGGTGAATTGCCTGCCATTTAGGAGGTAATTTGAGTCAAAATGCAGTTTTAGAGACTTCAGAGTCGATTTCGAATGGTCCCAAGCGCTTTTCAGCCAGTTTCTTTGATGGTAGTGTTGTTCGAATGTTTCGTGCGTCAAGCCATACTTTGTCGCCTGGTTTAAAGGAAGGAGCAGATTGTCGATGTTTGTTGGCCTGTTCCTTGTATCTTTGAATCGCTGATTCCAAATTTGTTTTAAGTTCTTCTTGGAGTCATGATATAGTTCGAAGATAATTTTCCGCAGGATGATTAGTTCCTACATGGATTGAGTTGAATTGAGGATGTCGTCCATAAATGGTTTCAAAGGGAGATTGTTGTGTCGAAGAATGAGTCGAGTTATTATAAGCGAATTCGGCCAATGGTAACCATGTGGTCCAATTGTCTTGTTGGTAACTGACATACATTCGAAGATATTGTTCGAGGATTTGGTTAACTCTTTCTGTTTAACCATCGGTTTCAGGGTGATAGGCCGTGGAGAGGTTCCTCGTGATATTGAGTTGTTGACACAGTTGGGTCCAGAATGTGGATAAAAACAATGAGCCTCTATCTGAAATAATATCATTTGGTAAGCCGTGTTTGGAAAATACATATTCTAGAAACAATTTTGACAAATCTTCTGCTGTAGCAGTAGTAGTGGTTTTAATGAAAATAGACATTTTTGAAAATCTATCTACTATTACTAATATAGCATCAAACCATTAGAAAAAGGAAGTTGAGAAATGAAATCCATTGATAAAGATTCCCAAGGTTTAGAGGGAATAGGAAGTGGTTGAAGCAACCCATGCTTCCGGTGACGGGGAGCCTTATTCCTATTACATTTGTAACAAGCTTTTATATAGGCCTTGATTTCCCTGGTCATACCTGGCCAGAAGAAATCCCTCGCTATTAACTGGTAGGTTTTATCAACCCCAAAATGACCAGCTAATGGAGAATCATGTCGACTGTTGAAAATCCATATTTTTATCTCATTTTTGTCGGGTATGACTACTCTACCTTCGAAGACTAATAGACCTGATTAAATACTAAATCTTTTGGCCCATTGCTTTGAGAGTATTTTGTCTTTTAACCCTAAACAATATTCGTCCTTCGACTGAGCTTCGAGGATGTTGGATAGTGGATTTCGAAAAGATTGGATTGTCATCAAATTAAGTTGATGAGTCATTAACATTGATTTGTTGAAGATTGATTGCACATTTGCTGGGTTCTTGTCAGCAAATGCGTCCCCCCGCTGTGGGTAAACGTCGTCCCGACGTGACAAGATATCTGGGACAATGCAGTTTTTTCCTGGGCGATAGGAAATAGAGAAGGAAAATTCAGACAAAAATTCAGCCCACCTGGCTTGACGCCTGGTTAACACTTTGGAAGACATGAAGTATTTCAAAGCATTATGATCTGTTAAAATTTGAAAAGGACTATCTAGGCTGAGAAGAAAAGAATGCTATTTTTTAAGACAATGGATAATAGCTAAAAGCTCTTTTTCATGAATTTCATAATTTAATTCTGCGGCTATGAGTTTGCGTGACTCAAAAGCAACAGGATGAAACAGATTTGTTTCAGGATTTAATTGGGAGATGAACCCTGCAATAGCATAATCTCTCGCATCTGTCTCAACTATTGTCGAGGCAGAAGGATCAAAATGTCAAAGAGTTGGGGCTGTGGTGAACACCGTTTTTAGTGCTTCGAATTCCTTTCGTGCTGTAGAAGTAAAAACAAAAGGAATGTCTTTTCTAAGAAGAGAAGTAAGATTGGAAATAGTTTTAGAGTAATCTTTAATAAATCTTCTATAGAAGTTGGCGAAACCCAAAAATCCTTGGAGCGATTTAATGTTTTTGGGCTCAGGCCATTCCAGGATTTTCTGGACTTTTTTGTCATCCATGACTAAACCCTCAGTGGACAACGTAAAACCCAAAAAATCAATTGATTTGAGGTGGAATTCGCATTTATTATGCTTGGCGTAGAGACCATGATCTCAAAGACAATTTAGGACCTGTCGAACATGATGAATATGTTCATCCAGTGTCTTCGAGAAAATTAAAATATCATCTAAATAGACGACAACAAATTGTTTGACAAAATCTTGGAAGATGTCATTAACAAAAGTTTGAAAAGTTGAAGGTGCGTTACATATTCCAAAAGGCATAACTAAATATTCAAAACTACCAAATCTAGTGCGCATTGCAGTCAGTGGTTCATGACCTTCTGCAATGCGAATCAGATTGTAAGCGCCTCTAATATCAATTTTAGAAAAGAAATTAGCACCATTGAAAAGGGTAAGAAGTAATGACATAGGAGGAACAGGATATGCATTCTTCTTAGTGACTGTGTTGAGCTTTCTATAGTCAACACACAACCTAAGACTACCGTCCTTCTTTTTTACAAAGAGGAAAGGGGAGCCGGTTGGAGATTTACTGGCTCTGATGAAACCTTTGGCTACATTCTCTGCAATGTAGTCTCAAAGAACTTGAGATTCGTCCTTCAACAAAGAATAGACAGGACCTGCCGGAGGTACTGGGCCTATTAACTCTATTTGATGGTCGTAGGGTCGATGAGGCGGTAACTTATCCGCCTTGCGGATTGAGAAAACATCAATGAAATTGTGGTAGATTTCTGGTAGAGTTGATTTAATGGCTTCAACGTTGATTTGGTTGTCCTCTTCATCTTCGAGAGAATCTGTCAAGGGGATACCTGTATTGAGAGAGTAGAATTCGATTACTTAGAGGCAATTTAAATCCTCTTCGAGTGAAGTTATCGAGCTAGAAGGGTTAGCCAATTTCTCATTTAGAGAAAGATCAGATGCTTGCAAGTCATCTGGCAGAGATTTGTCATCTAGCAGGACGTTGTCAGGCGGGTTGTTTAACTCCCTATTGACCTGCATTGAAGAATCAGAAATATACTTAGAGCGTGGGGTGATCAATCCCTTAGTCCAATCAATTTCGGGATTCCAATGCGTTAAAAAGTCATGGCCAAGAATGGTATCGTCCATCCTTGGGGCGTCCAAGACTGATAATTCCCACTCAAAGGGGGGAAAGTTCGGAAAGTTGAAAACCCATAAAACTATCTTACTTACCCAATATTTGGGTTCCTCTGATTAGACCAAATAGATTGGAGTTCGATCGACATCTGTAAATTTTAGTTGAAGCTTCTCGGAAAAAGATAAACTAACAAAAGAAATTGAAGCTCCAGAGTCTATAAGACAACTGAAGGGGATATCCTCCTTAAAAAGAATGAATCTCAAGCGGTTTAAGGCAACTCCAGTCCTTAAGACATGGAGGTTCTGTGCACTGGGAGAGATAAGATAGTTTGCTTTGCACACAAGTAAACTATCTACTAGTTTTTTGACTTCGAACTAGTACCTTCTCTTTCCTTCAACTTTACACAGTCTTCCAACTTGTGCTTACCCCCACAATACATACATAACCCATTATCTGCTGGTCTCTTCCTCTCAGCTTCTTTTAGTTCCTCTTTAGGATCCAGTACTTTGCTGATATCGCCTGGGGTCGAGCCTTTTGGTTGAGGTTTATCCTTTCCCTTATTGGGTTTGGATTGAGTCGAGGAGGATTGATTTGGTTGTGGGTGTGAAGAAGTTCCCAATTTAAAATTTAGGCCTTGAGATTTGTTGGCATATCAACAATGTTGAAGTTGTCCTTGATAAACGCCGTCAAGTTCGAGGGTTTGATCCATTAAATCCGTTAAAGTAGTCATCTACCGTGAAGATTTAATTGATCCAGAATCCTCGAAGGAAGTCCTTTCTTGAAATGATACTTAAGGGCAGCATCATTCCAACCTACTCGAGTTTGAAGTGCTCTGATGTTCAAGATATATTCAGAGGCTTTACCATTATCACTCATGTGAAGAAAATCAAGTTCAATTTCTGCGTTGTCAGTTTCATTAGGGTCCCCAAACAACGTAAAAAGTTGGTCTTCAAACTTTTCCCAATTATTGATAAGTAAGTGGGTTTCTGTCAAAGAAAGCATGAGCAGATAAGGTTCAAACCATCTTGCTGCTTTCCCGGCTAGGAATGAAGAAGCGTAAACAACCTTTGATTGGTCCCTGTTAAAGGTTTGAGGGTCATTATGGAACAGTAGCTTGCAGGTTTTCAAGAAGGGTTGCAATCTGTCGGGGTGATCTCCGTCGAATTTGTCAGGAGATTTCATAGAAGGAGTTTTGAACTTAGATCCCTCTGAAGACGTTGGATTTGAAAGGGTTTTCATGAAAAGCCTCATGAAATCTTCCAGAGAGTTAGATGGTCCAGGTTCTGAGGATTGACCAGAAGGGTGATTGGCTGGGGCTGATGGTGCCTCGTGCATTGTATCCTCTCCTTCTTCTTCATCACTAGAATCTTCAAAATCTTTTGGGATGTCTTCTACAGATTGAACTGAATGTTGCCGTTCCATAAGGTTGAGTGGTTCCAAAGAGTGAGTGCAGGAAACAGACCTTGTGGCTGTTGGCCTGCCCCTAGCGTGAGCTCTAGTAGTAGCACGCGTTGGAGGAGTGCGTTGAACAGGTGCCATTTTAAAACTTTAAAAACACCTAAAAGGGCGTAGTAGTGCAAAGAATGAGAACTACAGAGAATTAAATTATACTTTCACCAGATGACCTACGCACAAGGTCAAGGATGTTCCTGAAAGTGAGATGAGAGATTTAGAAACTTCTTCGAAGCACAGAGGAATGATTCAAGGAAGTGATTCGAAGGTCACTTGAAGTAAGAGCTACAGGTTTGAGGTGTGTTCGAGAAGAATTATAAGATACTTTCAAAGGTAATAGGAATTCTTAAGATCTCACGAAGGGTTGGAAACTCAATAATCAAAGCTTTAGGATTTAGAAATGAATATTGAGAAAATAAAAGAAAGATACAATAACAATGATTTAACTTAAAGATTTTACCACTATTAAATGTAAATACGCTTTATAATTTAATTCTAAGGAATATCGAACCAAATACCCAACCCTTTTATATCCTTTATTCCTCCTCGCATTGACCTCCCTCTCATCGCACCATTCCCATACCATTGACCATTACTAACATACACTTAGACCCTCTTCGCTAAATAACTGTCCATGCTCAATTTACCCCTTTTTAATTAATTAACAAAACTTTTAATGAACACTACTACTGTACTATTACGTTTATCCTAGCGCTGCGCGTCACTTATTGAAAATGAGACTAAGGCACCCTATTGGGAGATTGACTAATTTAGATTTAGAGTTTAGGCTAGCGCAGTTAAATAGTAAGTACACAAAGGGGAATCACAGTTGCTATGGAGAATTGCTTTCTGCGCTTCGAGTATAGATTTAGGACTCGATATTATTGATTTAATGAGCTGCTTTTGCTTCAAGTGTCACGTGGCGCGTGACATATCCTAATTATTTCCGCATCAAAATTCTGCACAGTCATGACTTTTATAACTATTTCTTCCTTTACTGTTCTGTTTTGTAGTCCGTGATAATTATTTTGTGTAGTTTGTGCACTGACCCTAGCAATAGAGCACACACCTCTTGAATATATGAGGTGATTCTTGACATCCTTTATCCTCAGTTGCCTTACTCTATCACTAGGTCAAGTACCTTTTACTTCATCTTTATTTCCTATTATCTGAAAATATTTGTGTTTCTTGGGAGGTTACTAGCATGCACTAATTATAGTAAGGCTTGTGATACATATATTCACAATCTAGATTATTTATTTTATATTTGTTAGGATTTGGATTGAGAGGCAAGAAGGAGGAGCGCTATGGGTGCTGTAGGGGCACTGAGGGCGCTATGCATTTGTAACAGACAGAAGCAGGGAAATTGCATTAACGGGTTATATGGGGCAAGAGCTGTGGAGCACTCCTCATTGGAAAACTTATATAGTAATCCAGTTACTCTTAGTCTCAATTCTAACTCAGCATAGTCAGTCCCGCACTTCTCATTGTTGGCAACCCCAACATAGTCATCTCACTGCTGTGTTAGCATAGTCAGTCCCATTTCAAGGCTAGTTTAAGGGCTAGTAGTAGTCTGCCTTCTCAGGTCCAAACATTTTGTCCAATCTCAATTGGAAAACTACTAAAGAAGAATGAACACTGCAGACCAACCCAATGCAGCACTCCTTGGGGCAAGGAAAGAGAAAATGGCACGCTTTCAGGAAAAGAATGCTAGGCTTATGGAGCACCTAGCAGAGTCAAAGCCCTCATACCACCGCCCCACTGAAGCAGAGTTGGATGCTTCTGAAGCCAAAGACAAAGCACAGGCATCCCACCCCACACCCACACCCTTTGTTAAAGGTCCAAAGATTGTGCTCCCAGAAATCTTTGATGGGAAACAAGGCCCCTGGGTGGATCAGTATGTGTTGCAGGTAAGCCTCTATGTCCTGCTCAATGGACATCAGTTCCCAGACAAGCAACAAAAATTGGGTTTACAATATCATACCTCACAGATGAGGTGGTGCGCTAGGCAAAGCTGTACACCAAGGAGCTCCTCAAAAGCACTCAGGCAGCAACAAACATCCATTAGTTCATGGTGGCTTTTGAATTAGCCTTTGGCGATCCAGATGTGGCCACAACCTCAGAGCATGCGCTAATCAGCTGCAACAAATAAACTTGGTCTCTGAGTGTCAGTTTATCTACACAGGGGGGAAAAAAGGAAGACTGATAGGCGAGTCATTTTTTTGAATTTTGGACTAACCTTGTTGTAACCTGGTTATAATTCTGGGTAGGCTTAAACTCATCTTTTTTACAAATTTTTGATGCTATATACAGGTCTGATGCATGATAAAAGCAAAGAAGTTTATCTCATTTCTTTAAAATAGACCATTATTTATTTTTTCAATTTCATTTCTTAATATATGTTCTGATTATTTTTTTTATTAATTTATATCAAATTTTTTGCCACTTTAAAATATTTTTATTTTGATTATTATAGACTTCTTAAGTTCCAAAAAATATTTATATTTGTTCAACTCTTTTTTTTACACATACTATCTGGTTCAAATTTCCATACTATATGTACTTCAATCCACTTCCACATAATGAAATATTGAAATATGTAGAAAATGAAAAATAATTAGTACAAAGTAAAAATTATTGCTCAAATTTAATGAAAAAAATATTTATTTTTCATCTAAATTTTATATCCATTATTCATGAATAATGAAAGAAAATATTGGCCAGATTCCATAGGCATATTAAAAAAAAATTAAATTTATGTCATTTTTAATATAAATTTTCAACAAGAGTGGATGATTTCTTTCCCATTCTTTGAGGCCCATTTTTTATTTTTTGACCTCAGGTAGATTAATCAAAGAAAATCTACCCCCCTTAGTTATAAAATCTTTCTCCACTCACTCTTTGTGCTCCACTAATAATAAAACCAAAAAAACCTTGAAAGCATTCATTGTATCCTACTTTGTACTCTTATATACACTCCGTTCTATATGTTTAACTATCATTCCCCAGTGTGTCCTCTCCCAGTTGCATAAATCCCATACATTTTTTTTTTGCAAAGATCACACTTCCCCAATTTTTCACTGTCTTGAATTCCCCGTTCTACCCCCCAAATCTGATTTTTTCTGCTTGAATTACCCCCCACTTCTTTACAATCCCTCATTTACCCCTGCAAAGATCTTTTTTTTCACCCTCAGGATCCCTATTGCACCTCTACATTTTACGTTTTTCTCCACCAGCCTTTCCCAGCTTACCCCCCATAAATCCTGCTTGTCAGCAAGTTACACTCTCACACCCCCACATTTTATGGTAAAAGTTCTTTAGAAACTCTTTTTTTCATTTGGCCTGATGTCTTATACCACCCCTCTAAAGTATTTTGTACTTACTCATTTAAAGTTTCCAGTCACGTGCATCAAAGTGTCGCAGCATCACTTAGCTGCACGTGATCTCAGTTATTTTCCTCCCCTTCACTCAAAAAATTGACTCTGGGCCTTGAAAACACAAGTCACGTGCAGGAAAGTGTCGCAGCGACACTTCCTTGCATGTGACCTCAGTATTTTCATTGCACTTTTTTCTTCTCTTTAACTCAGTGCATTAGAAAACTGAATCACATATAATTTAATGTTTCTAAAGACCTTTTTTTAATGAAACTGGGGGGATGTAAGGGACTGTGTAAGAAAGTAGAGTGAAGGGAAAAATATTGGGTGGGGCAAGGGGCTAGTATAGAAAATGAGTAATTTCAGAGGATGAAAAAGACAATGAGTATTGTTATAAATAAATTTAAAAGGAGGGCTTGTAGGGAAAAAAAAGGAAAATTGATAGAGAAGGAGGGGGTCAAGAGGTAAAAAAAATTGTGTAAGTAGAAGATATTTAATACCCCGTTGAGTAACTCAAGTGCCAGAAGGGGGGCACCTGCAGGGGCAAAAGAGGGGATTAAAAAGGGAAAAAAGGAGGATACAGAGGAGCTGTTACAGGAATTTTAAAAGTGATTTCTTCCTCCGCATATTTAATTTAAATAGTAAAGACATTATATAGAAAATTTAATTTAAGACTACCCAATACAATGATTCATTTTTTTTAAAAAAATTTTTGCCTTAAAGATAAAGTATTTTCCCGGTATATGTATTTTGGCAAGAATATCATTTAATAAAAATTTTTCTAAGCTGACTGAATGTTTGAAAACCATCTTTGAATTCACCTTATATAATTCTTCACCTCATATTCCATTTTTTTTCTCCAACAAAAAAAATAAATAAATAGAGGTGATGAATTATCACCACAAAATTGTTAAAAAAACTTAACTAATGTAAATATTTTATTGGAACAAACAAAATGTGATGCATCAACTACATCAAGATGCCTTAATTTATGATTTATGGAGAAGTAATAGTAGAACTTGTGAATTCTGATAAGCAAAAATTTCTGAGTTAGGTAAAAATAATTTGAAAAGGAGAAAAAAGGAAAAAATAATATAAAATAAATGTGGCGAAAAATTAGTGAACACCATATCTAGCACTTCAAACCATGGGAAAAAAATTTAAATAAATCAATTTTTTACAATTAAATCCTCAAAATCACTTGTTACACTAACTTTAAACAAGATATTGGTATCAAAAGCATGTCACATACTGAAGTTTATTAAAGAATTAAAAATGAAAGATGAGAAAAACAGAAAAACAAAACTTCATAGAAAACAAAGAAAAATTGAAAGTGAAAAATTGCTAATGAGTCTATTACTTTATAAAAATCTTTTTAAAATATTCCATTAAATTTAAAGAATTTAATATGGTATGATATTGTAGTTTTTTCCACTTTTATTTTTCAGAATAATTTGCAAAAAAAAAACTTTTCTGAATCATCAAGGGGATAAGTATGTTTATTTTTCTCATTTTTCAAAATTTAACAACTAATATGATTTTTTTTCTAAAAAAATGTCATTTCAGGTAACAAATATTTTTTTTACAAAATTTGATGTATGATAGATATAAAATCATGAATAAAAAGTTTTAGTTATTTTTTTGTAAAAAATATTTTTTGGGGATATAGCATCTTTCTTTTTTTCCTACCTCTGTAATAGAAGACATAGAAGTTGAATCATTGCACCAGATAATTGAAAATATATTTATAAATTAAAAATTCATGAGCAGAACTATAATATTATTTTACAGCTCCTCATGCGCAAAATAAGTAGATAATCAATATTTTATACAAAATTTAATAAATTTTTATCATAAATTCATTTTTAATAAAGATGATCAATAAATACTGAAAATGAAATGTGCATCAAAGTTTAATATGTCCTTTAAATCTATATTAAATATTTATTGTGTGTCCATGAAAAAATTTCAGTATGAATATATTTTGATTATTTTATTTGGATATTTATATAAATATAGTATTTCTCTTTTAAGATATGCAAGATTCATCAACATTGAAAAAAGAATTAATTTATTTTCTTCCTTCTTGAGGTCATGATTTCAAGGGAAAAAAAGAGGGAGGAAGTAGAAAAGAATTTTCAAAATATTTACTTGAAATTTTTTCACTCATACCCACCCCTACAAGATTACTCCAAAGATTACTCCAGAAGACCTGAAAAATGACTTGATTGCAAGTCCTCATTTTCCCCCCTGTGCTAGTATATAAGTATGATTTAATAGTATTTATTAATGGTCCTACTACTTATTGATAAATGATTTAGTGATTAAACCTCAGGGGAAGCCTAATAAGATAGTTATACTCAAATAAAACTCACAATACTTGGATTTAAATGCATGCTAGTGGCGGAAAATAGATAAATAGAATATATTTATATCTTATAAAATGATAATATCAATTTATAAAGGCTTTATAATATATTTCTAAATGATAATAATTGTGTTTAAATGTTTTATTGAATTTTAGTAAGTACGTGATTTCTAATAACCGCCAAAATCCTTCCTTACTTATACCAAAATCCACTGGAGTGCACAGACCTTAGTTCCAGATGATGTCACTGCTATCCCTAGCAATTACAGTACTTTGAGGGGCCATCACCTTCCCATGGTTTCCACTTCAATAAGATTCAACACCCAGACCTCTAGTAAGGACCCTCCATCACAATTAATGATACCACAGACCCATACCATAAATAGAATAGACTGATAAAAGTGGATACCATAACGAATCAGGTAAAATAACTCATCCATAGAGTATATAATGAGACCCAAAGCATATAAAGGAACCAAATTAACTTTACAAGCTCCTAATAACATCCCCAAGCATCCATATTAACCCAGTAATCATATCCCAACCCATAAATCCAAGAAAATCCATTCAAGGAAGCAGATTAAGTTGTCCAAACTGGATATATGCGCCTGAAATAGGTTTCTATGCTTCTGTAGGCGTTTTGAGTCCACTGGATACGTCCATATGACCTAAAATAAGCAGAAAAACAAAGGTTATAGGCTAATAAAAGTCTAAAACCCACTTATAGACCTAAATATACATAATATACTGCATATTTCACTGAATATGAGATTTATGTATACATATAAGCTTATGTATGTCAATAATTACTTAATATCACTTAAGATAAGTATAGTATGACTCCATTAAAACCTTAAAAATATTACTGGCTATGGAGAAGCTATTTAAACTACTATAGGTTATATAATAGAGTAATAATTATATATATAAGTATTATAAACATATATATAAGTGTTTTAACCTTATTTTTTGGATATAAGATTAATGTATTTAAGGTTATCTTATTTTGAGTATAAGAAATACTAAGTCCTAGAAATATCTAGGCTGACACTGTCAGTATAGTCTGGTATATAAGTATGATATAATATTTTTTATTTATGGTCCTACTACTTATTGATAAAGGATTTAGTGCTTAAACCTAAGGGGAAGACTAATAAAGTAGATATACTCAATTTAAACTCACAATACTTGGATTGAAATGGGTGCTTAGTGGTGGAAAATAGATAATTAGAATATAGTTATAGCTTATATAATGATAATATCAATTTATAAAAGGCTTTATAATATATTTCTAAATGTTAATAATTTTATTGAAGTGTTTTATTGAAGTGTAGTAAGTAATTGATGATAAATAACCATCAAAATCCCTCCTTACTTATACCCAAATCCCCTGGAGTGCACAGACCTTCAATCCAGATGATGTCACTGCTATCCCCGGCAATTACAGCACTGTGAGGGCCCATCACCTCCCCATGGTGTCCACTTCAAGCAGATTCAACACCCAGACCTCCAGTAAGGACCCTCCATCACAATTAATAATAACACAGATCTATACCACAAATAGAAAATCCAGATAAAAGAAGATACCATAAAGAAACAGGTAAAATAAGCAATCAAAAAGAGATTTAATGAAACTCAAAGCATATAAAGGAAACAAATGAAATGTCCAAGCCCAAAAAAACATCCCCAAGCATTCACATTAACCCAGAAATTACCTCCCAACCCATAAATCTGTGAATAACCATCCAAGGAAGCAGATTAAGTTGTCCAAACTGAGTGTATGCGCCTGATATAGATGTCTATGCTTCTGTAGGCGTTGTGAGTCCACTGATTTTGTCCATATGACCTAAAATAAGCAGAAAAGCAAAGTTTATAGGCTATTAAGAGGTTAAAACCCACTTATAGACCTAAATATACATAAGATACTGCATATTTCACTGAATATGAGATTTATGTTTACATATAAGCTTATGTATATCAATAATTACTTAATATCACTTAAGATAAGTATATTATGACTCCATTAACACCTTAATAAATATTATTAGGATATGGATAAGCTATTTAAACTACTATAATTTATATAATAAAGTAATAACTATATATATATGTAATATAAGCATATATATTATTGTTTTAACCTTATTTTTAGGATATAAGCTTAATGTATTTAAATTTATCTTATTTTGAGTATAAGAAATACTCAGTCCTAGGAATATCTAGGCTGACACTCCCTCACCCAAAAAAAACAATAAAAAAAATGTTAAGACATTTTAATTAAAAGTAAGGAGTGAATAGAAAAATAATTTTTTTTGAAATTTTTTATAATACATATACTGAATAAACAGTACTATTTTGATTTAATTTTTTTCGAGAGATTTTTAAGATCAGAGATTTCATTTTCTGGAATCCACTGGTCAAATTCACTTGATTTATTTTTAAATCTTAATAGATACTCAACTCCCTTTTCTTTAGGAAGGAGTCTCTTTTTAATTATCTTTTCAATTTCTGCCTTTTCAATTATTTCTTCAGGTTGCTGTTTATGCCTTCCTGATCTTCTTGGAAATAGGGCAGTATCATTAGAATGGTATGGTTTTATAAGAGATATAGGAAATACTGGTTGTTTTCTATCATATGATGCATATAGAATAATCTTAACAGCATTATTACCAACCATCTTTTTAACTACAAATGGTCCAATGAATTAATCCTTCAATTTAACATTACAATTTAGATTGAAGTGTAGTGTAGAAATAAGGACTTCATCACCCTCTTTGAACATTTGTTCTTTATGGCCTTTATCCCATCTTTTCTTCTCATACTCAAACACCTTATTTATACATTCTTGAGCATGTTTCTGCATAATTCTTGCATCTGAAGAAAAGATTTAGTACCTGGATGGATATCCAATCTAGGTAATTTATTAAGAGTTTTAGCAGGGGTATTAGGTACATAACCCAACCATAACTCAAACAGCTTTTTGCCAGCGACAGAATGTACTGTACTATTGTATGCAAATTCTAAACCTGGGATAAGAGTTACCCAATCATGCATGAATTTATCAATTTCTTTAAAATTAAGACCAAAAGCACAATAACTTCTTATCATATCTTCTAAAGTTTGTATCATTCTTTCTGCTAGCCCATCAGTTTGTGGATGTTGTGCTGTAGAAACTTTTAATTGACATCCTGAAACATCCATAAGTGATGTCCAGAACTCAGAACTAAATTTAGGATCACTGTCAGAAACTATTGCTTTGGGGAAACCTGCTATATTTAACATTTGTGTCCACCATAAAATAGCTAAGTCCTTTGCAGAAACCTCTTTATGAGTAGGAATAAATTTACACATTTTTGTAAATCTATCAACAACTACCCATCAGGAGTTATAACTCTTATGCCCTGATATTGGAAAACCTGTTACAAAGTCCATGTTAATAATTTCCAATGGAGATTTTGGTTGCTCAATTTTTTGTAATAAACCAGCTCTTTTTCCTGTTAATCTTTTAGATTTTTGACAAGAATCACATGTTTCAACATATTTATGAACATCCTCAGACATGTTAATCCACCAAGCTGAGTTTTTTACTCTGGTAAATGTTTTATGGTAGTCAGAATGACCTGCCAATTTATCATCATGACATATATTTAACATTAACTCCTTCATTGAAGGGGGAATAACAATTACATTAATTAATTTTATCTGTAATATATAAAACCATCCTTATTGGAAAATTTTCCTTTTTCTAATGCCTCTTTATACTTATTTGGTAATGTTTTTATTAAAACATTCATTGAAGCATTGTATGGACCATTTAATATTGTAGTGAGTTTACTCAAGTCAGGATCTAAATCATAATTATAAAGAATTGATTGCATAAATTCATCCTCAAGTTCTACAATATAAATGCCATAAATGTTAATAATCTCTGACTCAGGAACATAAGCAGGATTATCATCATTATTAGGCAGAGGTACGCTAGATAGCAGATCTACATTAGAGTGCAAGGTTACTGCTCTATGTGTAATAGTCATCCGTCCTCTGTATTCTTGTACAGCTAATTGCCATCTAAACATGTGTCTATTAGGAGTTTTCATGTTTAAGAGTGACTTAAATGCACTACAGTCAGTTATTAAGACAAATAATTGGTCTTCAAGGTAATAATGTAGCTTCTCAAGAGCCCATACTACTGCCAAAAATTCAAATTGATTAGCACAATATTTCAATTCACTACTTCTTAGAGTACCTGAAATATAGCAAATTACTACTTCTGACATTTTTCCTTAAATAAGTTGTTTTTGATGCAAAGCAGCACCCAGACCAATAAAACTTGCATCTGTATATAATACAAAAGGCAACTGGAAATCTGGTTATCCCAAGATAGGAGCTGTCATTAAACATTCTTTCAACTTATCAAAAGCTTTTTGTCTTTCATTATTCCAAATGTAAGCTTCTGATTTCTTTATCAGTGTGGTCAATGGTATATCAATTGATTGTTACTTTTATATATATTGTCTATTATAACCACACATACCAAGAAAAGATTGTATATCCTTTACATTTTGAGGAATTTCAATATTCTTTATTGGAGCCACATTTTTTTGGTCTACACATATTTGTAAGCCAGAAACAATATGACCAAGCACTTTTAAGATTCAAACCCAAATTTACATTTTTTCAATGCAAGGGTCATTTTTATTTCATCCATTTTCTGAAATACCTTCTTTAAATGGATTAAGTGTTCATCATAAGTTTTAGAGAACACTATGATGTCATCAATTTATACCATTAACCATCCCTCAATCATTTAATTATGGAATGTTATATCCATTAACTTCTGAAATAATGTTGGAGCATTTTTTGGTCCAAATGGCATTCTGACATATTTATAAATTCCCATGCGTGTTGTTATCAACAAAAAGTTCTGTGAGTTCTTTTAAACAGGAATTTGATGGTACCCTTTTTTTCTATCTAGGCAACTTATATACTTAGCACCTTTAAGGGTAGCATGTATAGAGGCAATCCTTGGCAAGGGATAAATATCATCTACTGTAAATGTATTTAATGCTCTATAATCACTGCACAGTCTTACTTTATCTTGTTCATAAGAAATTAGCACTGGTGATATTACACAATAATTTGGTGTACCTTCAACATTCTGAAGAATTTTCATTTTCAATAACATCTTAAAATTATCCTCTATGTCTTTCCTCTTTATTGGTGAAGCAAGGTATGGTTTCTTTTTAAGACTAGCAGGAATATTATCCATATCACAGGTTAAAATAATATTCATTTCATGGTCTTTTACAAGTCCAAGTTCATTTGTACCATGTGCAAAAGCCATTGGAAATGCTTTAATTAATTCCAAAATATTATTTTTCTCAAAGTTACTTATCTGAGTGCCAAATGATGCTTTTGAAATTTCTGTTTCCAGAAGTTTCATCTCATTGGATTCTCTTCCTTTACACGGAGAATTCATTACTGACTCAATGTGTAAGACTGTGTTAAAAGAATTTATTTTAAATTTCCTTTAACCATTCATGCCAATTGTAAGATTGTTATTAGCAGGGTCTAATTTCACACCAAATTTAGTCAGAATATCATTTCCAATGATAAAACAGTTACTACAGTTAGTATTATCCATTACTACAAAGTCACAAGTTACTCTTACATAACCATATTGATGTTTAAAGAAAACAGCAGCTTTGTATCTAACAATGGGGTGTAGTACTGATCCAAAACCTCTCCAATTTTTATTTTGAAGTGGTTCAAGCTTAGAATTATATTTACCATCAATTTTCTGTAATGTATTAGTGGAAACAACAGAATCAGCAGCTCCTGTGTCCAGTACTATATTAACCTTTTCACCAGAAATGATAGCTGGAACCTTGATAGGTGTCATTCTAAAATTATCAGCTTGTATATCCTTAATGATTTCAGCATCCTCAAAATTCATTAAAGATTCATTTGAGTCAATATTTAATATTGGATTTTCAATGATGTACCAATCATTCTCCAACATACAGACTTCATTTTCATCACTATATGAGATATTACTGTCATAATCACTTGATTCTTTACTTTTTTCAGTTTCAGTTTCAGATTCACATTGATTTTCAACAATATTTATATTTTCGTCACATTTATGACCTTTAACTCAAGGTTTGTTACACTTATAACAAGTATTTGTTTCATACTTTTTAGGTACTACAGGTGAAGTATGTTTTTTCTGCTTCTCCTGAAGTGTTTTTGAATTCTGATTTTTTACAGGTTCAACATTTTGTTTATAAGTGGAATACCTTGATTCATACTTATGGTTTAATAATATTTCATTGCAAATATTAATAAAGTCAGAATATTCAGTAACATTTAATGTTCCAGCTACATCAACGTCTCTGACATATATATAGGTAATTTATATATTATCTTATCTTTCCATAAGTTAAAATCCACATGAGGCTCAATTGCTTTTAATATTTTATTTAAATTCATTAAAAATACCATAGGTTTGTCACCATTCAACGGATTATACCTAGTCTTCTCATAAAGTCTCTGCTTAGTAAGCCTGAATTTAGAACCTCCAAATTGTTTTTCAATTAGTTGTTTCCATTCAGCCCAAGAGTAATCTTTACCCTCACTCAATACAGCTTCAAACCATAATAAAGCAACATCCTTAAATAAAGAAATTAATTTTGATGTTATTTCTTCATCTGTTAACTTATACGAGAATTTCAAGTTGTCAAATCTTTGAATAAAATGTTGCCAATCAGAGCTGGCTTCCCCATCATAAGTTGGGTACTGATCTATCTTAGGCCAGTTCTTCTGATTGGATTGTATTTCACTAATTTTGGGTAAATTAAACAACTCATTCACTTTTGATAAATGGTCTTGTTTCACCTTTTGTACAGATTTGTGACTTACATTTTCAGATTTGACACTACCACCTGATGGTTTAAATTGTGGTGGTATAGGGAAGGAATGAGATTCACTTTTGCCAATGAAAGGATCATTATTATATTGATTATACTTATGATTATCCTGGTTCATTAGTAGATTGGCAGTTTCAATCTCATCTTTAGTTAATCTTTGTAGCAACTCAGAGACACTTTGATTTGTCAGGGTAAAAGATAACTTAGTTCTTGATTCAGTTTTCAACAAGTGAGTCTCATACAATTTTTCTAACTCACAGAATTTTTTTGAAAGTTCACTATATTTGTTACTCAATGAATCATATTTAAGAGTTAGAGACAAATGTTCTTTTTCTAATTCTTTATTACGTGTTGCCAGTTGAGAAATATTTAATGTCAAGGATGAAATTGTATCACTAGTGAGCTTAACTGTCTGTTCCTCACAATCAGTCATTCTATTCCACAATGATGAAACAATTCTATGGACAGTTGGATTATTGTTAAAATATTCCATGTCTTCCTTTTTAATTCTCTCTCTCTCCTGTGAACTTCTCATCTCACTAGTAGGTGGTGTCAACTGAGGATTAACTGTATTATCATTATAAATAGTACTGTTATTG
The DNA here is from genome assembly GCA_030280995.1 of Hemileia vastatrix. Lineage (NCBI taxonomy): Eukaryota > Fungi > Basidiomycota > Pucciniomycetes > Pucciniales > Zaghouaniaceae > Hemileia > Hemileia vastatrix. The sequence continues at coordinate 26,101,046 of JASXTE010000012.1, forward strand.
TGGACAAAAGACAAGTCAGGTGTATCTACTATAAAACCTAAATTTCTTAAATCCTCCTCTATTTTCTGCACAGATTTAACATCAATAGCATTACCTATATTGTAATTATCAGTATTGTGTTCAATCTGAGAGGGTAATCTACTTACCATGGGATAGATGCCAGTCCTGATTTTTGGCGCTTTTTTCCTTTGTAAGGGTGAGCTGAGGAAGTCAGATGAGGTGGTGGATCCCTGTTGCAACTGTAGCTTGTCCACTGTTGATGAAACCAGTCCCATTTCCATTTGTCTACCAGGATTTTCTCCTGGGAGTGAGTTGACTTGCCTGGGGTAGGGGGTTGCTGATTTGATTGACTGGGCTGGCCTCCCTTTAATTCTGCCAATGCCTGATTCATCTGCTGAAACCCTACCTTGAAATTGTTCTATAATTGCTCTACCTCTTTGAAAATGAGTGCCTTGGATTCCTCCAACTTCAAAAAAAAATTTGGCCAAGTGGGATAGCTGATCCTGAAGAGGAGGAGACGTCTTTTTTATGCTTATCCTTTTTTAAAAGGGCGTCTTTTTCCTCTATGCTCATGTTCTCTGCCTGGGGGTATTGCTGACCCTCCATGGTTATGTCCTGGATAGTTTTTGTTAGCTTAAGACCTGGTATTATAAGCAGGCTTTTCACTTACACTGTCAAGGGGTACTTTTGGTCTAGAAGCTTGGTTCAAGGTTTTCACGGGATATTTAAGGGTTTAAAGGTCTCTCAACAAAAAGGTACATATTTCTAAAATCAATTTGATTAATTTACTCAAGTATAAGAGGTAGATTTAAGATATCAATATAAATTATAGATTAGAATTACGTTGTTGTAAATACTAAAGTTATAAAATATAGAAATAATTGTAGTGTTGTAATTGTAATAATAATGTAAGTGATAAAAAATGATCTGAAAAGCACAAAGTAAGAGGCCTTTTATAGGTAAAACATGAGGGAATAAAATATACCGAATTTACACCATATACTGTAAAAATGTGAGAAAAAGTATGACTAAAAGGAGTACATATATGAAATAGGAAATAAATAAACTGGTACGTCAACAAGGGCATCAAATTTATTAGCAAAAAAGTTTGAGTTCCTTGGACTGTCACAATTAATTACACAATAATTAATTAATTATATTACTTTCACAGGATTCCAGATATCTCACTGAGGTAATAAAATTGTTTTAAAGTTTTTTAATTATAATTTTATTATTGAATTTTATTCCCATTGACTTATACCATTGAGGACGGTCTTAGAGAGTAAAATTGTAAGGGACATTTTATTTACACTAATTAATTATATTACTTATTGTATTTAACTAGTTAATTGTAAGTAATGCTTAAGTAGATAATTAATTATTAGTAAGAAGAAGGGGCGTGGCTTCAACTCAGTAAAAAAATTAATTATTTTACTGGTTAAGTCTAGTAGCCTGGCTGACACTCCCTCACTCTAAAAAACAATAAAAAAAATGCTATGATTTTTTCTTTTTATACTTTTTTAGTAGAGTAGGAGGATTAGATATCTCCTTCCCAGGTATCCAAGAATCATATTCAGATGATTTATTCTTGAATCTCAATAAGTATTCTGAACCTTTTTCAGCAGTGACTATTCTGTCATTTAGAATTTTTTCAATTTCTGCTGTTTCAGTGATTTCATTTGGGGGTTTCTTTGTTCTTCCCCTCCTTTTTGGAAATAAATCACTATTGGATGTGTAAGGTTTCAAAAGAGATATTGGAAAAACAGGATGTTTTCTGTCATATGGAGAATACAAAATAACCTCAACTGCATTATCTCCAATCATTCTTCTGACAACAAATGGACCAAAAAATGGATCTTTCAATTTGTTATTACCTTTTAAGTTGAAGTGGACTGTATCAATCAACACTTCATCACCCTTTTTAAAAGTGTATTCTTTATGGGATTTGTCCCATCTCTTCTTCTCATATTCAAATGATTTTTCAATACATTATTGAGCATGATTTTTGCATAGTTGTTGCATTTGAAGAAAAGATTTTACGCCAGGAAGTAAATCCAATTTAGGTATTTTGTTATTGAGAATTTGGGCAGGAGTATTTGGAACATATCCAAGCCAGAGCTCAAAAGGCTTTCTTTCAGTAACAGAATGAACAGTGCTATTATAAGCAAATTCCAACCCAGGAAGTAAGGTAACCCAATCATGAGTGAATCTGTCATTATCTTTATACTCAAGGCCAAAGGCACAATACCTTCTAATCATGTCCTCTAAAGTCTGAATCATTCTTTCAGCTAAACCATCAGTCTGTGGATGGTGGGCAGTAGAAAGTTTCAGATAACAACCACAAACATCCATCAGAGACATCCAAAATTCAGAAGTAAATTTAGGGTCTCTGTCAGAGATTATGGCTTTAGGAAAACCAGCAGTATTAAACATATGAGACCACAATAAGAAAGCTAATTCTTTAGTGGAAACATCCTTGTGAGTAGGGATAATTTTACACATTTTTGTGAATCTGTCCACAATAACCCAACAAGAGTTATAACTGTCTTTACCAGCAATAGGTAACCCTGTTACAAAATCCATTTTTATTATCTGCCATGGTGCATCAGGAGGTTCAATATGTTGCATTAATCCTGCTCATTTACCAGTTAATCTTTTTGATTTTTGGCCAGAATCACAAGACTCAACATATAATTTTGTGTCTTCAGACATATTAACCCACCAAGCAGTGTTCTTAATTCTGATAATTGTTTTTTCAAGATCAAAATGTCCAGCTAATATGTCATCATGACAAATTTTCAAGATGATTTCTTTCATAGAAGGAGGAATAACAATGACATTACTCAACTTTCTTCTATAATATAGATATCCTTCATCAATTGAAAATTTACCTTTTTCCAAAGCTTTTTGGTACTTTGGTGGAAGGGTTTTAATTAATGCTTGTATTGAAGCATTCTTTAGATCATTTAATATAGTGCTTAACTTTTTCAAGTCAGTGTCCTTATCATATGAATCCAGAATAAGTTGTAATAGCTCTTCTTCCATATCAACCACATATATCCCATGTATATGAATAATTTCATCCACAGTATCATAAGCGGGATTAGAGTCATTATTTGGTAAAGGTAACCTAGATAAAATATCCACATTTTAGTGAACAATACCAGCCCTATGAATAATTGTCATTCTCCCTCTGTATTCTTGAACAGCCAACTGCTATCTGAACATATGTCTGTTAGGTGTTTTCAAGTTTAAAAGGGATTTAACTGCACTGCAGTCAGTGACAAGTTCAAATTTCTGGTCATCTAGGTAATAATGAAGCTTTTCTAAAGCCCACACTACAGCTAAACACTCTAATTGAGTAGCACCATATTTCAATTCACTATTTCTCAAGGTTCTTGCAATATAACAAATTACTACTTCTGAAACTTTATCATTTATCACTTGTTTTTGATAGAGGGCAGCACCAAGACCAATGAAGCTGGCATCAGTGTACAAAACAAATGGTTGATTAAAGTCAGGTAAAGCAAGAATTGATTCTGAAATCAAACAGTGTTTCATAGTGTCAAAGGCTCTTTGTCTTTCACTATTCCAGAAAAAAGCAACATCCTTTCTAGTTAATTGGGTAAGGGGCAAAGCTATGACTTGGTAATTTTTAATATACTTTCTATAGTATCCACACATTACCAAAAAACTTTGAAGCTCTCACACTGTAGTAGGAGCCTTCACCTGTTGTATGGCTGCCACTTTGTTCTGGTCAACACATATCTGTAAGCCTGAAACAACATGACCAAGAACTTTTAAAGAATGGAAACCAAATTTACATTTATTCAAAGCAAGTGTCATATTTATTTCATCCATTTTCTGGAATACTTTACACAGGTGGTTAAGATGGTCCTCAAATGTTTTTGAGAATATAATGATATCATCAATACAAACCATAAGCCATCCTTCAATTATCTCTTGATGGAATGTGTTATCCATGACTTTTTGAAAAACTGAAGGGGAATTTTAGGTCCAAATGGTATCCTAATATATTTATAAATACCCATATGAGTGGCAATCATCAGAAAGTTCTGAGAATTTTTATCAACAGGTACCTGGTGATATCCTTTGTTGTCATCCAAACAGCTGATATATTTAGCACCCTGTAAAGTAGCATGTATAGAGCTAATTCTAGGTAAAGGGTAGATATAATCAACAGTATAAGTATTTAATGCTCTATAATCCCCACACAACCTGGCTTTATCTTTCTCATAAGAAATTAGGACAGGTGAGATAACACAATATTTAGGTGTTTCAACTACCTTTTCAATAATATTCATTTTTAAAAGGGTAGAGATATTGTCTTTAATATATTTTCTCTTTGTGGGAGAAGCAGGATAAGGCTTCTTCTTAAAACTAGGTGGTATATCAGTTAATGGGCAAGACAATGAAAGTTTCATTTCCTCTTTAACTAATCCCAGTTCATGTGACCCATGAGCAAAGGCCATCGGAAAAGACTTTATCAAGTTAATGATGGAATCTTTATCCTCACCAGAAAGTTGTTCTCCAAAAGAGTCATTGTCAATTTCAGAAAAAAGGGTATGCATCTCTTTTGTAGATCTTCCTTTACATTGAACTACAGAATTACATGTGTTAAACTCTGGTTTCAATAATTTTTTAGGGGAGGAAATCTTAAATTTTCTCTTCCCATTCATCCCCATTGTGAAACATTGATTTGAGGGATCCAATTTTATGCTATACTTGGTTAAAATATCATTCCCTACAATAAACCAATTGCTTCAGTTATCATTCTTCATGACAACAAAATCACAAATAGCTCTTACAAAACCATGGTTATATTTAAAAACACTGTGGCTTTGTATTTACCAATGGGGGACAAAACAGAGCCATAACCTCTCCAATTTTCAGAAATTATAGGTATCAGTTTTGATTTATAGTCTTGATCCACTGAAGGAAGTGCTCTTTCAGAAACTACACTTCCTCCAGCTCCAGAATCCAGAACAACATCAATGCTGGTTCCAGTAATCAAGACTGGTGCCTTGAGAGGGGAAATAACAATTGAGTTATCCTCAATGTTCTTTATGATCTCAGCATCCTCAACTGTAGATAAAGCATTATTATCAATATAAATAGTATTTAAATAATGAATATCTTCTTCCAGCATCCAGATTTCTTCTTGAGATTATATGAAATATTGCTGGCACAATCACTTGATGTATAATCCAGTGCTACTGTGTCATCAGCATGATCCTCTGTTTGTTCTACAAGATTTATCTTCTTGTCACAAACATGGCCTTTCTGCCAAGGCTTGTTGCACTTGAAGCAAGTGTTTGTTGCATACTTTTTTGGTGCAACAGGGGAAGAAGGTTTACCAACCTTTTCCAGAGGTTTCTGTTGGTAAGTGGAGGATTTCTCCAAAGGGGTCCTAGGAATGAATCTTCTGGCATCATACTTGTTGTTTAGAAGGATCTAATTGCAAGTATTAATGAACGAAGAGGGTTCTTTGGAGAACTCAGTCCTAGCCACTATCAAGTCTCTCAGGACATTGGTAATTTATAAAGGATCCTGTCCTTCCATAAATCAAACTCCATATTTGGGTCCGTTGCCCTTAATATTTTTACATGTTTCATTAAAAACTCAATAGGTTTATCAGTAGAAGAGCTATATCTAGTTTCCTCATACTGCCTTTGTTGAGCCATTCTGAACTTGGAGCCACCAAATTGTGCTTTAATCAATCTCTTCCAATCCTCCCATGAGTAGTCATTCCCATCCAGGAGAACAGATTCATACCACATTAGGGCAACATTAGTGAACAAAGAAATTAACTTGGACACAATTTCCCCATCTGGGAGTTTGTAAGAATTTTTAAGTTATCAATTCTGCAAGTAAATTGTTGCCAATCAGAGGAAGAATCACCATCAAATGTAGGATATTGGTCAAGTTTTGGCCAATTCTTTTGATTTGAAATAGTCTCCTTAGTACTATCTTGTTTCTGAGTAAGAAGCAGCTGTAATTTCTCTAATTGGGCTGTAATATCATTGTTTAATCCTTCTTTTGCAGATCCTGGTTCATCATCAGTCTTTGATGTAAACTCAGTGTTATCAACAGGTATTTCTGGAGCTATTTTTACTTTAGATGAACTAGCCACAAGTAATATTTGAGCATCCTGCACTATATTTTCCTTCACAGAAATGTCAGAATATTTCTGGTCATTCAACAATGAGTTCAATTTTTCTTCAATGGTTGTTAGTCTTGTTTTTATTCTTGGAAGACTAGATAAGCTCTCATTGATAGTTGCAAAATATAACTGTTTTTTATTTTAAAAAGACGAAAAATTGTCATTCAATCTTTTCAGAGTAATCTTATCTGTCTCCACCTCCTGGCAACAGGCAGATACAGTATCTTTTAGTTTAGACAAATCATTTTTTATATTTTGCCATAAAGCAACATTCTTTTCATGGGTTGCTTTGTAATGAGACAATTCATCAGAGACTCTCTGTGATTCACTTCTTAATGCTTGATAACCCTGATCAGATAACAAGCTATTATATCTCTGGGTCAATTGCATATTTTTCATCATATGATTTTGTTTGGCAATAATATCTCTTAAGTACTCATCATTAATCCTTGCTACATCTGGAGTGTTTCTCAATAAAGAAACTGAGTAACTTTCCAGACTCTCATAGAGCTCAGGGTCAAGAGTTTCATCAATTACAGCCATATCAGTGTTAATCATTGAGGTAGCAATTAAAAGTAATGGATTAGATACATGAGTTATCTCTCTACTGCTCCCAGCCTCTACTGTTCTCAAGGTGTCTTCTTCCCTCTCAGATTTACCTGAAAGAACAGAATCAGCTACAAGAAAAGGCACTTGAGAATCAATAGAGGGACGTACCAGGGTTTACTGGGTATGACCATATTGGGCTTTCTTCTTCTTTTGCCTCCTTGATAGGGGTGAGGAGGTGTGGGGTTGACCTGGTTGGGCCTTGACGGACCTGCCTAAGGTAACTGATGCTGATTTTGAGACAGGTAGTCCCACTGAGTGTTTAACCAGTCCCACTGCCACTTGGACACTTCCACATTTTCTTGGGACTGGGGAACCAATTGTTAATGATCCCTGGGAGGAAGAGGTTTCTTCTTCTCTTGAAGAAAGGTATCTATCCTTCTCACCTTTTCTTCCAGAGCATCTACCCTTGCCTTTAGTCTCAAGTTTTCTGTCCTTGGCTCCTTTATGTGAGTTGACAGATTCTTTAACTGTTGAGGCAATGGCATCTTTTTTATCCTGAAGCCTTTTGGAAGCTCTTCTGGTGGGTTTATCATAGGCTTCTGATCCTGAGTTGTGTCCACTAGGATTTCTACTTCTTCCATCTCTACATCCTGTTTGGGGCAAGGATTTATTAGTCTGAGAAATTCTTCTTGTTAAAGGAGAACTTACAGAAGTAGGCTCATCATAATCGATCAAGTCTAGTTCCTCTTCACATGCAGCAGAACCACTTTGCTCAGTCATTTTAAGATTTTACTGAAATGAAGAAAAGAGAGAATAAGATTAATTAGTCTTTATTTTTGATTTTTATTTAACAAAAATAAGATAAAAATAAAAAAAATCTTTTTTTAGGATAAAAATCAACTAAATAAAATTAATTTATTAACTCAAAAAATAATTTAAAGCCAGGATTATAATATAATCAACTGTAGAAATAAATTTAAATTTTTATTAATAATTCTAATTAATTATTTTCAGGATTTAAATCAACTAATTTATTACCAGGACTTATTGTCAACTGAAGTAATTAAATATGAATCTTTATTAATTTAACAAAATTTTATTAAACTGATTACTTAACTACCAGGACTTAATGTCAACTGAAGTAATTAAATATGAATTTTTATTTTCAAATTTTTTTAAGCTTATCATTTAACTAAGAGGACTTAATGTCAACTGAAGTAATTAAATATGAGTTTTATTAATTAAAAAAAATTTATAGAACTACCAGGACTCAAGGTCAACTGAAGTAATTAAATATGAATTATTTATTAATTAAAAAAAATTATTTTCAGGACAATTTGTCAACTGGAACAATTAAAATTTAAATTAATCAGGACAAATGTCAACTGAAAAATTATAATAATTAATATTAAAATATAATTATTTTATTACTTCTGGGACTAAGAACACTTATTTCTCTATTATGGTCAACCAGGAAAAATAAACATAAAATATAATAATAAAAATAAATTCCAAATTACCAGACACCTCCCCCTGTAAAATGAGCAAATTAATTCCACTTACATAGTGCTGAGTAAAAGGAAATACGTAGCAAATGAAGAGTGAAGAGTAACCCACAAATAGTAATGTCAATAATTACCACGATATATACGACAATTAGTCAATATATGAACCTGATTTTTGGAGTGCAGTTTGATTCCTGTTCGCAGCAAAAAAAAATTTTCACGTGACGTATGACGTTTGTCATTTTTGTCGCTTTCTCGTCCTTACAGGTACTTGAATGCCGATGGTCCCTTCGATTACGCCCTCAAATCAAAATGTGCCGTCGATAATTTGGGAAGGCCCTCAATTTTCAAGGGGTACTTTTGGTCTAGAAGCTTGGTTTGAGGTTTTCACAGGATATTTAAGGGTTTAAAGGTCTCTCAACAAAAAGGTACGTTTTTTAAAAATCAATTTGATTAATTTACTCAAGTATAAGAGGTAGATTTAAGATATCAATATAAATTATAGATTAGAATTATGTTGTTGTAAATACTAAATTTATAAAATATAGAAATAATTTTAGTGTTTTAATTGTAATAATAATGTAAGTGATAAAAAAATGATCTGAAAAGCACAAAGTAAGAAGCCTTTTATAGGCAAAACATGAGGGAATAAAATATATGGATTTTACACCATATACTGTAAGAATTTGAGAAAAATAATGACTAAAAGGAGTACATATATGACATAAGAAATAAATAAGCTGGTACGTCAACAAGGGCATCAAATTTATTAGCAATAATGTTTGAGTTCCTTGGACTGTCACAATCAATTACACAATAATTAATTAATTATATTACTTTCACGGGATTTCATATCTCTCACTGAGGTAATATAATTGTTTTAAATTTTTTTATAATAATTTTATTGTTAAATTCTATTCCCATTGACTTATACCATTGAGAACAGTGTTAGGGAGTATAATTGTAAGGGAAATTCGATTTACACTAATTAATTATATTACTTATTGTACTTTACTAGTTAATTGTAAGTAATGCTTAAGTAGATAATTAATTATTAGTAAGAAAAAGGGGCGTGGCTTCAACTCAGTAAAATAATTAATTATTTTACTGGTTAAGTCTAGTAGCCTGGCTGACATACACTGTCCTGAGGAGCACTCATATTGTTAATAATGACAATATATCACATCTACAGAAAGGAAAAACTTTATGTAATCAGTAGACAAAAGTTATTAGCAATGTTATTACTAATGCAAAAGCACTGGAGCTTACCCTGAATTTATATCTTTATTTATTTAAATAAAATATAAGAAAAATTTGAAAAAATCTGTTAAAAATAAAACAATAAGTTTAACTAGAACTTTATAAGGGTTAATTAATAGCTTACCATGCTTTAACCAAATACTAATTTAATTGGGTGTTATATTGGTGACCAAATACCAAGTGAAATCGGGTTTATATTGGGTGCAGTTACTACTGTAAATACCAAATTTTTATTATAAAAAATTAGTACAATTATTATAAGGGTTCTTTTCCGCAATCACTGAGTTATGATGACTGACTAATAGTCAGCAGACCCAAATATTTGGTTATTTTGAGTTATACTAAAGTAAAAATCACGTCATAAGGCTTATACTAAATAATAAGTAAAAAATAAGGAAAGACCCCCAATTGTCAGTATAGTCTAGTATATAAGTATGATATAATAGTATTTATTTATGGTCCTACTACTTATTGATAAATTATTTAGTGATTAAACCTTGGGGGAAGACTAATAAAATAGATATACTCAATTTAAACTCACAATACTTGGATTGAAATGCGGACTTAGTGGTGGAAAATAGATTAATAGAATATAGTTATAGCTTATATAATGATGATATCAATTTATAAAAGGCTTTAAAATATATTTCTAAATGTCAATAATTGTATTGAAGTGTTTTATTTAAGTGTAGTAAGTAATTGATGATAAATAACCGTCAAAATCTCTCCTTACTTATACCCAAATCCCCTGGAGTGCACAGACCTTCAATCCAGATGATGTCACTGCTATCCCCGGCAATTACAGCACTGTGAGAACCCATCACCTCCCCATGGCGTCCACTTCAAGCAGATTCAACACCCAGACCTCGAGTAAGGACCCTTTATAACAATTAATGATAACACAGATCTATACCACAAATAGAAAATCCAGATTAAAGCAGATACCATAAAGAAACAGGTGAAATAAGCAATCAAAAAGAGATTTAATGAAACCCAAAGCATATAAAGGAAACAAATGAAATGTCATAGCCCCCAATAACATCCCCAAGAATTCACATTAACCCAGAAATGACCTCCCAACCCATAAATACGTGAATAACCATCCAAGGAAGCAGATTAAGTTGTCCAAACTGAGTGTATGCGCCTGATATAGATGTCTATGCTTCTGTAGGCGTTGTGGGTCCACTGATTTTGTCCATATGACCTAAAATAAGAAGAAAAACAAAGTTTATAGGCTATTAAGAGGTTAAAACCCACTTATAGACCTAAATATACATAAGATACTGCATATTTCACTGAATATGAGATTTATGTATACATATAAGCTAATGTATATCAATAATTAGTTAATATCACTTAAGATAAGTATATTATGACTCCATTAACACCTTAATAAGTATTATTAGGCTATGGATAAGCTATTTAAACTACTATAATTTAGATAATAAAGCAATAATTATATATATATGTAATATAATCATATATATTATTGTTTTAACCTTATTTTTAACATATAAGCTGTCGGCCGGTCGTCTAGAAGAAGGAGAAAATAGAAGGAGGAATGAGAGGAGGAGAAGGAGGAAAGGAGTATGGGTAATAAAAAAATAAAATTTAATAAAAGTATTTAATTTATTGAGAGAAAAACAACGATAAGTGAGCTGGGAGGTGACAACAACTTGGTTTTATTAATATTAATATTATTTAAGTAAGAGTTCTGCGCGGCAACCAAAATAATTACTATCAGACTTAAAGCAACCTTTAAATTGTTATATAAAATTTTAATTAGAATTTTATTACTAATAAAAAGAATATAAATGTAATATAAAAATTGTATTTAATTGTTGAGTGTATAATAAGTGATAAGGCTACAGGGGATTATCCAAGGCCCTTTTATAGGCAATGGGTCCTCTGAAGCGCTACTATATCAGTAAATACAATGATTAGAAAGGAATAAAACAAATATATCAAAAAGAGTAAATGAAACATAACAATATAGAGAAAAACATGAAACAATTAATTAAAAGCCCAATTAAGAATCCAATTTCCCCGCCATTAATCCCCAAATCAGTAAGTGACAATAGTAAATAACTAAACAAGAGTGGAAACATAGGAACTATGAGAAATATAATTCCCAACAGATGGTACATCCTGATTAGAGGACATTTTAAGTGAAACAAAAAATAATTTGACGCAACAAAACAATCAATTAATCTCAATTTAGTTCAAATTAATTTATTTGTTTTTTCTAACACAATTAAGGGTCAAAAGAAGCGTCCTTAATAATTGTTTAGTGTCATATGAGAGGTATTAGTTAATATATAAATTTAAGTAATTAATTTAAATATATTATAAATCAAATTTACACTTGTAATTATAATATATGTTTTTTAATTAATTAAATATAAATTTATAATTATTAAATATATAAAAATGCGCCATTATTTGTAGAATATATTATATTATGCTAAATTTAATTGTATATAAAAATATATATAACCAATAAATTTAATGTAACATTTGTATATAATAAAATTCTTATATAATTTCATTATGTAATAAAATATTAAGTTATATTTATTAAATACAAGTTTTACCCACTCTTTAAGGTTTTATAATTTATATATCATTTACTGGACTCCTGGAATAGCCTGGCTGACATAAGCTTAATTTACTTAAGGTTATCTTATTTTAAGTATAAGACATACTGAGTCCTAAAGATATCTAGGCTGACAGACACTCCCTCAACCAAAAAAAATTAATAAAAAAATGTTAATACATTTTAATTAATAAGTAAGGAGTGAAAGAAAAATAATTTTTAAAATTTCTACATTGCATATACTGAATAAACAGTATTATTTTGATTTAAATTTTTTCAAGAGATTTTCAAGATCAGAGATTTCATTTTCTGGAATCCACTGGTCATATTCACTTGATTTATTTTTAAATCTCTATAGATACTCAACTCCCTTTTCTTTAGTAAGGAGTCTCTTTTTAATTATCTTTTCAATTTCTGCCTTTTCAACTATTTCTTCAGGTTGCTGTTTATGCCTTCCTGATCTTCTTGGAAATAGGGCAGTATCATTAGAATGGTATGGTTTTATAAGAGATATAGGAAATACTGGATGTTTTCTATCATAAGTTGCATATAAAATAATCTCAACAGCATTATTACCAACCATCTTTTTATCTACAAATGGTCCAATGAATTAATCCTTCAATTTAACATTACAATTTAGATTGAAATGTAGTGTAGAAATAAGGACTTCATCATCATCTTTGCACATTTGTTCTTTATGGGCTTTATCCCATCTTTTGTTCTCATACTCAAACACCTTATTTATACATTCTTGAGCATGTTTTATGCATAATTCTTGCATCTGAATAAAAGACTTAGTACCTGGATGGATATCCAATCTAGGTAATTTATTAAGAGTTTTAGCAGGGTTATTAGGTACATAGCCCAACCATAACACAAATGGCTTTTTGACAGTGACAAAATGTACTTTACTATTTTATGAAAACTCTAAACCTGGGATAATGGTTACCCGATCATGCGTGAATTTGTCATTGTCTTTAAAGTTAAGACCAAAAGCACAATATCTTATTATCACATCTTCTAAAGTTTGTATCATTCTTTCTGCTAGCCCATCAGTTTGTGGATGGTGTGCTGTAGAAAGTTTTAATTGACACCCTGAAACATCCATAAGTGATGTCCAGAACTCAGAACTAAAATTAGGATCACTGTCAGAAACTATTGCTTTGGGGAAACCTGCTATATTCAACATTTGTATCCACCATAAAAAATTCAAGTCTTTGCAGAAACCTCTTTGTGGGAAGGAAAAAAATTACACATTTTTGTAAATCTATCAACAACTACCCAGCAGAAGTTATAACTCTTATGTCCTGCTATTGGCAAACCTGTTACAAATTCTATGTTAATTATTTCCCATGGAGCTTTTGGTTGCTCAATTTTTTGTAATAAACCAGCTCTTTTGCCTGTTAATCATTTAGATTTTTGACAAGGATCACATGTCTCAACATATTTTTGAACATCCTCAGACATGTCAATCCACCAAGCTGTGTTTTTTACTATGGTTAATGTTTTATGGAATTCAAAATGACCTGCTAATATATCATCATGAATTATACTTAACATTAACTCCTTCATTAAATGGGAAATTTCAATTACATTATTTAATTTTTTGCTGTAAGATATTAAACCATTCACAATGGAAAATTTTTCTTTTTCTAATTCCTCTTTATACTTATTTGATAATCTTTTTATTAAAACATTCATTGAAGCATTAAATGGATCATTTAATATTGTAGTGAGTTTACTCAAGTCAGGATCTGAAGCATACATGTCAAGAATTGATTGCATAAATTCATCCTCAAGATCTACAATATCAATACCATAAATGTTAATAATCTCTGACTCAGGAACATAAGCAGGATTATCATCATTATTAGGCTGAGTTACTCTAGATAGCAAATCTACATAAAAGTGTAAGGTTCCTACTCTATGTGTAATAGTCATCCATCCTCTGTATTCTTGTATAGCCAATCGCCATCTAAACATGTGTCTATTAGGAGTTTTCATGTTTAAGAGTGACTTAACTGCACTACAGTCAGTTATTAACTCAAATTTTTGGTCTTCAAGGTAATAATGTAGCTTCTCAAGAGCCCATACTACTGCCAAACATTCTAGTTGAGTAGCACCATATTTCAATTCACTACTTCTTAGAGTACCTGAAATATAGCAAATTACTACTTCTGACATTTTTCCTTCAATATGTTGTGTTTGATGCAAAGCGGCACTTAGACCAATAAAACTTGCACCTGTATATAATTCAAAAGGCAACTGGAAATCTTGTAATGCCAAGATAGGAGCTTTCATCAAACATTCTTTCAAATTATCAAAAGCCTGTTGTCTTTCATTATTCCAAACGAAAGCTTCTGATTTCTTTATCATTGTGGTCAATGGTGCAGCAATTAATTTGTAGTTTTTTATATATTGTCTATAATAACCACACATACCAAGAAAAGATTGTTTTGAGGACTGCTAATATTCTTGATTGAAGCCACCTTTTTTTGCTCTACACATATTTATAAGCTAGATACCAGATGACCAAGCACTTATAAAGACTCAAACCCAATTTACATTTTTTCAATGCAAGTGTCATTTTTATTTCATCCATTTTCTGAAATACCTTCTTTAAATGGATTAAGTGTTCATCATATATCATAGAGAACACTACCATGTCATCAATGTATACCATTAATCATCCTTCAATCATTTCATTATGGAATATTATATCCATTAAGTTTTGAAATACTGATGGAGAATTTTTTGGTGCAAATGGCATCCTGACATATTTATAAATTCCCATGTGTGTTGTTGTCAACAAAAAGTTCTGTGAATTCTTTTCAACAGGAATTTGATGGTACTTTTTATTTCAATCTAAGCAACTTATATACTTAGAACCTTTAAGGGTAGCACGTATAGAGGCAATCCTTGGCAAGGGATAAATATCATCTACTGTAAATGTATTTAATTCTTTATAATCAACACACAGTCTTGCTTTATCTTGTTCATAAGAAATTAGCACTGGTGATATTACACAATATTTTGGTGTAGTTTCAACTTTCTCAAGAATTTTCATTTTCAATAACATCTTAAAATTATCCTCTTTGTATTTCCTCTTCATTGTTGAAGCAGGGTATGTTTTCTTTTTAAGACTAGCAGGAATATTATCCATATCACAGGTTAAACTAATTTTCATCTCATGATCATTTACAAGGCCAAGTTCATTTGTATCATGTGCAAAAGCCATTTGAAATGCTTTAATTAAGTGCAAAATATTATTTTTCTCAGCTTCACTTATCTGAGTGCCAAAAGATGCTTTAGAAATATCTGTTTAGAGAAGTTCCATCTCATTGGACTTTCTTCCTTTGCACAGAATATTTGTTACTGACTCAATGTGTAAGACTGTTTTAAAAGAATTTATTTTAAATTACCTTTTACAATTCATGCCAATTGTAAAATTGTTGTTAGAAGGGTCTAATTTTACACCAAACCTAGTTAGAATATCATTTCCAATGATAAAACAGTTACTATAGTTAGTATTATCTATTTCTACAAAGTCACAAGTTACTCTAACATAACAATTTCTATGTTTAAAGAAAACAGCAGCTTTGTATCTACCAATGGGGTGTAGTACTGATCCAAAACCTCTCCAGTTTTTACTTTGAAGGGGTTCAAGCTTAGTCATATATTCAATATCAATTTTCAGTAAGTTATTAGTAGAAACAACTGAACCAGCAGCTCCTGGGTCCAATACTATATTAACATTTTCACCAGAAATGATAGCTGGAACCATGATAGGTGTCATTCTAAAGTTATCAGCTTGTATATATTTAATGATTTCAGCATCCTCAAAACTCATTAAAGATTCATTTGAGTCCATATTTAATTTTGGATTGTCAAAGATGGACAAATAATCTTCCAAAATACAGACTTCATTTTCATCACTATATGAGATATTGCTGTCATAATCACTTGATTCTTTACTTTTTTCAGTTTTAGTTTCAGATTCACGTTGATTTTCAACAATATTTATATTCTTCTCACATTTTTTACCTTTAGCCTAAGGTTTGTTACACTTATAACAAGTATTTGTTTCATACTTTTTTGGTACTACAGGTGCAGTAGGTTTCTTCTGCTTCTCCTGAAGTGTTTTTGAATTCTGATTTTTAACAGGTTTAATATTTTGTTTATAAGTCAAATACCTTGCTTCATACTTATGTTTTAACAATATTTCATTACAGCTATTAATAAAGTCAGAATATTCAGTAACATTTAATGTTCTAGCTACAACAATTTCTCTGAAAGATATAAGTAATTTATATATTATCTTATCTTTCCATAAGTTAAAATCTGTCAGTCTAGATATACCTAGGACTGAATATTTCTTATATTTAAAAGAAAATATTCTTAAGTACATTAAACTTATATCTTAAAAATAAGGTTAGAACAATAATATATATGATTATATTACATATATATATAATTAATACTTTATTATATAAGTTATACTAGTTTAAATAGCTTATACATAGCCTAATAATACTTATTAAGGTGTTAATGGAGTCATAATATACTTATCTTAACTGATATTAAGTAATTATTGACACAAATTAGCTTATATGTATACATAAATCTCATATTCAGTGAAATATGCAGTATATTATGTATATTTAGGTATATAAGTGGGTTTTAGCCTCTTAATAGCCTATAAACTTTATTTTTCTGCTTATTTAAGGTTATATGGACGTATCCAGTGGACTTACAACACCTAAAGAAGAATATACATCTATTTCAGGTGCATACACTCAGTCTGGACAACTTAATCTGCTTCCTTTAATGGATATTCAAGGATTTATGGGTTGGGAGGTCATTTCTGGTTTAATATGGATGCTTGGGGATGTTATTGGGGTCTTGGAATTTTCATTTTTTTCCTTTATATTCTTTGGGTTTCATTATATTCTCTTTGGATGAGTTATTTTACCTGTTTCTTTATGGTATCCACTTTTATCTGGATTTTCTATTTATGGTATGGGTCTGTGTTATCATTAATTGTGATGGAGGGTCCTTACTGGAGGTCTGGGTGTTTAATCTGATTGAAGTGGACGCTGTGGGAGGTGATGGGCCCTCACAGTGCTGTAATTGCAAGGGATAGAAGTGACATCATCTGGATTGAAGGTCTGTGCACTCAAGTGGATTTTGGTATAAGTAAGGCAGAATTTTGACGGTTATTAGACATCATTCACTTACTAAAATTCAAATAAACATTATAACACATTTATTATTTTTAAAAGATATATTACAAAGCCATTATAATTTGATTTTATCTTTATATAAGCTATAACTATATTATATTAATCTATGAACCACCACTAGCACACATTTAAATCCAAGTATTTTAAGTTTTGTTTGAGTACAACTATTTTATTAGTCTTCCCCTGAGGTTCAATAATTGAATAAATTATTAAAAAGTAGTAGGATCATTAATAAATACTATTAAATCATACTTATATACTAGATACACTGACAATTGGGGGTCTTTCCTTAGTTTTTACTTATTATTTAGTATATGCCTTGGGACATGATTTTTACTTTAGTATAGCTCAAAACAAACCAAATATTTGGGTCTGCTGCATATTAGTGGGTCATAATACCTCATTGGTTGCGGAAAATAACCCTGAAATTAATTTTACTAATTTTTTAGATTAAAAATTAGGTATTTACAATAGTAACTGTACCCAATATAAACCCAATTTCACTTGGTGTTTGGTCACTAATATAACACCCAATTGAATTGGTATTTGTTTGAAGCTCGGTAAGCTATTTATTCACCCTTATAAAGGTCTAGTTAAATTTATTATTTTATTTTTAACAGATTTTTTAGAATTTTTATTACATTTTATTAAAATAAATAAAGATTTAAATTCAGGGTATGCTCCAGTGCTTTTTATTAGTAATAAAATTGCTAATACTTTTAATCTATTAATTGCAATAGGTTTTCCTTTCTGTAGACATGATATATTGTTATTCTTATCAATATTAGTGCTCCTCAGAAAAATGTAAGTGAAAAACCTGCTTATAATACCAGGTCTAAAGCTAATAAAAACATTGATCCAGGACGTAACCATGGAGGGTCAGTCATACCCCCAGGCAGAGAAAATGAGGAAAAAGACGTCCTCTTAAAAAGATAATCATAAAAAAGACATCTCCTCCTCTTCAGGATCAACTATCCCATCTGGCAAAACAGGTATTAATGTTGGAGGAATCAAAGTCCCTCATGCTCAAGAAGGTAGAGCAATTGCAGAACAATTGCAAGGTAGGATTTCAGCAGATGAAACAATCATTGGCAGAGCTAAAGGGAGGCAAGCCAAGTCAGAAACCCTCTTCCCTAGGCACCACGGGAAATCTAGGGGTGAATTGCTAGCAATCCCCTCTATTGAAATTTGGAGTGTCCCTTAAATATGCCAGGTTTATGAATACTTTATAAACATAAGTAAATTAGAGTTAGATTTACATTTATTCTCAGATTGATTATAGACAGAATATCAACTGATTCTAAATTATGCACAAGTTGATCCTCCAGAACTTGATTTTGGTCCTCTGATGAGCACAAATTAAGCACAAATTGATCTAATCTAAGCTTATGTATATATAATAATTCAGGATACTTGCTCTATTAAATTTGATAATAAAATAAAATATTGATGAATTTATATAAAAAAATTATTATGTAAGATATTAAATTATAAATTTAGGCATCATAGGAGGGCACTTAATAGAACTTAATTATACTATGTGACACCTTAATACTGTATCACACAGATTGAAAAATTTAAAACAAAATGAGTCATGATGGGCAATGAAATTGCATGGACAGACACTTTCAAAATTAATACTGACCATAATACACAAGTATGAAACCTTGGCATCCATCCAATAAAAGATTTTCCTTCTGATTAATGGATTTTTCTCAGTTACTCCCTGCTAAAAAGTGTCCTTGTGAGGTTTTTCTGACCTTCAGGGGGGTAATTTGGCCACATCAAACTACTTCTATTTCCATGATTGACCAAAACATCATCCTCATTTTCATTTAAAGAGTTGATCTCATCTGAATGTGGCTGATCAAAGGGGTCCACCACAAGTTTAGTCAAAATTTTGGTGAACACTTTTTTGATGGATAGTGACTAACTGGTGCTTTCCGAAATTGTCCACCTCAAGTTAGGATAAACTTCAGGAGGATAAATTTATTATGAATACCAAATTAACTGTAGAATACTTTTGCCCTAGCTACTCTGCATCATAAAAGTGTCCAACTGAGGTTTAGCCATAATTCAGGTAGACACTTTTGGAAAGGCACAGTCTGATGGGTTTAATATCTATATATGGCAATAAGTATCAGTTTTTTATCAACATGGAACTAGAATTAATTTAATATGGCCAAAGTGTCCACCTGAAGTTTGGCCAAAATACAGGTGGAAATTTTTATGAGGATTACTTGATGAAATGAAGAAGACTTGCAATTACTTTCCATCATAAAATTTTCAAACTTAAGTTTATCAAAAATTGTGGTGACACTTTTGCCAGATCCAGTCATATGGGATCAACTCTCTATATGGCAATGAGAATTAATTTTTAGTCAATCATGGCATTAGAATTAATTTTATATGGAAAAACTTTCCACCTAATTTTTGGCCAAAAATAAGTTGGAAATGTTTATGAGGAATACTAGATTAACTAAAGAAGACTCGCACCCTACTACTGTCCATCATAAAAGTGTCCACCAGAAGAATTCTCAAACTTGTGGTTGACACCTTTGGCCTGGTCCAGCCATATGGGATCAATTCTGCATATGGAAATGAGGATTTAATTTGGTCAATCATGGTACTAGAAGTAATTTGATATAGATAAAGTGTCCAACTAAATATTTGAAAAAAATCAGTTGAAAACTTCATTTAGTTTTTCAAAAAATCAAATTAAGTAAATTTTTATTCCTGATGA
Organism: Hemileia vastatrix; assembly: GCA_030280995.1. NCBI lineage: Eukaryota > Fungi > Basidiomycota > Pucciniomycetes > Pucciniales > Zaghouaniaceae > Hemileia > Hemileia vastatrix. The sequence continues at coordinate 26,121,126 of JASXTE010000012.1, forward strand.
TGCCCATTTTATCCAACACCTCTTCTGAGCCTTGAAAGTAGGCATTTAGCTTGAATTTTGAATTTCATATGAAATACCTATTATTCAACTTATTTCTTTTTATTTCTTTTATTTCTTTTAGATATAAATTAATTTTATGTAAAACAAATAATTTTCATAATTTTTTACCTGTATTTAATAAAATTATTAAAGGTTTAACATCACCCTGTAAGCATTTTGCACATGTTTTTTTTCTATACTAATATAAATAATAATATACTGTTAACAAAAAATTGATCAAATGATAAAATATTAATAAAAAAGAAAGATCAAATACCAGTGGATATGTGTTAAAAAATACCAGTCGCACTGAAGAAGAGCTGCACCCTAGATACTCACCATCAAAAAAGTGTCCAGCACAAGTTCGGCCAAACTTGTGCTGGACACTTTTGGTAAGTTGCAGTCATATGAGATCAATTATTGGTATGGTAATGAAAAATTTTTTTTGGATAAAAAACTTCACTAGAAGTAGTTTTACATAGCCAAATTTTCTACCTAGAAATCATCCAAACCACAGGTGCACAATTTTTTATCTTTGAAAAAAAGTCAATTTAGTACAATTTATCCCTGATGGCTCTGATTCGCTTCAACACCTCTACTGGCCTTTGATAGTAGGAATATTACTTGGATTTCTTTTTTCATATTTGATCCCTTTAACTTAATTTTTTATTCCTAATATTGCTTTTGGATATCAATTAATAATTTTTAAAATAAACTATTTTCATATTTTTATACATTTATTTAATAATATTATAAATGGCATAACATCACCTGGTATGCATTTGGCACATGAGTTTTTTCTATACTTATAAAATTAATAATTTAATGGCGACCAAAAATTAATCAAATGATATTAATGAGTGAGTAACAAATATAAAATACCAGTAGACATGTTTGTAAGAAATACTAGATGAACTGAAGAAAAATTCTACCCTAGCTACTCTCCAACATAAAAGTGTCCAGCACAAGTTCAGTCGAATTTGTGCTGGACACTTATGGTCAGGTGCAGTCAGATGGGAGAAATTCTCTCTATGGAAATGAAGATAAATTTTTGATATAAAATTACACTAGAAGTAGTTTTATATGGCAAAATTTTCATGCTGAAGTTTTGGTAAAGCTCAAGTGGATTTTTTTTTATTTTTACAAAAAAGAAAATTTAGTGCAAGTTTAGCCCTGATTGTGCTAATTTGATTCAACATCTCTTTTTTCTGTTTATGGCAGGAATTTAACTTGGACTTTAATTTTCATCTTTGATTTCTTTTATTTTACTTTATTCGTCTCATATTGCTTTTGGATAGAAGTTTATTTTTTGTAAAATAAATCATTTTCATATTTTTTTACCTTTATTTAATAATATTATAAAAGGTGTAACATCACCCAGTATTCATTTGGCACACAAGTTTTTGCTATACTGATAATATTAATAATATAATGGTGACAAAAAATTAATCAATTGATAAATAGGAGTGTGGCACAAAGATTTAATAACAGTGGAAATGTTTATAAGAAATTTCAGATGATTTAAAATGACTTGCACCCTGGCTACTCTTCATGATGAAAGTGTCCAGCACAAGTTTGGCCAAACTTGTGTTGGACACTTTTGGTTACATGCCGTCAGAGGCAATCAATTCTTTTTATGGAAATGAGACTGAATTATTACTCCATCATTTACCTGAAATTAGTTTTATATAGACAAATTGTCCCCTGGAAGTTTGTCCAAACCTAAGGTAGAAAATTTTTTCCTTTGGTAAAAATAAATTTGATCCATGTTAATCTATGTTGGTGCTTATTTTTTGTGAAGCCTCTACTGGCTCATGATAGCAGAAATTATACTTAATATCTTTATTTCATATTTGATCTCTTTAATTTTAATCTTACCCTTTTTTTTATCCTTTAGCTTTTAAATATAAATTTTATTTTGGTAAAACTGATAAATTTCACATTTTTTTACATTTATTATATTATATTATTAAAGTTGTAAAATCATCCAGTGTACATTCATTACACATGTTTTTGCTATACTAAAAACATTAATAATATAATGGTGACTAAAAAATAATCAAATAATAAATATGGATGACACAGAAAGATCAAATACCCATACACGTTTGTAAAATGAATATAAGATTAAATGAAGAAGACTTTCACCCTAGCTACTCTCCATCATAAAAGTGTCCAGCAAAATTTCAGCTGAGCTTGTGCTGGACACTTTTGGTTGCATGCAGTCAGATGGGATAAATTTACTCAATGGATGTTAAAATGAATTTTTGCTCAATCAATGCACAAGAAGTAGCTTTATACTGTTCAAAAAACCTCAGGTGAAAACTTTTATTAATTTTAAAAAAAAGAAAACATATTCCAAATATAGAACTGGTGGTGCAAATTTGGTCTGAAAACTCAAATTATCTTTGATGGCAGAAATTTTATTTGAATGTTTAATTTCATATTTAATCACTTTTATTTTACTTTTTTATTCCTGTTTTTGCTTTCAAATATCAATTTATTTATTGTAAAACTAATACTTTTCATATTTTTTTACTTTTATTTAATAAGATTATGAAAGATGTAGCATCTCCCAGTATGCATTTGGCTTACAAGTTTTTTCAATACTAATAACATTAATATTATAATGGTGAAAAACAATGAATTAAATGATAAATATGAATGACACAGAAAGATCATATACAAGTGGATTTGTTTATAAGGAATACCTGATGAACTGAAGAAGACCTGCACCCTAGATACTCACCATCATAAAAGTGTCCAGCATAAGTTTGGCCAAACTTGTGCTGGACACTTTTGGTTGCATGCAGTCAGATGGGATAAATTTACTCTATGGAAACGAAAATGACATTTTGCTCAATCATTGCACAATAAGTAGTTTGATATTGCCAAAATTTCCTCCTGATGAATTTTCAAAACTCATCAGGACACTTTCTTTGGTTTAACAAAAAATAAAATATAGTGCAAGTTTAGCCCTGGTGGTGCACATTTGATCTAACACCTCTACTTGTTATTGATAGTGGGAATTTTCCTTAGATTTTTTTTTCTTATTTTATCCCTTTTATTTTACTTTTTTATTGCTCATATTGCTTTGGATATCAATTTTTAATTTTTAAAATAAATAATTTTCATACTCTTATACCTTTATTTAATAATATATGATTAAAGGTGGAACACCACCTGGTATGCATTTTTCACACAAGTTATTACTATAGTAATAACGTTAATAATATAATGATGACAAAAAATTAATCAAATGGTAAATTTAAATGACACAGAAAGATCAAATTCCAGTGGAAATGTTTATAAGAAATCCCTTTTGAGTTTAAGAAGATTTGCTGTATGCCTACTCTCAATTATAAAATTGTCCAGCACAAGTTTGGCCGAACTTGTGCTGGACACTTTTGGTTGCATGAAGTCATATGAGATAAATTCTCTCTATGGCAACAAAAATGATATTTCACTCAATTATTGAAGTAAAGAATGTTTATATTGTAAAATTGTCCCCTCGAAGTCTGTCCAAACCTCAGGTCAAAATTTGTTAGCTATACATAAAAGTAAGTTTAGACCAAGTCTTGACCTAGGGGTCCCCAACTGTCCCAACACCACTTCTGGCTCTTGATAGTAAAAATTTTACTTGTATTTTGTATTTCGTATTTGATCCCATTTATTTTCATTTTACTTTTCTATTACTCTTTTTAATTTTAAGTATCAATTTATTTTTTTTAAAACTAAACATATTCATATTTTTTTAACTTTATATAATAATATTATTAAAGGTGTAACATCACCAATTTTGCATTTGGAATGCAGGTTTTTGCTATACTAGAAACATTAATAATATATATGGTGACAAAAAATTAATTATAAAAAAAATATGAATGATCAAAAAAAGTTAGAACCCCAATAGAAATGTGAAAAAAAAAACTGATGTACTGAGAAACACTTCCACCCTAGCTACTCTCCATCATAAAAGTGTCCAGCACAAGTTCGGCCGAGCTTGTGCTGGACACTTTTGTTCAGGTGCAGTCAGATGGGATCAATTCTCTATATGGCAACAAAAAAACATTTTTTTTATTAAACTTCACTACAAGTAGTTTTGTTTAGCTGAATCATCCACCTGTTGTTCTTCCCAACCTCAGGTGTATAATTTTTTATCTTTAAAAAAAAGGTCACTTATTACAATTTAGCCCTGATGGCTCCAATTTGTTTCAACACTTCTACTGGCTCTTGAGAGCAAGAATTTTACTAGTATTTTGTTTTTCATAATTGATCTCTTTGAGATTAATTTTACCTTTTTATCCCTCATATTGCTTTTGTATATCAATTTATTTTTTGTAAAACAAATCATTTTCATATTTTTTTACCTTTATTTAATAATATTATAAAAGGTGTAACATCACCCGGTATGCTTTGGGCACACGAGTTTTTGCTATACTTATAATATTAATAATATAATGGTGACAATAAATTAATCAAATGATATATATGAGTGAGGCACAAAGATCAAGTAGCAATGGACATGTTTATAAGAAATACCAGATTAACTGATGAAAAATTCTACCCTAGCTACTCTCCGTCATAAATGTGTCCAGCACAAGTTCGGCCGAACTTGTGCTGGACACTTTTTGTCACATGCAGTCTGGTGTGATCAATTCTCTCTCAATCATTGAACTAGAAGTTGTTTGATATGGCTAAATAGTTCTGCTGAAGTTTTTTTAAACCTCAGATTGGCACTTTTTTGTTTTTCAAAAAAGCAATTATAGTCCAAGTTTAGCCTCACTGGTGGACATTTGCCCCAACATGTCTACTTGCTCTTGATGGCAGTAATTTTATTTTAATTTTTTATTTCATATTTGATTCCTTTAATTTTACCTTTTTATCCCTCATATTGCTTTTGTATATCAATTTATTTTCTGTAAAACAAATCATTTTCATATTTTTTTACCTTTATTTAATAATATTATAAAAGGTGTAACATCACCTGGTATGCATTGGGCACACAAGTTTTTGCTATACTTATAATATTAAAACATAATGGTGACAAAAAATCAATCAAATGATAAATATGAGTGAGGCACAAAGATTAAATACCTGTGGACATGTTAATAAGAAATACCAGATGAACTGGAGAAAAATTCCACCATAGCTAACCTCCATCATAAAAGTGTCCAGCACAAGTTCAGCCAAACTTGTGCTGGACACTTTTGGTCACATGCAGTCTGATGTGATCAATTCTCTCTATTGCAGTGAAAATGAATTTTTCTTCAATAATTGCACTAGAAGTTGTTTGATATGGCAAAATTGTCATCCTGAAGTTTTGGTAAAGCTCCAGTGGATTTTTTTTATTTTTACAAAAAAGAAATTATAGTCCAAGTTTAGTGCCACAGGTGGGCGTTCACCCCATCATGTCTACTTGCTCTTGATGGGAGGAATTTCACTTTAATTTTTTATTTCATATTTGATCCCTTTAATTTTACCTTTTTATCTCTCATATTGCTTTTGTATATCAATTTATTTTTTGTAAAACAAATCATTTTCATATTTTTTTACCTTTATTTAATAATATTATAAAAGGTGTAACATCACCTGGTATGCGATGGGCACACGAGTTTTTGCTATACTTATAATATTAATAACATAATGGTGACAAAAATCAATCAAATGATAAATATGAGTGAGGCACAAAGGTCAAATACCAATTAATCAATTGTTCTTTTTAATATTATAAATTTATTGATCAAATAAAATGGTAATAATGAATTATATTTTTCATCCACAATTCCACTCTAATGATTCCCACTGCACAAAAAGGGATCACTTGGTCCTTTCTTTACTGCTTGTGCATATATTTTATTGCCCACAGTACTAAAATTTTTTGTAGTGATTATCCCACATCTGATTCAGGAATATTTTTAAACAATATAAGTTTTTTTTACAAAAGACCTTATCATATCCAATATCCCACAAAAAATACAACCTGTTTTTGTATTAAAACCCGTTAATTATTAAGAAATTGTTAAAATAATTAGATTAGACCCTGGCACAGCTAGATCCATACCAACTGACCTAAAGTCTTTTCAATATTGAAAACAATTAAATAAAATTATGATATCATACTAAATTATGGGCACCAACCATAATTCAGCACTTCTCATTTGCTCTGCTACAAAATGAGTGCATGTAGCATTTTTCTAATGTCAGACTGTTTTTCTTCCTTCCCTCACACCTTTAGTCCAGAATGAAAATTTAGTATGAGTTTTGGTCAAAATGGTTTGCCAGTGTCATCTGTATGCAATATGAATTCATATTGCATATTTCTATTTATGCATAAAATATACTTGTTAAGCATCATTTTTTGCATTTTTCAATCATTATGCATATTTATGCATATTCATATGCATATTCATTATACAGATTTATATGCATATTAATATATTTTATTCATATACATATATGCACCTTTTTTTTGCATATTCAATATGCATATTTTTAATGCATATTCAATATGCATATTTTTATGCATATTTTTATGCATATTTTTATGCATATTTTTATACATATTTTTTATGCATATTTATTCTTCATAGTCATTATGCATACACATTGGATAGGCATTTCACATCAATTTTTAGCATGCAATAAGTATGCACCATGCATATTCAAATGCATATGCATCTATATCATACACGCAACATATATTCAAGTTTAATATTTGAATATTAAGGTATGCTAAGTGATGTTGTTCAACCTTTTGCCAAACCTGAGATTAACTGATGCTCAATGTGGTTCTTAAGCTCTGCTCAAGGAGGGATTGTTCTGGATTCAATCTGTGACAGTTTATTTTTTCAATGTTTTTTCATCAGATTTAAAAAAATCTTTCTGAAAGTTTCAGGATGGTTTCCCAACAGTTTCCTGACAAATTCCTGATAGTTTCAAATAGAGGGAACTGCTAGCAGTTCACCCCCACATTTCCCGTGGTGAGGAGGGTCACATCACTCCCAGGAGGAAATACTGGTAGACAAATGGAAGTGGGATTGGTTGCATCAACAAAGGTCCAGTCACAACTACAACAAGGATCCTCCTACTCATCAGACTTCCTCAGTTAACCCCTAAAAGGGAAAACAAAGGCGCCAAAAATCAGGGCTCACACAGATCCTGTGGTAAGTAGATTACCCTCTCAGATTGAACACAATACTGATAATTAAAAATCTAGGTAATATTATTGATGTCAAATCTGTGCAGAAAATAGAGGAGGACTTAAGAAAATTAGGGTTTAATGTAGATACACCTGACTTGTCTTTTGTCAATAATAAAAATAGGATTTATATTCCAGTTAATCCTCAGCTGCCACCACTTACTAGTGAGTTGAGAAGTTCAAAAGAGAGTGAAAGAATTGAGAAGGAAGACATGGAGTATTTTAACAATAATCCACCTGTCCATAGAATTGTTTCAGCATTGTGGAATAGAATGACTGACTGTGAGGAACAGACAGTTTAGCTCACAAGTGATACAATTTCATCCTTAACATTAAATATTTCTCAACTGGAGACACGTAATAAAGAATTGGAGAGTGAAAATTTGTCTCTAACTCTTAAATATGATTTGTTGAGTAGTAAATATAATGAACTTTCAAACAAATTCTGTGAGTTAGAAAAATTGTATGAAGTACACTTGTTTAAAACTGAATCAAGAACTAAGTTATCTTTTGCCCAGAAAAATAAAAGGGTCTCTGTGCTGCTACAAATATTACTAAATTTGAGATTGAAACTACCAATCTACTAATGAACCAGAATAAAGATAAGTATACTCAGTATAATAATAATCCTCTCATTAGCAAAAATGAATCTCATTCCTTTCCTATACCACCACAACTAAAACCATCTGTTGGTAGTGTCAAATCTGAAAATTTAAGTCACAAATTGGTACAGGAGGAAATTCAAGACCATTTATCAAGAGTAAATGAGTTGTTGAATTCACCTAAGATTAGGGAAATAAAATCCAATCAGAAGAACTGGCCTGAGATAGATAAGTACCCAACTTATGATGGGGAAGCCAGCTCTGATTGGCAACATTTTATCCAAAGAATTGACAACTTAAAATTCTCATAAAAGTTACCAGATGAAGAAATAACAACAAAATTGATCTCTTTATTTAAGGATGTTGCTTTATTATAGTTTGAAGCTGTTTTGAGTGAAGGTAAAGATTACTCTTGGGCTGAATGGAAACAACTAATTGAAAAACAATTTGGAGGTTCTAAATTCAGACTCACTCAGAAGAGACTTTATGAGAAAACTAGGTATAATCCTTTGAATGGTGACAAACCTATGGTATTTTTAATGAATCTAAATAAAATATTAAAAGCCATTGAGCCTAACAAGAATTTTAACTTATGGAAAGATAATATAGTATATAAATTACCTATATCTGTCAGAGACATTTTTGTAGCTAGAACAATTAATGTTACTGAATAATATGACTTACTTAATATTTTCAATGAAATATTACTAAATCATAAGTATGAAGCAAGGTATTCCACTTATAAACAAAATGTTGAACCTGTGAAAAATCAGAAGAAAAAAACACTTCAGTAGAAGCAGAAAAAACCTACTTCACCTGTAGTACCAAAAAAGTATGAGACAAATACTTGTTATAAGTGTAACAAACCTTGGGTTAAACATCACAAATGTGAGAAGAATATAAATATTGTTGAAAATCAATTTGAATCTGAAATTAAAACAGAGAAAAGTAAATATTCAAGTGATTATGACAGCAATATCTCATAGAGTGATGAAAATGAAGTCTGTATGTTGGAAGATGATTTGTCCATCTTTGAAAATCCAATATTAAATAAGGACTCAAATGCATCTTTAATGTATTTTGAGGACGCTGAAATCATTAAAGATATACAAGCTGATAACTTTAGAATGACACCTATCACGGTTCCAGCTATCATTTCTGGTGAAAATTTTAATATAGTATTGGACACAGGAGCTTCTGGTTCTGTTGTTTCTACTAATACATTGCAGAAAATTGATAGTGAATATAAGTCTAAGCTTGAGCCACTTCAAAGTAAAAATTGGAGAGGTTTTGGATCAGTACTACACCCCATTGGTAGATACAAAGCTTATTTTTTCTTTAAACATCAATATGGTTATGTAAGAGTAACTTGTGACTTTCTAGTAATGGATAATACTAACAGAAGTAACTGTTTTATCATTGGAAATGATATTCTGACTAAGTTTGGTGTGAAATTAGACCCTGCTAATAACAAGTATACAATTGGCATGAATGGTAAAAGGAAATTTAAAATAAATTCTTTTAACACAGTCTTACACATTGAGTCAGTAACAAATATTCTGTGCAAAGGAAGAAAGTCCAATGAGATGGAACTTCTCTAAACAGATATTTCTAAAGCATCATTTGGCACTCAGATAAGTAAAGCTGAGAAAAATAATATTTTGGACTTAACTAAAGCATTTGCAATGGCTTTTTCACATGGTAAAAATGAACTTGGCCTTGCAAAAGATCATGAAATGAAGATTAGTTTAACCTGTGATATGGATAATATTCCTGCTAGTCTTAAAAAGAAACCATACCCTACTTCACAAACGAAGAGGAAAGATATAGAGGATAATATTAAGATGTTATTAAAAATGAACATTCTTGAAAAGGTTGAAACTAAAACAAAATATTGTTTAATATTACCAGTGCTAATTTGTTATGAACAAGATATAGCAAGACTGTGCAGTGATTATAGAGCATTAAAGACATTTACAGTAGATGATATCTATAACTTGCGAAGGATTGCCTCTTTACATGCTACCCTTAAAGGTGCTAAATATATAAGTTGCCTAGATGGAAATAAAGGGTATCATCAAATTCATGTTAAAAAGAATTCACAGAACTTTTGGTTGATAAAAACACACAAGGGAATTTATAAATATGTCAGGATGCCATTTGGACAAAAAAATCCTCCATCAGTATTTCAGAAGTTAATGGATTTAACATTCCATAATGAAATGATTGAGGGATGGTTAATGGTATACATTGATGACATCATAGTGTTCTCTAAGATATATGATGAACACTAATCCATTTAAAGAAGGTATTTCAAAAATTGGATGAAATAAAAATGACCCTTTCATTGAAAAAATGTAAATTTGGGTTTGAATCTTTAACAGTGCTTGGTCATATTGAATGTGGCTTACAAATATGTGTAGACCAAAAAAAAGTTGCTGCAATAAAGAATATTGACATTCCTCAAATTTTAAAGGATGTAAAATCTTTTCTTGGTATGTGTGGTTATTATAGACAATGTATAAAAAACTACCAATTAATTGCTGCACCATTGACCACACTGATAAAGAAATCAGAAGCTTACATTTGGAATAATGAAAGACAACAAGCTTTTTATAAGTTGAAAGAATGTTTAATGACAGCTCCTATCTTGGGATAACCAGATTTCCAGTTGCCTTTTGTATTATATACAGATGCAAGTTTTATTGGTCTGGGTGCTGCTTTGCATCAAAAACAACTTATTTAAGGAAAAATGTCAGAAGTAGTAATTTGCTATATTTCAGGTACTCTAAGAAGTAGTGAATTGAAATATTGTGCTAATCAATTTGAATTTTTGGCAGTAGTATGGGCTCTTGAGAAGCTACATTATTACCTTGAAGACCAATTATTTGTCTTAATAACTGACTGTAGTGCAGTTTAGTCACTCTTAAACATGAAACCTCCTAATAGACACATGTTTAGATGGCAATTGGCTGTACAAGAATACAGAGGACGGATGACTATTACACATAGAGTAGGAACCTTATACTTTTATGTAGATTTGTTATCTAGAGTAACTCAGCCTAATAATGATGATAATCCTGCTTATGTTCCTGATTCAGAGATTATTAACATTTATGGTATTGATATTTTATATCTTGATGATGAATTTATGCAATCAATTCTTGATAATTATAATTCAGATCCTGACTTGAGTAAACTCACTACAATATTAAATGATCCATCTAATGCTTTAATGAATGTTTTAAAAAACATTATCAAATAAGTATAAAGAGGAATTAGAAAAAGAAAAATTTTCCATTGAGCATAAGTTTAATATCTTACAGCAAAAGATTAATTAATGTAATTGACATCTCCCTTTCAATGAAGGAGTTGATGTTAAGTATATGTCATGATGATATATTAGCAGGTCATTTTGAATTCAATAAAACATTAACCAGAGTAAAAAACACAGCTTGGTGGATTAACATGTCTGTGGATGTTCAAAAATAAGTTGAAACATGTGATTATTGTCAAAAATCTAAAAGATTAACAGGCAAAAGAGCTGGTTTATTACAACAAATTGAGCAACCAAAAGCTCTATGGGAAATAATTAACATGGAACTTGTAACAGGTTTGCCAATAGCAGGGCATAATAGTCATAACTCCCGCTGGGTAATTGTAGATAGATTTACAAAAATGTGTTTTTTTTTTCCTACCCACAAAGAGGTTTCTGCAAAGGACTTGACTTTTTTATGGTGGACACAAACGTTAAATATAGCAGGTTTCCCCAAAGCAATAGTTGCTGACAGTGATCCTAAACTTAGTTCTGAGTTCTGGACATCACTTATGGATGTTTCAGGGTGTTAATAAAAACTTTCTACAGCTTACCATCCAAAAAATGATGAACTAGCAGAAAGAATGATACAAACTTTATAAGATGTGATAATAAGATATTGTGCTTTTGGTCTTAACTTTAAAGGCAATTACAAATTCACGCATGATTGGGTACCCTTATCCCAGGTTTAGAGTTTCAATACAATAGTAAAGTACATTCTGTCACTGTCAAAAAGCCATTTGAGTTATGGTTGGGTTATGTACTTAATAACCCTGATAATACTCTTAATAAATTACCTAGATTGAATATCCATCCAGGTACTACGTCTTTTCTTCAGATGCAAGAATTATGCAGAAAACATGCTCAAGAATGTATAAATAAGGTGTTTGAGTATAAGAAGAAAAGATGGGATAAATCCCATTAAGAAAAAATGTGAAAAGATGGTGATGAAGTCTATATTTCTACACTGCATTTCAATTTAAATGGTAATGTTAAATTGTAGGATTAATTCATTCGACCATTTGTAGATTAAAAGATGGTTGGTAACAATGCTTTTGAGGTTATTCTTTATGCACCTTATGACAGAAAACATCCGGTATTTCATCTTTCTCTTATAAAACCATACCATTCTAATGATACTGCTCTATTTCCAATAAGATCAGGAAGCCATAACCAACAAACTTAAGAAATAGTTGAAAAGGCAGAAATTGAAAAGATACTTAAAAAGAGACCTTACTAAAGAAAAGGGAGTTGAGTATCTATAGAGATTTAAAAATAAATCAAGTGAATATGACCAATGGAATCCAGAAAATGAAATCTCTGATCTTAAAAATCTCTTGAAAAAATTTAAATCAAAATAATACTTTTTTACAGTATATGTATTATAGAAAATTTAAAAAATTTTCTATTCACTCCTTACTTTTAATTAAAATGTCTTAACCTTTTTTTATTGTTTTTTTTGGGTGAGGGAGTGTCAGCCTAGATATTCCTAGGACTGAGTATTTCTTATACTCAAAATAAGATAACCTTAAATACATTAAGCTTATATCCTAAAAATAAGGTTAAAACAATAATATATATGATTATATTACAAATATATATAATTATTACTTTATTATATAAATTATAGTAGTTTAAATAGCTTATCCATAGCCTAATAATACTTATTAAAGTGTTAATGGAGTCATAATATACTTATCTTAAGTGATATTAAGTAATTATTGATATACATAAGCTTATATGTAAACATAAATCTCATATTCAGTGAAATATGCAGTATATTATGTATATTTAGGTATATAAATGGGTTTTAGCCTCTTAATAGCCTATAAACTATATTTTTCTGCTTATTTCAGGTTGTATGGACGTATCCAGTGGACTTACAACACCTACAGAAGCATATAAATCTATTTCAGGCGCATACACTCAGTCTGGACAACTTAATCTGCTTCCTTGGATGGATATTCACGGATTTATGGGTTGGGAGGTCATATCTGGGTTAATATGGATGCTTGGGGATGTTATTGGGGGCTTGGAAATTTCATTTGTTTCCTTTATATCCTTTGGGTCTCATTATATACTCTTTGGATGAGTTATTTTACCTGTTTCTTTATGGTATCTGCTTTTATCTGGATTTTCTATTTATGGTATGGGTCTGTGTTATCATTATTTGTGATGGAGGGTCCTTACTGGAGGTCTGGGTGTTGAATTCAATTGAAGTGGACGCCATGGTGAGGTGATGGGCCCTCACAGTGCTGTAATTGCTGGGGATAGCAGTGACATCATCTGGATTAAAGGTCTGTGCACTCCAGTGGATTTTGGTATAAGTAAGGGAGGATTTTGACAGTTATTAGATTTCATTCACTTACTACAATTCAAATAAACATTATAACACAATTATTATTATTTAAAGATATATTATAAATCCATTATAAATTGATATTATCTTTATATAAGCTATATATATATTATATTCATCTATTTTCCAGCACTAGGACACATTTAGATACAAGTATTTTGAGTTTTATTTGATTAAAAATATTTTATTAGTCTTCTCATGAGGTTTAATCACTAATTCAATTATTAAAAAGTAGTAGGACCATTAATAAATACTATTAAATCATACTAATATACTAACTAGTCTGACAAAATCCATGTTAGGCTCAATGGCTTTTAATATTTTATTTAAATTCATTAAAAATACCATAGGTTTGTCATCATTCAACAGATTATATCAAGTTTTCTCATTAAGTATCTTTTGAGTGAGTCTGAATTTAGAACCTCCAAATTGTTTTTAAATTAGTTGTTTCCATTCAGCCCAAGAGTAATCTTTACCTTCATTCAAAACAGCTTCAAAGCATAATAAAGCAACATCTGTAAATAAAGAGATCAATTTTGATGTTATTTCTTCATCTGGTAACTTATATGAGAATTTCAAGTTGTCAATTTTTTGGGTAAAATGTTGCCAATCAAAGCTGGCTTCCCCATCATAAGTTGGGTACTGATATATCTTAAGCCAGTTCTTCTGATTGGATTTTATTTCACAAATCATAGGTAAATTCAATAACTCATTTACTCTTGATAAATCGTCTTTTATTTTTTCTTGTACTGATTTGTGACTTGCATTTTCAGATTTGACACTACCACCAGAGGGTTTTAGTTGTGGTGGTATAGGGAAGGAATGTGATTCACTTTTGCCAATGAAAGGATTTTTATTATACTGAGTATACTTATGATTATCCTGGCTCATTAGAAGATTGGCAGTTTCAATCTCAACTTTAGTCAATCTTTGTACCAGCTCAGAGACACTTTGATTTGTATGCGCAAAAGATAACTTAGTTCTTGATTCAGTTTTCAACAAGTGTGCTTCATACAATTTTTCCAAGTCACAGAATTTGTTTGAAAGTTCACTATATTTATTACTCAATGAATCATATTTAAGAGTTAGAGACAAAGTTTAATTCTCTAATTCTTTATTACTTGTTGCAAGTTGAGAAATATTTAATTTTAAGGATGAAATTGTATCACTTGTGAGCTTAACTTTCTGTTCCACACAATCAGTCATTCTATTCCACAATGCTGAAACAATTCTATGGAAGGTTGTATTATTGTTAAAATACTCCATGTCTACCTACTCACTTCTCTCACTATCTTGTGAACTTCTCATCTCACTAGTAAGTGGTGGCAACTGAGGATTAACTGTATAATTATTATAAGTAGTACTGTTGTTGTTGACAAAATACAAGTCAGGTGTATCTTCATCAAAACCTAATTTTCTTAAGTTCTACTCTATTTTCTGCACAGATTTGACATCAATAATATTACCCACATAGTAATTATCAGTATTGTGTTCAATCTGAGAGGGTAATCTACTTACCATGGGATTTGTGTGAGCCCTGATTTTTGGTGCTTTTGTTTTCCCTTGTAGGGGTGTACTGAGGAAGTCTGATGAGGAGGAGTATCCCTGTTGAAGCGGTGACTGGACCATTGTTGATGGAGCCAATCCCACTTCCATTTTTCAACCAGGATTTTCTCCTGGGAGTGATGTGACAATCCTCAGGTAGGGGGTTGCTGACTTGGCTGTCCTCTCTTTAGCTCTTCCAGTGATTGATTCATCTGCTGGAATCCTACCTTGCAATTTTTCTGTAATTGCTCTACCTTCTTGAGCATGAGAGACTTTGATTCCACCAACTTCAGCACCTGTTTTACAAGATCAGATATTTGATCCTGCAGAGGAGGTGACATTTTTTTATTGTAATCTTTTTTAAGAGGGCATCTTTTTTCTCTATACTCATTTGCTCTGCCTGGGGGTATGACTGACCCTTCATGGTTATGTCCTGTAGCAATGTTTTTTTAGATTTAGACCTGGTATTATAAGCAGGTTTTTCACTTACATTGTCCTGAGGAGCACTCATATTGATAAGAATAACAATATATCACGTCTACAGAAAGGAAAACCTATTGGAATTAGTAGTTTAAAGTATTAGCAATGTTATTACTAATAAAAAAGCCCTGGAGCTTACCCTGAATTTAAATCTTCATTTATTTAAATAAAATGTAGTAAAAATTTGAAAAAATCTGTTAAAAATAGAATAATAAGTTTAAATAGATCTTTATAAGGGTGAATTAATAGCTTACCAAGCTTTAATTAAATACTAATTTAATTGGGTTTTATATTGGTGACAGAATACCAAGTGAAATTGGGTTTATATTGGGTACAGTTACTACTGTAAATACCTAATTTTTATTATAAAAAATTAGTACAATTATCATAAGGGTTATTTTCCATAATCATTGAGCTATGATGAACTACTAATGTGTAGCAGACCCAAATATTAGGTTTTTTTTGAGCTATACTAAAGTAAAAATTATGTCCCAAGGCTTATACTAAATAATATGTAAAAACTAAGGAAATACCCCCAATAGTCAGTATTTCTAGTATATAATTATGACTTAATAGTATTTATTAATGGTCCTACTACTTATTAATAAATTATTTAGTGATTAAAACTCAGGGGAAGACTAAAAAAAATAGCTATACTCAAATAAAACTCACAATACTTGGATTTAAATGTGTGCTAGTGGTGGAAAATAGATAAATAGAATATAGTTATAGCTTATATAATGATAATATCAATTTCTAAAAGCTTTATAATATATTTCTAAATCATAATAGTTGGGTTTTAATATTTTATTGAATATTAGTAAGTACGTGATGTCTAATAACTGCCAAAATCCTTCCTTATACCAAAATCCACTGGAGTGCACAGACCTTCAATCCAGATGATGTCACTGCTATCCCTGGAAGTTACAGCACTTTGAGGGCCCATAACCTCCCCATGGCGTCCACTTTAAGCAGATTCAACACACAGACCTCCAGTAAGGACCCTCCATCACAATTAATGATACCATAGACCCATACCATCAATAGAATAGACTGATAAAAGCGGATACCATAAAGAAACAGGTAAAGGAACTCATCCAAAGAGTAGATAATGAAACCCAAAGCATATAAATGAAAAAAATAAATTGTCCAAGCCCCCAAAAACATCCCCAAGCATCCATATTAACCCAGCCATGACCTCACAACCCATAAATCCGTGAATATCCATCCAAGGAAGCAGATTAAGTTGTCCAGACTGAGTGTATGCCCTGAAATAGATGTATATGCTTATGTAGGTGTTGTGAGTCCACTGGATACGTCTATATGACCTGAAATAAGCAGAAAAAAAAGTTTATAGGCTATTAAGAGGCTAAAACCCACATATATACCTAAATATACATTATATACTGCATATTTCACTGAATATGAGATTTATATATACATATAAGCCTATGTATGTCAATAATTACTTAATATAAATTAAGATAATTATATTATAACTACATTAACACCTTAATAAGTATTATTAGGCTATGGATAAGCTCTTTAAACTACTATAAGCTATATAATAGAGTAATAATTATATATATAAGTATTATAAACGTATATATAAGTGTTTCAACCTTATTTTAAGATATAAGCTTTTTATTTAAGGTTATATTATTTTAAGTATAATAAATACTCAGTCCTAGGGATATCTAGGCTGAAAATGAGTATGTGTCAGAGTTCTGGGGCCACACCAGTTACGTCACAAAATGGGGGGAGGGGTACTAATGTTCCACTTCAGAAATGGGCTCTCATCAAACATAAGAAATGCTCTAAATAGTTATCCTCACCTAAAATACTTCCAAGGACTCATGGAGCTGGCCATCCAAGTTGACAATGAGTTCAGCATCAACAAAAAGACAGTTGGATAGGCTCTTGTCCATGGCGCAATTATGCCTCAATTGGGGACAGTGCTAGGGACCCAAATGCCATGGATATCAACACACCAAATAAACAAGGAGCTAGTAGGAGGAAGAGGTTATTGGATTATGAGTATCAGAGGTTTACAAGAAAAGGTCTGTGCCTCAGGTGTGGAAGCAGTGGTCACCTGGCAAGGGAGTGCAGAGGTAAAATGAGGATTAGTGAAGTGGATGAAAGCACAGGAAAGGCGCGAGTGAAAGACAGCTCTCAGGAGTGAAGGTTGTTTCATCCTTGAGAAGATTAGAAAAAAAGGATAAAGGGAATTTATTAGAGGAGTTATCATCATGTAAGCCAATTGAAGTGAATGATAATTGTATTATACTAAACTTGCCTTTAATGACCCTTAATTTCACAACAAATGTATGAGCCCTACTGGACTGTGGGGCCACAGACTGTTTTATTTCCAACAAGTTTTTACAGTAAAATAAAATTAAAAAATAAAAATTAGACCACCTTAGGGGCCTAATTATGTTTGATGGATTTCCAGGTGGGGGAGATAATGTAAGAGAGTAGGTTTTTTGCAGATTTTGTTGTGATGGGAGTGAGTCTCAGTGCAGGGCATGTGACAAACCTGAAGGACTAGTACCACATGGCTAGACTGCTATAACCCACAAGTTGATTGGAAGGAAAAGAAGGTGCAGATGGGAAGGAGAGGGGATGCTGGTGATTAAGTATCAGCCTCTTGGTCCCTTCAGGGGTCAGGGGCCCATCCTGGTGAGTCTTCTGATATTTTTTTATCATCAGTTGACTTTCCTCCAGAAATGATACTTCCTCTTGATTCTTAGCAGCGGGCTAGGGATGGCTCACCATTAGGGAGCGCCAAAGAGGTCCCAGAAGGCGGGAAAACGCAGCAAGAACATGAGAAGGCGCAAAAAAGATGGGAATAGGCAAAGGGAGAAAAGGTGGATGGCATAGAAAGAGAATTTTTCCCCTGGGCCCTCCCAGGGAGTCTCCTGGTTTTTATTATCATCAGTAGACTTGCCACAAAAACTGACACTTTCTATTGGTGCTAAGTTTCAGGACTTGGAGGGGGCACTGGAAGAAGAGGAGGAATAGGAATGTGATGAAAAAGCTTGGAACATATCTGCCAAGATTGCAGCCTATTCCTAGACCTCAAATCAAATAAAGAGCCTCAAACAAATGTTCCCTGAAGCTTATTGGGATTTCTTATTTCCATTTGAAGAAGGGGAAGTCAAGACCCTGCCACCTCATCAACCATAAAACTTTTCCATTGATCTGATACCAGGTGAAACACCCAATTTAGCCACATAATCCCACTTTCAATTTTGGAGTCAGCAGCGCTGAAGGAGATGATTAATGAAAATTTAAAGAATGGGTTCATTATAGAATCAAAGTCTCCCTTGGAAGCTCCTGTGATCTTTGCAGGGAAGAAAGATGGTTCACTAAGACCTTGCATGGATTTCAGAAGGCTAAATGCACTGACGGTAAAGAAGAGGTATCTGCTTCCTTTGAACAGTGAGCTTATCGATAGTCTTCAAGGTGCAGAGATCTTCACGTCCCTGTATCTTGAGGCATGTTACCACAAAATACAGGTAAAAGAAGGTGATGAGCACAAACTGAAATTCTGCACTAAATTTGGTCATTTTGAATGGTTGGTAATGCCATTTGGTCCATTTAATGCGCCTGCCACTTTCCAAAACTTCACCAATAGCATCTTTAGAGACAGAATAGAAATAGATGTGGAAGTATACCTGGATGACATCTTGATTTATTCCGGATCAATAGAGGAGCACAAAATACGTGTTAAGGACTGTTTGCAGCGCTTGAGGGAGGACCAAGTATGGTTAAAACTGGAAAAATGTGTGTTTTCAGTTAGTGAGATCACATACCTGGGTATGATCATTTCAAATAATAGGGTACAAATGGACCGACAGAAAGAAAAGGCAGTAGAAGAATTGCCAAAACCAGAATCAGTAAAAGAGCTCCAGTCATTCTTAGGCTTTGAAAATTTTTACCGCTGTTTTATTAAAAATTATTCCCATACCTGCCGACCATTGCACGACCTCACAAAGAAGGAAGCCAAATTTATCTGGACAATTAGCCAGCAAGATTCGTTTGACTACCTCAAGAGACAATTTGTGACAGTCCCTATTCTTGCCATCTCCGACTTATTGAAGCCACATGTTCTGGAATGTGACTGCTCAGATTCTTCACTAGGTACAGTATTATCCCAATACAATACTGAAAATGTCTTGAACCCAGTAGCATATTTGTCACAAACACTTCTAGGCGCTGAACTAAACTATGAAATATATGATAAAGAGTTATTGGCACTAGTAGAAGCCATTTTCACCTGGTGCCACTATTTGGAAGGGGGGCCTAACCAGTTACAAGTTATCCTTTATACAGATCATAAAAACTTGTAAACCTTCCTGACCACAAAAAAGTTAACCCGCCGGCAAGCACTCTGGGCGGAACTGCTAAGTAGCATTAATTTTTTTGTTTAATTTCAACCAGAAAAGAAAAGCAGTAAACCTGATGTGCTAGCACAACTTCCTGACTTGCATCTAGCACCGGTAGCACAGGACCAGCTACATACTGTTGGCACAACATTATTGAAGGGGGACCTTGAAGAGGGGGTAGTCCTAGATGAGGTTTTGATGGAAAGGGTAAGGAGGGGGCAGGGAAAAGATAAGGGAGTACAGGAGTTGGTGAAGGCACTATTATCAAAGGAGGTATTAGTAAGGAAAGGATTAGAGTAGTATCACCTAGATGGGGAAGCTCTATATTGGAACAGGAAGAAAGTAGTGCCAAACAATGAAGAGCTAAAAAGGCAGGTGGTCAAATCAAGACATGACCCCCAATGGCAGGACACCCAGGACTGCTGAAGACCATGGAGCTAGTGAATTTTAACTTTTACTGGAAGTCCATGAAAGCTTATGTCCAGCACTATGTAGTAGCATGTGAATTGTTCCAGAGGAATAAGGCCAGTCCAAAAATAACATCACTAACCCCAGTAAATATTGCCAAGCAGCCATGGGAGGAGCTCTCCTATGATCTTATAGTGGAGGTACCAAAGTCTCAAGGGAAGAATAATATTCTAACAGTTGTTGACCATTGCACTAAGATGGTGCACTTCATTCCTACAACTACCAAAGTCACATCTGAAGGTATTTCAGACCTAATGGTGGCGCAAGTTTGGAAGCTGCATGGTTTTCCTGATAGCATTATATCAGATAGGGGAAGTAATTTTAACTCTAAGTTGTTGAAAGAAATGTATGAGCAACTGAATATTAAGCACATATTTTTAACAGCATGGATGCCCCAGACTGATAAACAATCCAAGATAGTGAACAAGGCAATTGAACAATACTTACGTCACTTCATCAAATATCAGCAAGATGATTGGGTGTAGCTCCTACCATTAGCTGAATTTTCATAAAACAACCGGCTCCATGTGTCAACAGGCATGTCCCCATTTTATGCCAACTATGGGTATCACCCAACATTCTCAATTGGCACCCCAACAACACTGCATGTTCCAGAAGCAGAAGAGAGAATTCAGAAGCTGCAGGAGATACGTAATGAACTAGAAGCAGTGCTCAATATATCCCAACAGGAAATGAAGCACCACCATAATCAAGGAAAGGTGCAGTATTGGGCACTGGGCATAGGTGAAAAGGTCTGGTTAAGCTCACCCTTCTTTGCTACATTGCGCCCAAGTTCCAAAATTGATTACAAGAAGGTAGGCACATTTAAGATCAAATGCAAGGTATCTGACTCGGCTTATGAACTGGAGCTACTAATCTCAATGAGGCAAGAACATCCAGTTTTTAATATTCTTTCATTGCTCACATAGCACAGGGAAGATACAATTCAAGGAAATCTAGAAGAGCAACTGTAGACAATCATATAGTACTAGCTATAGGCCTTGACCAAGGGAGTTCGAGAAAACCCAGAGAGAAAATCCCCTGTCCCTTTAGAAAAATAAAGTGAGATTTACCTGCTAGAGTAAATTGGTTCCTGTTTGCTAAAGCCCCTTTTCAAACACATTCAACTGCCTGATCAGCCAAGAAAGTAGTCTCCAGACAGACCACTAAACCAAAGAACTGAAATGTAGACCAATGTCCACACCAGAGAAAGAAATGATACTTGATGTAGGTTGCAAATCCACACCAGAGACATCAATAATACTTTATATAGCTTGCAAGACTATACCAGAGAAACCAGTTGCCAAGTTATGTTAAATGAAGAACTCAGCTTGAAACAAACACAGCCAATTGTGTCCAAAAAACAGTGAAAACTGAGTGAGGAACAATGATATCACCTCCGGATGGTTGTATGATTATTAAATTGACCCCAAACTGTCTTATTCACTATGTACACACAGACCACTATCTAAAAGCCCTTTCACACCAACAAATTTGGCATTATTGAGCGCCAAATTGCATAAAACCCCTCTAGAAATGCTTCCCAGCCTTCTAGCACTGAGGCAGGTGGGCTGCACGCCTGAGGCAGCCAGACCACCCTGAGGCCAGAAAAACAGTGAAAACCTCCAAAAATACCCAAAATACTTAGAAAAATCTACTACAACTACTAAAACCTTTAAAACACATAATTAGGCTATAACAACGTTGAGAAATAAAATGTAGAGAAAAATTAGATAATTATAATGTTACTAAGCACTTAACCCTAAGACTTAATTTTAGCCCGTTAAACATGAAAAACAAAATTAAACAGCTATCTTTTTAAATGGAAAATGAGAAATAATCCCTTAAATACTTAAAATATAAAAAATGTCATCAAGACATAAAATATAGAGAAAAACCGGGGCTATCCAACAGTAGTACCCGCATCTCCGCCGTCCCAACATTTTCTGAATAAATTCAGAAAAAATCCAATTATTAAACAATGTCATTTAAGACATATCAAAACAACGCTTAATAGACCAACAAAGGGCTCTGAAAATGTTGGAAGACCACATCCTCCCTCCAATAGAGAATGTCCACCTTCTCCTTCATCAAAACCACATTTTCAGCTTTCTCTCCCACTCTGCTACTGACATGGGTCCTTTCCAATACTGCATTGACAACAATTTCATCTGTACCATCATACCACTGGCTCATCCCTACAGAACCTCCTGTGATGCCTGTAATTCTAAGAAGAAGACTTGTTTCAGACCTTGTCCATTGTCCTCTTCAACATCTTCTCCTCCTCCTCAACCTGATCCACCTTCTACCAGCACCAAAAATATCCACACCATTCATCCTGATCCACAGACTGGTCAACAAATTAAACCCTTCAAAAAAGAGTGCCAACCCCGCTATGACCACTAGCTCTACCATAACTTGTCCTGCTGATGGTAAGCCCATTAAATGTTCATACTGAAATCCAATCTGACAATTTTCTAGTTCATTTCCATCCTAGCAGTGATGATGACAATGTGGGAACCATTGAAGCACCCCCACCTTATACATTTCCCACCATCAAAGACAAATTCCAACAATATTCTTCACCACAGAAGCATCTCATTCTAAATTACTTCCAATCCACTCCTGCCAGGAATCCACAGGACCTTGAGAAAATTAAGAGCCTCATTCACCAGTTCAAAGCCAATGCTGAAAATCTTGTTACATCTCTTGATTCTTTTCTGTAATTGCTTCTTGCCTGACAATCTTGATTTAGAAATAAATAAAATGAAATAATTTCCTCAGTTTAAAGTCTTGGGGGGAAAATCCTCAGTTTTAAGTCTTGGGGGACTAACAGCCCTTATTTTATAGTCTTGGGGGACTCAAAAACCCTCATTTTATAGTCTTGGGAAACTCCAAAACCTGAATCAAAAAGACAGAACCAGAGATCAAAACATTAAAGACCAAAAAAATACTAACATTCTGGCGTAACTGTTCTAAAGAGCAGCCAGCTCATCAGTTACCCCCACACTTGCCTTAACAAAATTCATAGACTCCCCCTTGGATGTCCCCTGCCAGAATCACACCAACTCCCATTATCAGTTTATAGTCCTGAAGGACTCAACCATTAAATCACCCTCAGTTTATAGTCTTGGGGGACTATACCATTTTTCAGTTTAAAGTATTGACGGACTTCCCCAGTGTTCAGTTTAAAGACTTGATGAACTAAAACACATTTTGCATAAAAGGGCTAAGCCAGCTCTATGCACAATTCTCAGCAACCCACCAGCTGAACTTCAATTCTCCCTTCATCATCTACCATCACTGATAAAATTATCTTTAATCTCTTTTCTTTTTATTTTTGTTCCTTCACAGATCATGGCTGAATCCCCAGACTTTGACCCATCAGACCTTCATTGATTCACTGCTCCAAAAGACTATTCTTGTAAACAGTGCATCAACATGTGCAAGCCTTGTAATTTCACTCTTCCAACTCAGGCCAAATTCTATAAAAGACCCTGTGATTCTTGAAACTCTAAAAAGAAAAGATTTGATAGAGACCCCAACTATCAAATACCTCCACCTTTACTTTCCCATAAATATATTTCCAGATATCCTACCAGGTCACCAGAACTTGGACCCGCTTTCTGTTCTTTATCTTCTGCTCCTTCCAGATGATCACACCATTCTATTCCCAAAACACTCCCTAAAGGACCTGCTTTATCTTCTAAAGAATCTGCTTTTACCTCTGAAAATTTAGCCAAAACAGTTTCAAAATCAGCTCCCAGGCTGCTAGACCGCGTCCAGTCGGCCCGTCTGCCTTTCCAGAAAGCAAATATCAGGCCCAAAACTTCCAAATTCAGCCAGATAACAGCCAAAATCCACCATTAAACACCAACAACTCTAGGTAAAACCCTCCTAGTGCTCCCAGAGAAATGCATACACACACAAATTCTTCATCAGAAAACACCAAAAATTCAAACAAATCTAGAAGGCCTTCCAGAGGACCTTCTGAAAACACCAGAGCACACAACACTGCTCCCAAACAAAATTCTCTTGTTCCACAAAGAAGAACTAGCTACACCTTTCCTCTGGCTGCAATTTATTTCTCTGATTGTTCCCTTTCTTCTAGATCTTCATCTAGCAGATCACCTTCTCCTGGTCCTTCTTTCAATAACCCTGGTACTCTACCACCAGTGTCCAACCCAACTGGGCCAAGAAATAATAATCTCTACAACAACAACAGCAGCCCTGATGCACCTACCAGGCCACAGGAATTCCCTCTTTCTAGTCCATCTTCCAACACCATTTAGAGAATGATCATGAAAATAAATACCTCTATCTGGTTGATCCTCCTTCAACATCCGTTCAAGCTTCTTCAACAGTCCAGATTACAGACGCATACAAATTTGAAGAGCTCCTAATCTGTAAGTACTAAATTAAAAAATACTATTTCTTTAACAGAGAAAAATTACTGATCCAATGCTTCTGTATAGTTGGAACCCCGCCTCCTGAAAATAAAATTGGGATTTGTCAACCTCTAGAAACTACCTTAACGCTAGATTATTCCAACATGAAACTACACCTAAGCATGATGTGTTCAAACATGCTTAAAGCATTTGCTCTCCATGGTCCATTGAATGAGTTTGAAAAGAATCTGAGAAAACAGCTCCTTGATGACCACTGGAAGATGTCTAGAATAATCAAGCACACCTTACAACACTTTATCCCCGCTTCTTCCACTTCTTCACACAATTTACCCTCTACTCTGGTCCCTGACCATTAAAACCAATATTTTCTTTCCAGCCGCCTACACCACAAAGAAAACAGTTCTTCCTCCAATCCTTACAAAAGCAAAAACACCACCATAATCTGGACCAACTTCTGGAGGCTTCTTCCAGACATTAAAATAAAAAAAGAAATTAATATTTCACTAACTAGAAAGACCAATAATAATTAGCAGATATATATAAAAAGTTTATTTTTTTTTATTTTTTTATTTTTATTTTTATTTTTATTTTTATTTTTATTTTTATTTTTATTTTTATTTTTATTTTTATTTTTATTTTTATTTTTATTTTTATTTTTATTTTTATTTTTATTTTTATTTTTATTTTTATTTTTATTTTTATTTTTATTTTTATTTTTATTTTTATTTTTATTTTTATTTTTATTTTTATTTTTATTTTTATTTTTATTTTTATTTTTATTTTTATTTTTATTTTTATTTTTATTTTTATTTTTATTTTTATTTTTATTTTTATTTTTATTTTTATTTTTATTTTTATTTTTATTTTTATTTTTATTTTTATTTTTATTTTTATTTTTATTTTTATTTTTATTTTTATTTTTATTTTTATTTTTATTTTTATTTTTATTTTTATTTTTATTTTTATTTTTATTTTTATTTTTATTTTTATTTTTATTTTTATTTTTATTTTTATTTTTATTTTTATTTTTATTTTTATTTTTATTTTTATTTTTATTTTTATTTTTATTTTTATTTTTATTTTTATTTTTATTTTTATTTTTATTTTTATTTTTATTTTTATTTTTATTTTTATTTTTATTTTTATTTTTATTTTTATTTTTATTTTTATTTTTATTTTTATTTTTATTTTTATTTTTATTTTTATTTTTATTTTTATTTTTATTTTTATTTTTATTTTTATTTTTATTTTTATTTTTATTTTTATTTTTATTTTTATTTTTATTTTTATTTTTATTTTTATTTTTATTTTTATTTTTATTTTTATTTTTATTTTTATTTTTATTTTTATTTTTATTTTTATTTTTATTTTTATTTTTATTTTTATTTTTATTTTTATTTTTATTTTTATTTTTATTTTTATTTTTATTTTTATTTTTTGTTTTTATTTTATTTATTTTTATTTTTACTTTTATTTTATTTCTGTTTATTTTTTTTTAAATTAATAATGTCGGCCAGTCATCTAGAAGAAGGTATGAAAAGGGAGAAGGAAAAGAGGAGGAAAGGAAAATAGGCAATAAAGGTTTATAGAAAGTAAAAGAAATAAAGAATTAATTTATTTAAAGTGAGACAATGACGAGATACTTGAGAGATGAAACAAAAATGAGGTTTTATTAAATAACAATATTATTTAATGTAAGGGTTCTGGGCAGATAACACTATAATTACTATCAGACTTAAAGCAACCTTTAAATAGCTATATAGAATTTTAATTAGAATTTTAATGCTAATAAAAATAATTATAAAATGTATTATATTGACAATTGGTTCAGATTATGTTTGTATAGTAAGTGATGAGGCTACAGGGGATTATACAAAACCTTTTTATAGGCAATGGGTCATCTGAAGCGCCACTACATTTGTAAATACAAGAATCATAATAAGATGAAACAAGAAAATAAAAGAGTAAGTGAAACATAACAAATTAGAGAAAAATATGAAACAAATAATTAAAACCCCAAATAAGAACTAAATTTTCCCACAACTAATTCCCAAATCAGTAAGTAAAAATAGTGAGTAACTAAACAAGCCTGAGACATAGGAACTATGAGAAAAATAATTCAAAACTGATGGTACAGTCTGCTTTAAGGGTTTTTAAGCGAAACAAGAAAAATATTTTTACGCAATAAAATATGTAATCAATTTTAATTTAGTATAAAGAAATTTATTAATTGTTTCAACTATGTAATTAAATAATTAATTTAAATGAAACAAGTAATTAATTTATTACTAAATTAAGTTGAGAATTATAATACTATTTTATAAAATAAGTATTATAATTTATTTAATTTTTTTATTGACACAATTAAGGGTCCAAAAATAGCGGCAATAATGATGGATAATTGTCAGCCAGGCTACTAGACTTACCCGGTGAAATAATTAATTATTTACTGGATGAAGCCGCACCTTATCATTTTAATTATTTAATTAATTAGTTACATTAAAATTACTTATAATAAATTAACTAATTACAGAATGATAAAATTAAATATAAAATTGTCCCTTATATTTTTTCTCTAACACCATGCTCATTTGACAGGTTGGAAGAAATAAAAATTTATATTAAAAAATAGATTTAAAAATTAAAATAAGATTTTAATATTCAAATAATATTAAATATATACAAAAAATTCAAATTTCTTATTTAGAATTGAATTCTACAGTAAATATGTCAGGCTAGGGTCAAGTACAAGGACGTGAACTAGCTTGAATAGTCAGTTGTCTAGAAGATTTTAATGGTCCTATATGAATACTGTAGTTTTAATCCACTAAGTTGTAAAATATAATCAAATATAGAGGTCTCAGTAATATAATTCTCACTATTCTTATATATGGCTTACAATCTTTATAGTTGGTAGAAAAATAGATTATATAAATTCAGATACTGTTCAAAAGTCTTATAAAAGTACTAATTGATATGTATTGTAATTGGTTTGGTTATATTGGTTAAATTGTAATGATAAAGAATGAAGAAATACAACCCAAAAACCTCCTCCTTTTATACACACTGAGTTCCCCAATGATTCCCTTGATGTACCACCCAATACACAGTTAATGACGCCTCTAAACAACTAATAGACATGCCCATCAACATTTCCAGTAACCCATGACATAATTAGAAGAGTAACACCCGCCAAAATCCTGTAATAATAAGGGAAATCCATCAAAATTAAAGAAAAAGACAAAAAGAGAGTATATGCGTATAAAACAATAATATTAAAGACTAAAGGAGACTTTTTAAGGTTAATAAAAGCTTAATAATAAGGGGGATTGACTGTAGAAATAATGGGGCTAATCCTGACATTATACTACGTGAAATTCCCATTCAAAAATAACCAAAATTGACTGAGAAACCACCCAAAAACTTAAAAAAGAGCGTGAGATGTGGGGTAACTACATGCAGTTCTTGGCAGGCTCTTGCACGGGTAAATCCTTGACTAAAATTAGGCGAATTTAAGCGTGGTGATGAAATAAAGTGCCAAGAGTGAGGTTATTAATGAAATTAGTGCATATAAACAAGGTCAATGCATTATTAATTAAGCTAGGACACTAAATAAGCGCCTGTCCCCTATTTTAGTGTGTTTCCCCACAGTGGGCGTAGAATGTGGGGTAATTATAGTGTGAAAAAGCTAACTTTGCTAAAAATGAAGCTATTCACACAGGAAAAAAGCAGGCAGTATGTGGCCAGTACACAGAAGCCATTTCTGGCATAAAAAACACCAAATTTGAAAAGTGTTATTTTTATGCATTTAAATAGCCAAATCAATAGTTCTAAATGAGCCCAATTGATCTGTCAAAGCGCAACTTTGATATTCTCAATTTTATAGCGCATATAGTCAACTTTTAAGTGAAATAAAGCGCATTTCTTGTTTTTTGCATAAAACAATGAATATAACAGCTTTAAGTGTACTTAAAAATTATGTAGCCTTATACTTAAGGTTCTTAAGATTACCCTAACATATTCCAACTTAATATTAAGTACATAAGACCTATAAAAGGTGGATATATGCGTGTATATAAGGTGTTATAATGGCATTTTTGTGTATTATCATAATTTTACTTATGTATACTATTTGTGTACTCTTATTTATTATTCCCATGTATAGTTCATGTGTTTAAAATAACTTATAATTACTTTTTACTCAGTCCTGGAGATATACAGGCTGACACTCGCCCACCCAAAAAAACAATAAAAAAATGATAAGCTATACATTTTATTTTATTAATTTGTAATTTTCAGGTATTCAGAACAAATCTGTAGCATTAAAGATTCAACTTTAAAGAAATAAAACATAATATAATATTATGAGTACTGGTTTTTTAACCCCTCAGCTGGTTGAACAGAAATTTATTTCTGTTTAAATTTTTTAAGAAGGGTGGATAAATTAGAAATTTCTTTTTCAGGTATCCATTTATCAAATTCATTTGATTTCCCTTTAAATCTTAGTAAATACTCAGTTCCTTTTTCTTTAGTAAGGATTCTTTTCTTGAGTATTTTTTCAATCTCTGCTTTTTCCACAATTTCTTCAGGTTGCTTTTTAGGCCTTCCCCTTCTTTTTGGAAATAAGTCAGGATCATTTGCATGGTAAGGTTTCAATAATGAGATAGGGAAAACTGGATGTTTCCTATCATATGGAGCATATAATATGACTTCCACTGCATTATTCCCAATCATTTTATTTACTACAAAAGGTCCTACAATGGGATCCTTTAATTTAACATTACCTTGTAAGTTAAAATGTAGTGTTGATATGAGGACCTCATCTCCCTTTTTAAATTCAAATTCTTTATGAGATTTGTCCCACCTTTTCTTTTCATATTCAAATGCTTTTTGGATGCATTCTTCTGCATGCTTTCTACACATTTGTTGCATATGAATAAAGGATTTAGTGCCAGGGTGTATATCCAACCTTGGTAGTTTATTTAAATGATTTACTGGGGTATTTGGTACATATCCCAGCCAGAGTTCAAATGGTTTCTTCTCTGTTACAGAATGAGTTGTGCTGTTATAAGCAAATTCAAGGCCAGGAATTAATGTTACCCAGTCATGTGTGAATTTCTCATTGTCTTTGTATTCTAATCCAAAGGCACAATATCTTCTGATCATGTCTTCTAGAGTTTGTATCATCCTCTCAGCCAGCCTATCAGTTTGTGGATGGTGTGCTGTAGACAATTTTAATTGACAACCTGATACTTCCATCAAAGATGTCCAGAACTCTGAAGTAAATTTAGGATCTCTGTCAGAGATTATGGCTTTGGGGAACCCAGCAGTATTCATCATCTGAGTCCACCATAGTAACGCCAAGTCTTTAGCAGATACCACTTTATGGGTAGGAATAAACTTACACATTTTTGTTAATCTATCCACTATTACCCAGCAAGAATTGAAACTTTCTTTTCCTGCTAATGGCAAGCCAGTTACAAAATCCATGTTTATAATTTCCCATGGAGCTTTTGGCTGCTCTATTTGTTGTAACAACCCAGCTCTCTTCCCAGTTAATCTTTTAGATTTCTGACAAGAGTCACATGTTTCAATGTATTTTTGTACATCCTCTTTCATGTTTATCCACCAGGCTGTATTTTTAACTCTGGTTAATGTTTTGTTAAAGTCAAAATGACCAGCTAAGATGTCATCATGACAAGTACTCAACATTAACTCTTTCATAGAAGGTGGTATTACTATTACATTGCTTAACTTTTTCATGTAATATATATATCCATCTTCAATTGATAGTTTACCTTTTTCTAACGCATTTTTATACTTTGGAGGCAAGGTTTTAATTAATTCACTCATGGAGGCATTTTTTGGATCATTAAGAATGGTAGATAGTTTAGACAAATCTTTATCAGATGAATAATTTTCCAATATAGTTTCCATAAACTCTTCTTCTAAATCCACTATATAAATCCCAAATATATGTATAACCTCATTTTCAGGTACATAAGCTGGGTTGTCAGCATCATTTGGCAAAGGACTTCTGGATAATAAATCCACATTTGAATGCAATGTTCCTGCTCTGTGAGTGATTGTCATTCTTCCTCTGTACTCTTGTACAGCTAGTTGCCATCTAAACATGTGCCTATTAGGTGTTTTCATGTTTAGTAATGATTTTACTGCACTGCAATCTGTTATAAGTTCAAACTTCTGGTCTTCCAGATAGTAATGAAGTTTCTCCAAAGCCCACACCACGGCTAAACATTCTAGCTGTGTGGCACCATACCTTAATTCTGTTTTTCTTAAGGTTCTGGATATATAACAGATAACTACTTCAGATAATTTTCCATTTATTATCTGTTTTTGCTGTAAAGCAGCACCCAAACCTATGAAACTTGCATCAGTGTACAAGATAAAAGGTAGGGTGAAATCTGGCAGTCCCAATATTGGAGCTGACATTAAACATTCCTTTAATTTATTAAAGGCGTGTTGTCTTTCATTATTCCAAATGAAAGCTTCATTCTTCCTGATTAATTTTGTTAAAGGGGCTGCAATGGATTGGTAATTTTTAATATATTGTCTATAATATCCACACATACCCAAAAAACTTTGAACCTCTTTTACATTTTTAGGTATCCCAATGTTTTTAATTGCTGCCACTTTATTCTGGTCAACACAAATTTGTAATCCAGATACAACATGTCCAAGTACTTTCAAGGATTGAAATCCAAACTTACATTTCTTTAATGCAATAGTCATATTAATTTCATCCATTTTTTGAAAGACTCTTTTCAGGTGATTTAAATGTTCATCATATGTTTTTGAAAACACTATGATGTCATCAATATAGACCAATAGCCATCCTTCAACCATTTCCTGATGAAAAACACTATCCATCAATTTTTGGAAGACTGAAGGGGCATTCTTTGGGCCAAATGGCATTCTCACATACTTAAATATACCCATATGTGTGGTTATTAATAAGTAATTTTGAGAATTTCTTTCCACAGAAATCTGGTGGTAACCCTTGTTCCCATCCAGACAGGAAATATATTTTGCTCCTTGTAAGGTAGCATGGATAGAAGCTATCCTTGGTAGAGGGTAAATATCATCTACTGTATATGTATTCAGAGCTCTATAATCACCGCATAATCTTGCCTTATCTTTTTCATAAGAGATTAATACTGGTGAAATGACACAATACTTAGGTGTTGTGTCCACTTTTTCAACAATACCCATTTCCAACAACAATTTTATATTGTCTTCAATATCTTTCCTTTTTGCAGGAGATGCTGGGTAAGGTTTCTTTTTTAAGCTGCCAGGAATATTATCCAGATCACAGCTTAGAGAGATTTTCATCTCATGGTCTTTGACCAATCCTAGTTCATTTGAGCCATGAGCAAATGCCATAGGATATGATTTAATTAATCTCAAAATATCTTCTTCTTCAGTCTTTGAGAGTTGAGGGCTGAAAGAGGCCTTTTGGATTTCATTTTCCAATTCACCCACTTCATTGGTGGTTCTTCCACCTTTCAGTTGTTCTTCTCTAGGAGAAATGGCATATACTGAATTTTCAGAACATATTTTGAATTTTCTCTTACCATTCACGCCTATGGTGAAACAACTGTTTGCAGGATCTAGTTTAATGCCAAATTTTGTCAACAAATCATTGCCAATAATAAACCAATCACTACAATTATTATTATCCATTACTACAAATTCACAAACTGCTCTAACATAACCATTATTATATTTAAAGAATACAGCAGTTTTATATTTGCCAATTAGATTTAATACTGAACCAAAACCCCTCCAGTTCTTTGTCTGAACAGGTTCTAGTTTTTCTTGGTACTTACTATCAAGTTTCATTAATGTATCAATTGAAACTACACTACCAGCAGCCCCAGTGTCAAGAATGGCATTCATTTCTTTTCCACATATGATAATAGGTGCTCTGATAGGTGTTATTTTGTAAGTATCATGAGATACATCTTTAATTATTTCAGCTTCCTCTATGGAATTTAAAGATGTGTCTGTATGAGGTATAGCATCATTCAGGAACATTATATCCGGTTCTAATACAAATATCTCATTTTCATCATCACTGTAAGATATGTTACTTTTGCAATCCTCACTAGATTCCACATTTTCATCTTCATGATTACTAGGTTCAGAATTCTGTGAGGTTTCAATAACATTTATTCTTTTCTTACACGTGTGACCCTTAACCCAAGGTTCATTACATTTGTAACAAGTGTTATTTTCTTGTCTCTTAGGGACAAGGGGAGCTGAAGGTTTTTTCTTTTCCACTGGTAACTTACTTGTAGTAGGTTTTACCACTTCAACACTTTGTCTGTAATTACTATACTTGGTTTCATACTTGTGGTCTAATAATATCTCATTGCATATATTAATGAATCCAGAGGTGTCTCTGACAGTTTCAGTTCTAGCTACAATAATGTCTCTAACTGATATAGGCAACTTGTATATTATTTTTTCTTTCCACTCTTCATAATCCATTTTTGGATCCATAGCTTTCATGATTTTTATTAAATTCATTAAGAAGACCATGGGTTTATCTCCAGCATTTGGATTATATCTGGCCCTTTCATACAGTCTTTGTTGAGTGATTCTAAATTTTGGGCCACCAAATTGCCTTTCAATTAGTGCCTTCCATTCATTCCAGGAGTAATTAATTCCCTCACTCAATACAGATTCAAACCATAATAAGGCCACATCTGTAAATAAAGATATTAACTTTGAAGTAATTTCTTCATCAGGTAATTTGTATGAAAATTTTAAGTTATCAATTCTTTGTATGAATTGTTGCCAATCAGATTTTGAATCCCCGTCAAAAGAAGGGTACTGATCTAACTTAGGCCAGTTCTTTTGGCTAGTTTTTGCTTCCCTAACCTGAGGAATATTGAGTAATTCACTTACTTTAGAAAGATGATCATTTATTTCATCTTTTACTGATTTTATATTCTCAGAGCCCATAACACTATGTTCATGTTCAATCATTGGTTTATCATCAGAGTGTTTCATAAAAACTGGTACTCTTTCTACATAAGAGGTATTATCTTTTATTGTTTCAGTATTTTTCAAAATGTTAGATACTTCAATTTCTACTCTTTGTAACCTATCTTTTATCACAGGTACATGATTTAAGGTATCATTTACATTTGAAAAAGACAATTTTACACGTCCCTCTATGGTAGCCATAATTTTCTGAGAGTGTTCTAATTTACTTTCTAAATTTCTAATCTCAGATTTTAATCTTTTATTCTCATTGATTAATTCATTATTTGAATTTTCAATAATTTTTAATTTATTGGCTGTGGTACTCAATGATTGTGTTAGTTGTAATAATACATTTTCTGTATTAATGTTTGACTCTTTTGAGAACTCTTCCAATTTTTCAATTCTCAATAATAATTTACTTATTATTTTTGATTCCATTGGATTCTCTTTTAAAAAATATTCTATTTTTTCCGTGTCCAATTCAGAAGACTCATTATCAGGGTCAAGATTTAATTCATTTGATTCCATTTTTATATTAATAGTATTTTCCTGGTGATCAATAAAACTATTTACATTGTCCTCATGTAAAGACAAGTTTAACATATTCTGTTCAAATGAATAATCCTTTAAATCCTTATCAATAATATCCAATATTTCCTTATCAATCTCATTACCTATAAGTAATTTATTTTCAGGTTGATATAATTGATCATAAGAAGTTGGATGACTTACCAAGGTCTTATCCCACTTCCCCTGCCTCTCCTTGCCTTTCCCTTGTAAGGGTGACTGCTGGAGCCCTGCTGTTGAGGATTGTTGTAGTTTTGGGCGTACCAATCCCATTTCCATTTGCTTACTGTAATTTTTTGGTCCTCCTCTTGGGCTGGAGGTGTTGCTATGGAATTGTTGGGTGCCACTGTTGGTGGTTGAGTCTTTATGTCCACTAGAGCTTGGTTGACTTCTATGAAACCTTGAGCTGCTCTCTTTTCCAGATTGTTGATCTGGTCCACTATATTGTTGACTCTTATTGTCAAGGTGTTCAGTAGGGTGGATAGGGAGTGAACTTGTTCTTGTAAAGTATTTTTTGTTTTCTTTATTGAAACCTGCTTTAAAAGCTTTTCCCTTTCCTCCAGAGACATTGACCGAGTGTTGTTGATTATGGGAGAGTCCTGGCCCTCCATTTGAATGTCCTGTAACAGGTCTTTCAGCTCTAGGTCTTAAGTTATAAGGTTTTACCTTATTACTTACAATGTCATTGTTGTCACACATTTTTACGTGGAATTTAAAGAATTGAAAGTTTAGATATGAAAACTTCAAAAAGGAGTTTTATCAGTATTTATCAATACCACTGAAGACAATTTTATTGCCTAATTATTGGTATGAAGTGAATATTTAAGTGCCAAAAGTCAAATATGCTTTTATGTGGTCACTTGATTTAACTGGTCTACAATATGTAGCCGTGTTTTTATATTCAAAAGAAAACAACTGTCAGTATGATTCTTTCTAAATATTTAATGAATTTTACAAACCAATAAAAGAAAAGATTAAGAGTCCTGTTAAAAGAAAACAATTAATCAGTTTAATTGGTTTATTATCTGCAAAGATCACAAATTTAATTGGTCTATTGACAGACTCCCACTAAGAACAATTATATGTTAAATTAGTGGTAAAAATTTTATCTACAAAGATCTCAAATTTAATTGGTCTATTGACAGACCCACTAATAACAATTATAAGTTAAATTAGTGGTAAAATTGTTGATTCAATATCACAATTTTATAATATAACAGGGCTTCTTTTTCTGAAATCACTATATAAGTGACCCCAACCTGTTGTAATTATCCAAATATTTCTATAGGGATATTATTTACGTGCACCTTCTTTTGAAAATTTCACTTACAGGATTATAACAGAATTCTTGAGGAAAGGCCCCCAATTGTCAGGCTAGGGTCAAGTACAAGGACGTGAACTAGCTTGAATAGTCAGTTGTCTAGAAGATTTTAATGGTCCTATATGAATACTGTAGTTTTAATCCACTAAGTTGTAAAATATAATCAAATATAGAGGTCTCAGTAATATAATTCTCACTATTATTATATATGGCTTACAATCTTTATAGTTGGTAGAAAAATAGATTATATAAATTCAGATACTGTTCAAAAGTCTTATAAAAGTACTAATTGATATGTATTGTAATTTGTTTGGTTATATTGGTTAAATGGTAATGATAAAGAATGAAGAAATACAACCCAAAAACCTCCTCCTTTTATACACACTGAGTTCCCCAATGATTCCCTTGATGTACCACCCAATACACAGTTAATGACGCCTCTAAACAACTAATAGACATGCCCATCAACATTCCCAGTAACCCATGACATAATTAGAAGAGTAACACCCGCCAAAATCCTGTAATAATAAGGGAAATCCATCAAAATTAAAGAAAAAGACAAAAAGAGAGTATATGCGTATAAAACAATAATATTAAAGATTAAAGGAGACTTTTTAAGGTTAATAATAGCTTAATAATAAGGGGGATTGACTGTAGAAATAATGGGGCTAATCCTGACATTATACTACGTGAAATTCCCATTCAAAAATAACCAAAATTGACTGAGAAACCACCCAAAAACTTAAAAAAGAGCGTGAGATGTGGGGTAACTACATGCAGTTCTTGGCAGGCTCTTGCACGGGTAAATCCTTGACTAAAATTAGGCGAATTTAGGGGTGGTGATGAAATAAAGTGCCAAGAGTGAGGTTATTAATGAAATTAGTGCATATAAACAAGGTCAATGCATTATTAATTAAGCTAGGACACTAAATAAGCGCCTGTCGCCTATTTTAGTGTGTTTCCCAACAGTGGGCGTAGAATGTGGGGTAATTATAGTGTGAAAAAGCTAACTTTGCTAAAAATGAAGCTATTCACATGGGAAAAAAGCAGGCAGTATGTGGCCAGTACACAGAAGCCATTTCTGGCATAAAAAACACCAAATTTGAAAAGTGTTATTTTTATGCATTTAAATAGCCAAATCAATAGTTCTAAATGAGCCCAATTGATCTGTCAAAGCGCAATTTTGATATTCTCAATTTTATAGCGCATATAGTCAACTTTTAAGTGAAATAAAGCGCATTTCTTGTTTTTTGCATAAAACAATGAATATAACAGCTTTAAGTGTACTTAAAAATTATGTAGCCTTATACTTAAGGTTCTTAAGATTACCCTAACATATTCCAACTTAATATTAAGTACATAAGACCTATAAAAGGTGGATATATGCGTGTATATAAGGTGTTATAATGGCATTTTTTGTGTATTATCATAATTTTACTTATGTATACTATTTGTGTACTCTTATTTATTATTCCCATGTATAGTTCATGTGTTTAACATAAATTATAATTACTTTTTACTCAGTCCTGGAGATATACAGGCTGACAAAATATTAAATAAATTGATGTATTTCTGACATACTCTGTAAATACATCTTTTTGACGCCTTCTTTTTAGAACAACTTTATTATTTGAAAATACTCCTTCTGGAATATTCTTTTCTCTCTCTCATACTACTGTTTTTATAATTTGATTGCCGTGATTTGTCTCTCCTTTGCCTATATAAGGCCTCTCTTTTGGTTGTTTTTTTAATCATTCCTTTACTACATTATTTTTATTACAATTACAAACATCAAACTATTTCTTATATTTTATATCTTTAGTATTTACAAGGATGTAAATCTAATCTATAATTAATATTAATATTTTAAATCTACCTCTTATCATTGAGAAAAAATCATCTTTGATTGAGAAATATGTACCAAATTGTTGAGAATCCATTTTAACCCTTAAAATCCTCGTAAAACTTCATACCAAATCTTCTAGACCAAAAGCGTACCTTGACAATTGGGAACCTTTCCGAAATATTGTCGGCGCAACGTTAATTGAGGCGTAATCAAAGGGACCATCAGTGTGCAAAGTACCTGTAAAGGACAAAGGAGGCGAGAAAACAACGAAAGTCATACGTCACATGACAAAAGTTTTTTCTGCGAACGGGAATTGATCCACGCTCCAAAACTTAGGTTCATATACTGACTAAACGTCATATATATCGTGGTAATTATTGTTATTACTATTTGTGGGTTACTCTTCACTCTTCATTTGCTACGTATTTCCTTTTACTCAGAACTCTGTAAGTGGCATTAATTTGCTCATTTTACAGGGGGAGGTGTCTGGTAATTTGGAATTTATTTTTTATTATTATATTTTTATTTTATTTTTCCTGGTTGACCATAATAGAGCAATAAGTGTTCTTATTCCCAGAGGTAATAAAATAATTATATTTTAATATTAAATTATTATAATTTTTCAGTTGACATTTGTCCTGATTAATTTAAAAATTAATTGTTCCAGTTGACAAATTGTCCTGACAATAATATTTTTTATTAATAAATAATTCATATTTAATTGCTTCAGTTGATTTTGAGTCCTGGTAGTTCAATAAATTTTTTTAATTGATAAAACTCATATTTAATTACTTCAGTTGACATTAAGTCCTGGTAGTTAAGTTATCAGTTTAATAAAATTTTGTTAAATTAATAAAGTTTCATATTTGATTACTTAAGTTGACAATAAGTCCTGTTAATAAATTAGTTGATTTAAAT
Source organism: Hemileia vastatrix (assembly GCA_030280995.1). Taxonomy (NCBI): domain Eukaryota; kingdom Fungi; phylum Basidiomycota; class Pucciniomycetes; order Pucciniales; family Zaghouaniaceae; genus Hemileia; species Hemileia vastatrix. The sequence goes on from JASXTE010000012.1 coordinate 26,159,600, forward strand.
CCTGAAAATAAATAATTAAAAATTATTAATAAAAATTTTTATTTATTTCTACAGTTGATTATATTATAATCCTGGTTTTAAAATTTTTTTTAGTAGTAAATTAATTTTATTTAAGTTGATTTTTATCCTAAAAAGATTTTTTATTTTTATTTTTATTTTATTTCTGTTAAATAAAAATTTAAAATAAAAAGACTAATTAATCTTATTGTCTCTTTTTTTCATTTCAGTTAAATCCTAAAATGACTGACCAAAGTGGTTTTGCTGCACGTGATAAGAACTAGACTGAATTGATTATGATGAGCCTACTTCTGTAAGTTCTCCTTTAACAAGAAGAATTTCTCAAACTAATAAATCCTTGCCCCAAACAGGATGTAGAGATGGAAGAAGTAGAAATCCTAGTGGACACTACTCAGGATCAGAAGCCCATGATAAACCCACCAGAAGAGCTTCCAAAAGGCTTCAGGATAAAAAAGATGCCGTTGTCTCAGCAGGTAAATAATCTGTCTACTCACATAAAGGAGTTAAGGACAGAAAGCTTGAGACTAAAGGTAAGGGTAGATTCCTTGGAAGAAAAGGTGAGAAGAACAGATACTTTTATCCAAGAGAAGAAGAAACCTCTTCCTCCCAGGGATCAACAAAAATTGGCTCCCCAGTCCCAAGAGAAGGTGGAAGTGTTCAAGTGGCAGTGGGACTGGCTAAACACTCAGTGGGACTACTTGGCTCAAAACCAGCATCAGTTACCTCAGGTAGGTCCATCAAGGACCACCCAAGTCAACCCCACCCCTCCCCACCCTTATCAAGGAGGCAAAAGAAGAAGGAAGCCCAATATGGTGATACCCAGCAAACCCTGGTACGTCCCTCTATTGATTCTCAAGTGCCTTTTCTTGTGGCTGACTCTGTTCCTTCAGGTAAATCTGGAAGGCAGGATGAAACTTTGAGACCTATAGAGGCTGGGAATAGTAGACAGATATGTCATGTATCCAATCCATTACTTTTAATTGCTACCTCAATGATTAATCCTGATATGGCTGTGATTGATGAAACTCTTGACCCTGATTTCCATGAGAGTCTGGAAAGTTACTCAGTTTCCTTATTGAGAAACACTCCAGATGTAGTAAGAATTAATGATGAGCACTTGAGAGATATTATTGCCATGCAAAATCATATAATGAACAATATGCAATTGACTCAGAGATATAATAGTTTGTTAGCTGATCAGGGTTATCAAGCATTAAGAAGTGAAGCACAGAGAGTCTCTGATGAATTGTCTCATTAAAAAGCAACCCATAAAAAGAAAGTTGCTTTATGGCAAAATATAAAAAATGATTTGTCTAAACTAAAAGATACTGTATCCGCCTGTTGCCAGGAGGTAGAGATACATAAAATAAATCTGAAAAGATTGAATGACCATTTGTCATATTTTCAAAATAAAAATCAGTTATCTTTTGCAACTATCAATGAGAGTTTATCTAGTCTTCCAAGAATGAAAACAAGACTAACAACCATTGAAGAAAAATTGAACTCATTGTTAAATGACCAAAAATATTCTGACATTTCTGTGAAGGAACATAGGGTGCAGGATGCTCAAATATTACCTGTGGTTAGTTCATCTAAAGTAAAAATAGCTCCAGAAATACCTGTTGATAACACTGAGTTTCCATCAAAAACTGATGATGCACCAGGATCTGCAACAGAAGGATTAAACAATGAGATTTCAACCCAATTAGAGAAATTACAGCTACTTCTTACTCAGAAACAAGCTAGTACTAAGGAGACTCCTTCAAATCAAAACAATTGGCCAAAACTTGAGCAGTACCCAACATTTGATGGTGATTCTTCCTCTGATTGGAAACAATTTATTTGCAGAATTGATAACTTAAAAAATTCTTACAAACTCCCATATGAGGAAATTGTGTCCAAGTTAATTTCTTTGTTAACTAATGTTGCCCTGATGTGGTATGAATCTGTCCTCCTGGATGGGAATGACTACTCATGGGAGGATTGGAAGAAATTAATTAAAGCACAATTCGGTGGCTCCAAGTTCAGAATGGCTCAACAAAGGCAGTATGAGGAAACTAGATATAGCTCTTCTACTGATAAACCTATTGAGTTTTTAATGAAACTTGTAAAAATCTTAAGGGCAATGGACCCAAATATGGAGTTTGAGTTATGGAAGGACAGGATCCTCTATAAATTACCAATGTCTCTGAGAGACTTGATAGTGGCTAGGACTGAGTTCTCCAGAGAAACCTCTTCTTTAATTAATAATTGCAATGAGATCCTTCTAAACAATAAGTATGGTGCCAGAAGATTCATTCCTAGGACCCCTTTGGAGAAACCCTCCACTTACCAACAGAAACCTCTGGAAAAGGTTGGTAAACCTTCTGCCCCTGTTGCACCAAAGAAGTATGCAACAAACACTTTCTTCAAGTGCAACAATCCTTGGCAGAAAGGCCATGTTTGTGACAAGAAGATAAATCTTGTGGAACAAACAGAGGAGCATGCTGATGACACAGTGGCACTGGATGATACATCAAGTGATTGTGCCAGCAATATTTCATATGAATCTCAACAAGAAATCTTGATTCTGGAAGAGGATATCCATTATTTAAATACTATTGAAATTGATAATAATGATTTATCTACAGTTGAAAATTCTGAGATCATAAAGAACATTGAGGATAGCTCAATTATTATTGCCCCTCTTAAGGCACCAGTCTTGATCAATGGAACCAGCATTGAAGTTGTTCTGGATTCTGGAGCTGGAGGAAGTGTAGTATCTGAAAGAGCACTTGCTTCAGTAGATCAAGACTATAAATCTAAATTGATGCCTATCATTTCTGAAAATTGGAGAGGGTATGGCTCTGTTTTGTCCCCCATTGGTAAATACAAAGCCACAGTGTTTTTTAAATATAACCATGGTTTTGTAAGAGCTATTTGTGATTTTGTTGTCATGAAAAATGATAACTTGAGCAATTGGTTTATTGTAGGGAATGATATTTTAAGCAAGTATGGCATAAAATTGGATCCTTCAAACCAATGTTTCACAATGGGGATGAATGGGAAGAGAAAAATTAAGATTTCCTCCCCTAAAAAATTATTAAAACCAGAATTGAACACATGTAATTCTGTGGTTCAATATAAAGGAAGATCTACAAAAGAAATGCACGCCCTTTTGTCTGAAATTGACAATGCTTCTTTTGGGGAACAACTTTCTGGTGAGGATAAAGATTCCATCATTAACTTGATAAAATCTTTTCCTATGGCCTTTGCTCATGGGTCACATGAACTGGGATTAGTTAAAGAGGAAATGAAACTTTCATTGTCTTGCCCATTAACTGATATACCACCTAGTTTAAAGAAGAAGCATTATTCTGCTTCTCCCACAAAGAGAAAAGATTTTAAGACAATATCTCTACCCTTTTAAAAATGAATATTATTGAAAAGGTAGTTGAAACACCTAAACATTGTGTTATCTCACCTGTCCTAATTTCTTATGAGAAAGATAAAGCCAGGTTATGTGGTGATTATAGAGCACTAAATACTTATACTGTTGATGATATCTACCCTTTACCTAGAATTAGCTGTATACATGCTACTTTACAGGGTGCTAAATATATCAGCTTTTTGGATGGTAATAAAGGATATCACCAGGTACCTGTGGAGAAAAATTCTCAGAACTTTCGGATGATTGCTACTCATATGGGTATTTATAAGTATATTAGGATGCCATTTGGCCCTAAAAATGCCCCTTCAGTTTTCCAAAAAGTAATGGATAACACATTCCATCAAGAGATAATTGAAGGATGGCTGATGGTTTATATTGATGATATCATTATATTCTCAAAAACATTTGAGGACCATATTAACCACCTGGGTAAAGTATTCCAGAAAATGGATGAAATAAATATGACACTTGCTTTGAAGAAATGTAAATTTGGTTTCCATTCTTTAAAAGTTCTTGGTCATGTTGTTTCAGGCTTACAGATATGTGTTGACCAGAACAAAGTGGCAGCCATACAACAGGTGAAGGCTCCTACTACAGTGAAAGAGCTCAAAAGTTTTTTAGGAATGTGTGGATACTATAGACAGTATATTAAAAATTACCAAGTCATAGCTTTACCCCTTACCCAATTAACAAGAAAGGATGTTGCTTTTTTCTGGAATAGTGAAAGACAAAGAGCCTTTGACACTATGAAACACTGTTTGATGTCAGCACCAATTCTTGCTTTACCTGACTTTAATCAACCATTTGTTGTGTACACTGATTCCAGTTTCATTGGTCTTGGTGCTGCCCTCCATCAAAAACAAGTGATAAATGATAAAGTTTCAGAAGTAGTAATTTGTTATATTTCAAGAACCTTGAGAAATAGTGAATTGAAATATGGTGCTACTCAATTAGAGTGTTTAGCTGTAGTATGGGCTCTGGAAAAGCTTCATTATTACCTAGATGACCAGAAATTTGAACTTTTCACTGACTGCAGTGCAGTTAAATCCCTTTTAAACTTGAAAACACCTAACAGACATATGTTCAGATGGCAGTTGGCTGTCCAAGAGTACAGAAGGAGAATGACAATTATTCATAGGTCTGGTATTGTTCACTCAAATGTGGATATGTTATCTAGGTTACCTTTGCCAAATAATGACTCTAATCCTGCTTATGATCCTGAGGATGAAATTATTCATATACATGGGATATATGTGGTTGATATGGAGGAAGAGCTATTACAGCTTATTCTGGAATCATATGATAAGGACACTGACTTGAAAAAGTTATGCACCATATTAAATGATCCAAAGAATGCTTCAATACAAGCATTAATTAAAACCCTTCCACCAAAGTACCAAAAAGCTTTGGAAAAAGGTAAATTTTCAATTGATGAAGGATATCTATATTATAGAAGAAAGTTGAGTAATGTTATTGTTATTCCTCCTTCTATGAAAGAAATCATCTTGAAAATTTGTCATGATGATATATTAGCTGGACATTTTGATCTTGACAAAACAATGATCAGAATTAAGAACACTTCTTGGTGGGCTAATATGTCTGAAGACACAAAATTATATGTTGAATCTTGTGATTCTTTCCAAAAATCAAAAAGATTAACTGGTAAAAGAGCAGGATTAATGCAAAATATTGAACCTCCTGATGCTCCATGGCAAATAATAAACATGGATTTTGTATCAGGATTACCTATTGCTGGTAAAGACAGTTATAACTCTTGTTGAGTTATTGTGGACAGATTCACAAAAATGTGTAAATTTATCCCTACCCACAAGGATGTTTCCACTAAAGAATTAGCTTTCTTATGGTGGTCTCATATGTTTAATACTGCTGGTTTTCCTAAAGCCATAATCTCTGACAGAGACCCTAAATTTACTTCTGAATTTTGGATGTCTCTGATGGATGTTTGTGGTTGTGATCTGAAACTTTCTACTGCCCATCACCCTCAGACTTATGGTTTAGCTGAAAGAATGATTCAAACTTTAGAGGACATGATAAGAAGATATTGTGCCTTTGGCCTTGAGTATAAAGATAATGACAGATTCACTCATTATTGGGTTACCTTACTTCCTGGGTTAGAATTTGCTTATAATAGCACTGTTCATTCTGTTACTCAAAGAAAGCCTTTTGAGCTCTGGCTTGGATATGTTCCAAATACTCCTGCCCAAATTCTCAATAACAAAATACCTAAATTGGATATACATCCTGGTGTAAAATCTTTTCTTCAAATGCAACAACTATGTAGAAATCATGCTCAAAAATGTATTGAAAAATCATTTGAGTATGAGAAGAAGTGATGGGACAAATCCCATAAAGAATACACTTTTAAAAAGGGTGATGAAGTGTTGATTTATACAGTCCACTTCAACTTACAAGGTAATAACAAATTTAAAGATCCATTTTTTGGTCCATTTGTTGTCAGAAGAATGATTGGAGATAATGCAGTTGAGGTTATTTTGTATTCTCCATATGACAGAAAACATCCTGTTTTTCCAATATCTCTTTTGAAACCTTACACACCCAATAGTGATTTATTTCCAAAAAGGAGGGGAAGAACAAAGAAAACCCCAAAATGAAATCACTGAAACAGCAGAAATTGAAAAAATTCTAAATGACAGAATAGTCACTGCTGAAAAACACCACGCAATCACCACAGAAAAAATGGGGGGGTATTGCTAGCAATACCCCTTGCTTGAGCTCCGTTGAGCCACAAATCTATGCTTGAATTATGCACACATCATCACCATGTAGGAAATTGTTTGGCCTTACATTTAGTCAGAGATTTGTCACAGATTGAGCTCAAGATGAACCTACATTGATCACCGTTTGATCTTGTAAAATCCTAATTTGATCATCAGTTAAGCTCCCTTTGATCTCACTTTGATCTAACATAAGCTTTTGCATATCCAATATGTCAACTATTCACTTTCAAAAAGATTCATAATGAATTTCACATGGAATATTAGAAACGAAACCAGTAATTTTGAGTAAATGTCTCATCAAAATGATTAATCTACAACAAAATACCATCAAAATTCAATCTGATTACTGAAAACTTTTGTTAAAATGACTAATAGATATTTAAATTGGAAAATAATATTCCATTTCTCAATTTCAAATTCAAAATATAAATCCTCGTTTGAAATGTGAATTTTGTAGATTCCTTGCCTTCCTATATTATGAGTAATATTTGAGGTATTTTACACCTTTATAAATATGGTTTTGTGCTCCTAGAAATTATCTCTGTTTCAATTCAACTTTATTGAAGCTTGAGTCCAGAATGATAAATATTTTATAACTATTTTGAGAAAAAAGTCACTAGTAATGAATTTAGCCTTTTATCTGTCCTTTATTAAACCTCACTTAATCCTACTTAAATCCAAATTGACCCACAAAAACCTTATTTGGGATATTTTTTAGCCCAGGATGATTCAAGATTGGAGCAAAATATTATTTTAAATATCCAATATGCCTATTGATTAAATTTCTTCAAGCTTACTTTAAATTCACATTAACATTAACTTTCACAGGAAATATTAAACACAAATCTTGAAAATATAGTATTTAAAATCATAATAAATATAATATAATATGCTTACAACAAAATTTTCTTTCTGGATTAATTGAAACGAAAAATTGTTCATTTGTGAAAATAGAAAAAATACTATCCATCCTGAATTTAGAATTCATTTTTAAAAATTTAATGCCCCCTCACTTTCAAGTTTATCATGTATTTCGAAAATTATATTTTTAATAATTTTGTGAATAGTACACCTGAGATATAAACTTGGGGATATCAAAAACTAAAACATCAGCAAATTGAAATGTTTTTTATTGTTATGAATGGAAATAATGATTGAAAAACACCATTAGAGCAAGTTTGATTTTGAATAATAGGCATACTTTCTCATGTAAATTTCAATAAAAATAATTTTTATTCTTACTTAAGTTGCGGTGGATACATTTGAGCTCAAAAAGAATTAAAATTGATAAAATAAGACTTCTATAGTTCATATTCAAAAATGAAATCACCCTTCATTATCTACCTGTAAACTATTTTAAATTGAATAATTTCAAAGTCAGTATATACTGATGTTATTTTTTCTTCTAAAAAATTTATTATATAGATTAATAGTCATAAACAGTTGACATAGATGTTAAATTTATATAAGCAATCTTTAATTCATAAAATGATAAAACTATCTTTTATGTAAAAAGTGATGAAGGAAAAAAATATTATTAAATTTTTGATGCACTATCAATAAAATTGAAGATAGAGCATATCAAAAGTTTAAACTTAATTTCAATTTTGATATCATCATTTTATTTTATTTTACTTGAGTAGAAAACAGATTTTAAATCTCAATATAATTTTAAATCCCATTAGTTTGTAGATTTCAACATTTGAAACTATGAAATAAATATTTATGAAAGAATTTTACAATATTTGCCCTTCTAAAAACTCATAAATCCAACTTCAAATCTTCTAACCTTCACAAGTAACCACAATGCATTCTGAAAATACTCTATATTTAAATAATTAAAGGTAAATAAAATTATGTTTTTATTCTTTATTTCAATTTTTGATAAATAATATATATATATACATATATATATATATATAATTTCTTAAAAAGTCTAAGAGGGAACTTAATAGTGGTTTTGGCATTAGATATATAGATTCAACTTTCAAAAAATTTGTTTGGAATAAATTACAAAGACAAAAAGGATATATTTTGATGAAAGAATACTGATTTAGGTTCTCTTAAAATATTATTAACCATTTTTATGGAATATTAATCCATGGTTATCATTCTTTATGATATTATCATAGAATTTTTTCCTTTTTTAATATAATGATTTTCTATTGTGTGGTATGTAGGCTAAGATAAGTTTAAAAGATTTATTGAAGATATATATACCAGAAACAGTATAATCTGTAGATTTATAACTATAACTTACTTTTCTGATGTTTTACATCATTGATAAGTAGCTCATGCATTACACAAGTAAATAATTATAGTCTCTGGAAATAATTCCTTGTGAATTTCAATTTTTTTGTTATTCTTAAAATCATTACTCAAATAAACTAAAATTTCTTCAAATATTGATTGAAAGAAGGAGTTACAAAATCTTATTTTGTAGTTATAAAAGTTTGAGTTATTTTTCATATTATCAAGTATAATGAACATTTGTAAATTTTAACTTGAAAACTAGTGATCATAGCAAAGTAATACTGGAAGAATCAGATAAAAAGGGTGGAATAAAGTCATAGCACAACAGGAAATGATACAAAATTGTTGATTTTTATCTCATAAAATTCAACTTATTTTTAACATATTTTACCACCTTTAGATAATGTTTAGTGGATTTTAACATTATTATAACAAGCAAACTTAACAATGTTTTGATTTTTTTAACAAAAATAAATATTGTTAGATCATTTTTTTAAAAAATATGACTTATTTTTATGCTTTATCTACAATAGTTAGTAGTTTTTTTTGCAGAAATTACTTGTTTTGATATTCTATTTTTGAATTTTTTAAGAGACTTCATTGCATTAAAGTTTTGTAATAATTTTTCATTAAAGCATCATATTTTAAATCTAGAGAATTGGTTTTGAAATAATATATATTTTCATGTTAATTGACTCATTATTTTTGGATTGATAAATTATGTTAAAATTGGGATTGCTTATTTCTAGTGAGTGTACATCATAGTTTGTTTTCAAATCAAAGATTAATAAATGGTGAAATTTGGTAAAACTCTAAATATCTTTTAAACCTTTTTGATTTAAATAATGTTTAATGTTATGTAATCATTCTATAAGTAGAACACAGTTAAAATCTGATAATGGTACATTGCTTTCAATTTCTAATACTAAAATTCTATTCTACTTGAAACAATGTAAACTAAAGCTTGGTATCTCATAAGAAACTCACAATTTTCAAAAATCATATTTCCAACTTTTTAAACATGATACACATTAAAATATATTTTTAGAATAATTTCCTAATTAGTTTCAAATACTAGAAAATAATGACCTCAATTTATTTTAATACTTAAACCATTCTGATGAGTGAATTTCACAATCCTCTAAGTAACATATGGTTACCATTTATACACATATGCATGATTTCTCCTTTTGTTTAATTTTAGCTGAATCTAAAAAGTAAAATCACATGTTGAATATCATCTATAGATAAACTTCTTATATTAGAAGCTAATATTTCATATGAGAAATTTGTTATTGAGTTTGGGAAACATTAATAAGTGTTGGGTATTATAATTGAGCCATTTATTCAAGTAAATAAAAAAGGATGACGTTCTAAATATTTCATATATATATATATATATATATATATATATAATAAAAATTAATTATATAGTAGCATTTAACCATGTTTTTATACTAATGTCATATAAAAAAAGGGATTGAACTAAAACTTTCAGTAAAGAAAATAAAAATAAGATAAGTTAATATTCTTGTTTATATTCTCATATTTTTGAAATGGCTTACTTAAGGGAGAAAATTATTTGGTTTTAGAGTACAAGAATTTCTAGATAAAAATCTTCACAATATAGTTTGACCCTCTAAAAAAGAAAATTCCTTAAATTTTACTATCACATTTTATATATTTGTTAAGTAATAGAAAATGGAGTTGTGTCTTTGACAATGAAGCTTTAGAAAATGAAATAAATGATTTAAATTTATAATATAATTTTTGAAACAATAAATCATGTATTCAAAAAAAATTATATATCTTACAATCAAGATAACAGTATTAATTAAGCAACTCTAACAACTTTGGAAAGAAACAAGAAAAAAATAATTAGTAAAATGCATAAGTTATTTTTAGAATTTAAGGAAACTTAATAGCTCTACCTGTAAACTAGCCTTAAAGCAGGTTTGGATTTAACATGTGGAAATTCATACATAGTACCCTTCCATCATTAGAGCAGAATAAAATTTATGTAGTTTTATTTTTTTAATTTATAATAGTATTTTTATTTTTGGCTTTTTCATTAGTATAACTATATATTTTTTAACTTTTTTGTTTTTCATAACATAAGTTCAAAGCTGCACATCACTACTTCAAGATGAAACTCCATATAATGTAATCAATGAATGATATATTATAATGAATTTTACTAGAGACTTTTCAAAAATGGTGATTAAGAATACTTATTATAATTTTTTAAATTTTTATTATTATTCTATCTCTTGAAAGGAGATGGCCATATCTCAATTTAATTAGTTTTTCCTCAGAAAAATTTATTCTTGATCTAAATAAAATTGCATCACTATTAACTAGATGTTATTATACAATTTTAACAATTTTTTTATCTGAACATAGTTGAAAGTATGTATAAATTAAAGTGTTTCCACATAGTCTTACTATTATCCCACCATTATTTTCACATTTAGATTTCATTATAACTGTAAAATAAGTTTTTCAATAATTTTAATAATACCTTAATATTTAATAATTTAGTTACATAGTAGATTTTTTATCCTTTTTTTTTATGAGGCTTATTATATAAACACTACTTTTAGATTTTATCCATTTTGATGTCTGATAATTTAAATTTTCATTTAACTACCCAAATTATATCAAAAAAAATTCAAAAGTATATTTTTTTAATGTACTCTTTTTGATAAACTTATCATTTCTTATAGGTTATTCTTCAACTATTTATTGTAATTAACTACCCACTCATTTATGGTCTGTTATTGTTGTTCATTACATACAGACAAAATAAGGATACTCTCATATTATATTGGAGTTTTAAATTAAAAAGTAAATACTAGTGGCTGGTATTAAATATGAAGTTGTTATAACTAAGTTGAACATTAATTAATTATTAAATGGCATTTTATATTACAAATTTTATTGAATGTATATAAAAATAACACTCAAGAAATATATATAAGATATATATATAACCATTGTATATCAAAAATGAAGTACTTATCAACATGGTCTTTTTAAATGATTTTCAAATTTACTTAAAGAGACATTAATATTACCAATTCAAATTTTATATCAAATACAACAATATTATTATTTCATTTTTAATTATTTTACAAAAAATTTGAGTTTCAAAGTAATTTAATTCAGTATTTAATGAATGTTTTTGAAAAATATTTTTAAAAATAGAAATAACCCCTCACAAAAAAAAATATAATTTTTTTTACTTACAATTTGCACCATATTTCTACCCTTAAAATATTTGTATTCTTCTAACAAAAATATTTTTTAAATAAATTTAAAATTTTTTTCATTATTCAATTACAAAATGTCAAATTTATAATTTATTTTACCTTACTAAAAAATTTAGCTGAAAATTTAATTTTGTATTTCCAAAAAATAAACTTAAATGTCAAAAATTAAAAAAACAAAATTATAAATATAATTATGAGAAAGAGGTAGATTAAATTTATAATATTCATATAAAAAAAATTCATATATTTTATGGTGTTTGAATTTTAAATTTAATGTATTAAAAATTAATTATTAAATAACCAAGCCAAATGAAATTGGCTTGGATTTTTGGTATCACTAGAACTTATTTTTTTTCTTTTACTCACATTTTAATTTTTAATTTTTTTTTTTTTCTACATTTCTCATTTTTTTTTTTTATGATTTTTAATGTTTTTAAGACCGAAGTTGCTTTCAAACAACTTCGGTCTAACGTTTCTCTCACTTTCCCACCAGATTGCACCTGGTAGGGAAAGTCGCTTCCATTTTAGAGACCAAAGTCCCTTGCAGGGACTTTGGTTTCTCTGTGTGCATTGCACAGCCAGAAAAAAACTGGCTGTGCAATGCACTGCATGCAGCACATGCAACACGCATTGCTGCTGCAAGTAATGCGCATTGCATGCAGCAGAAATGCGCGTTGCATGCAGCAGCAATGCAGGCTGCATGCAGCACATGCAGCAGCAATGCAGGCTGCATGCAGCACATGCAGCCTGCATTGCTGCTGCATGCAACGCGCGTTTCTGCTGCATGCAGCGCGCATTGCACATGCTGCGCATATCTCATGCAGCTGACTTGATATCAGCTGCATGAAATATGGTAGCGATTGTGCAACGCGCGTTACTTGCAGCAGCAACGCGCGTTGCACACTGCTTTGGCCACCTCCCAGCCTAGTAAATTAGCTGGGAGGGTGGCAAACATTACAGCAAGCAATCGAAGTCGCTTTTAGCGACTTCGATTGCTTGAAAGAGACACTTCCAGCCAGGGGAAACCTGGCTGGAAGTACTAAATTGCAATGTAAGGGACCCAAGCCAATTTCAAAGGCTTGGGTCATAAATTAAGGTTTCTAAAAAGCAGCCAGTATAAATCTGGCTGCAATAAAAAGTAAATTTTTTAAATAAAATACATAAAAAATAAAAATTTGTTCAAATAAAATATACAACACTCTTTCGCCAGTAAGAAACAGCCTTCCATTGTTACACATAGAAACAAAATCAAATGTTTCTTTCATCAACATTGGCCATGTTTCAATATTTTGAACCAAGTAAGATCAGGAAAAAGGTCACGGCAAAAAAATTGCATAATTAAAAGTCTCCCAATTTAATATGGTGCGGAGGTTCATATTTTAGAAATAGGTGGTGCACATTATAGTTTCCTTTAAAAAAATTCAAAAATGAATTAATTTTGGCGCAATGTAAATTTAAATGTGATGAGTGTATGTTTTTTAGCTACGTGAAACATGGTAGCTAGAATTATGTGGCGTCAATTTTTTTTAGATGTGAAATTCAGTGTTCCACAAATGTGCATCTGTACAACATGCAGCCAAGTAAATTCTAGCTGGAATTAGTATATGCATAGGAAAAAATGATCATGCTGTGTAAAGTGCCTTGGCAACATCATTCTTGGAATTTAGATGAAGTTTATCATATGACTTGGAGAGCTGCATTTTTTTGAAAATGTGATCAGTGAAAATTCATGATATATACATCTGTTTGCCACCCAATTTATTTTTCCTTTCTCTTTCTCACTTACCTTTTTCAAAAATTATCAATCATATTTTTGCTTTATCATTTTGAATTATTGGTACTATTTTCTTGACCTTATCTGATTACCGGTAAGCAAATTTTTCTTGCTATTGCATTTCATATCATTTTGGTTTGTTACACTTTTTTACACTTTTGACAAGTTAATCTAATGATTCTAATTCTGAATTTATTTTTATGGTATCTTTTACTGTACCCTTTCGATTCATTATAAAAAAATTCTTTTTCAGTTAACTTAAAGTTTTTTTATTTGTTTGTCAATTTACTTTTCTTTATTCCTTATCAAAAATGTTCAATTTATTTATCTAACCATTTATTTTTTAAAACAGTGATTATAAAATAAACTTTATAATTAATTTTGATCAATCAGCTACAAATGGAAGAAGATTTTATAGACATGTAAGTTCATGTTTTGCTTATCATTTTTCTATATTTCTTTAATACTTTCTCAACCATTATATTATTAATATGAAAAGTAAAACATCATCTCGTACTTGCTGAAAGCATACAGGATAATGTTTTGCTTTTCATAATAATAATTAGATTGTTTGTACTTTACCTTTAATTTATTGATTTTTAAGTTGTTTCAAAGTCTCGTACTTGCTGAAAGCATACAGGACAATGCTACAATTTAAAAATTAATAATTTATTGAAGTATAACTTTCTAAGTCAATATATTGATCAGAGCAAGATTTTTCATTTTATATATGTGGATATCATAATTCCGTAAATTTTTTAATATTACTAGTGTATTGGAGTTATACTTTCATTATATTATTAATATTAAGTGTAGAGCCAAATCTCGTACTTGCTGAATGCATACAGGATAAAGCTATACTCTTTATATGTATAATTTAATAAAGTATACCTTTGAAACGCTTTCTTAATATTTGAAATAAAGAAAAAGTATATAAATTTACTAATATGTAGATATGCTAACTTTTGTATTTCTAATATTGAAGATATGATAAAGTTAAAGGTATCATTGACTGATAATTGAAATTATGTTACTATTTTCTAATTTTTGATTTTTTTCTATTTTAAATCAAAATTGAATTCTCTTAGGATTGAACCATCAATGAGTAACGATTTGAAAAAAAAAAAACGGCCAGGGAAGAACTCTAACAATAGGTGGGCGAAAGACATTGCTACTGGAATGAAACTTGTAAACGCTCTTGGAATGGATACAAACGGGAAGAAGCCACATTTCTATGCACGATCTTATGCAAATAATATGACAGATTGCAATAATTATTACAATTTTTTTCCTGGATGTAGTATTTATAAACCAAAAGGTGTCTTAATACCTAATGTTCTTGTGCAGACTTTTGAAATTCATGAGCTCAAAGAACTAGATATGTTAGAAGCTACGGTGCGATGCATTAAGGATCTTTCTTACTGCGAACATGAAATTAAAAATAATGGTTATCATCAAAGAGCTGGTGGTTTTGGAAAAATGTTTGGTGGTGGCTTTATTTTAGATAGAAAGAAATCTTTACATATTCGTAAGTATCACTTTTTTTAATTTAAATACTGAATTTTTGAATGCTTTTCCTTGCAGATGAATACACTGATGATATTGTAAAAACGGATGAATATAAAAAACGAATGAAGAGGATTGCAATGTACTTTGAATATTTTTTTAAAAAAATATCATATGTAAAGTACAATGAGGCAACTAATCTTTGCGCAAAACTTGGTATTCCTGGATTTTCAAAAGTTTCTAGTGAAGAAGACGGTGTACCGTTTGCTAGTAATTTAACTTGGACATCTGGAGGGAATGGTAATGGGTTCTCTAATGAGGTTCATCTCGATAAGGATGCAAGTGAGTATACTTTAGGAATATTTTTTCCTAAAGATACAGAAAAAAACACCATTCATATGAAGTATGATAAGACCCAACCACGACAAATAGGTGGAGAACTTATGTTTCCCGAAATTCGAAGTAAAATCAACTTTGAAGCAACTAATGGAATAACAGTGACATTATGGCCTGCCAATCAACTAAGGCATTTTACCTCAAGATGTCATGAAATTCCTGGCTTCACTAGGATAGGTTCTTCTATTCAAATCAGCACTAGACTTTTTCATGCTATAGAAAAGCTTAATGTTTTTGATATTGATATTTCAGAATACTTAGAAATTAAAACAGAAAAATTTAGGTTAGAATATTTGATTAGTGCTTTGAGAGTTTTTTTGAAAAGAGATGACTTAATAGAGGAAGAAATAGAATCAGCAAAGTATTATTTATCTAATGTTAAGACAAATCTAAAAAATCTAGATATATAAATATTAAAAATTTATATTATATATACACAACTTAATGCAAATTTAAACATGATAAATACTGGGAGTAGCTGTAACATTTTCAGTTTTGATAATTATAGTATTATCTATTTCTTTTATTTGTGAAATAAAATAATTTTTTTTCATAATATTATAAGAAAATTTGATTTACTTTTGAGGAAATATATAAGTTGTGAAATCTTTAAATGTAATTTTTATTAAATTGGTAGCAAAGGTTCTAAAATAAAAAAAACTATAATAAAGAATTTGAAATATATTAGCCATAAAAATGTGCTTTTAATGCTACCAAATTAACTGTATAGTATTTTAGGTCAAACAGGCTTATTAATAAAAAAGGTAATAATAAAGAGTTGAAGAAAGAATTTTGAATCAATGATAGATTAAATTGTATTTTTTTAAGAATGTACTCATTTAATTATTTAAATTGTTCTACTTCTGATTAAAAATGTTACAATCAACGAAAATATTTGTAATAAATAATAGATTATATAATATTAAAGGTAAAGTAACAAAACTAGAGCAGTTATCATATTTTTATATAAACAATAAAATATTTAAGAATTTAATACAAGTATTTGAAATCATATAAGTAGATTTTAAAATCTTTGTTATTGCTGGACTTACAATAATTTTTTTTAATAATTAATTTAGAAAATCATGTCAAAGGTTACTTAATAAATTTCAAAGATGGTCACATTTTTGACGTATTTGAAGGAAAATAACTTGAATTATACAAGATATATCATATAGAAAGAACTTTATCTATTTACATGTTGGAATATTAATTTATTGAAAGGCTATGTTTAGCAAAAAAAGGTGATACTGGCTGAATGGAGCTCCAGTGATTAAGAAAATCTGCAGAAATAGCCCTAGCAATTCCCGGAGGACTTGGGGTATCAAATTTTAAAGGAAATGGATCACACTTGCCTATAAAAGGTTTTATTAATGTTAAAATATAGTTATTTAAATTTTTCCAAATTATTTCTTCCATCAAATGATTTTTTTTTTCATGTAAATTAAGAAACTTAACTTCTGATATTACCTCCAAGCAATCAGCTGCTGAAGCCAATCTATGATCTTGAGAGCTCAGAAATAAACCACGGACACCATCAATTATATAGAATGTGAAAGATTGATATCGGTGGTGGGAGTATTCAGAATTTATTTTGTTTAGTGCAGCCTTTTGTTTCTCTCTCCTTATAGTCAGTTCAGTATTTTCGTTTTTCTCACTTGATTGTTGAGCTTCACTAGTCTTGCCACTTGATATTGTTGCAGCACAATATTTTGATTTAAGAATGATAATTGACATAATTATATCAATGATAATATTGCTGATTTGAAGAAGAGTTGACATTGATATATCACGGGTTTGAAGTGCAGTGGGACCAACTTCTAAGCCATCAGAAATCGGACTCTTCAGATTTGAAAGGTGAGCTAGAAGCTGAAGACCACGTTCAATTGGACAATCTGAGTTAATGTTTTGATGTGATGGAAGCTGGCTGAATTCATGTGCGGTCAGATAAAGTGAAGATGATATAAGAGATACCCATGAAGAACGGCAGTGGTCACTTGGGATCATTAATCTCATGAGCATTCGGATAAGATTGGATTCAGGGTGATCCGTTTTCTTTGTTGAGGAAAGAATTTCAGTATTTAAACCATCAGGATCACATAAATCTTCCATTTTTTTGAAATCAATATTATCGAGTACCCATAGCTGTGAGCTATCAATCTCTAAAAAAATATTTGCTACAAAAGGAAAAAAAAAATAAGTAAAAGAACAAAAGTCAAGACTAAAAATTATGGTAACTTACATAACTCAGTAAGTTTTGAAAGCCAATCTTCTCCACAAGATTTTTCCCAATGAAAAGTAAACATTGGAATATTTGACATGGGTTCTTGGGAATAAGTAGAAGAGCGTAATTCGAGGAGAGTAACAATTTCCAACCACGACCTTAGGACCTTTGCCGTGCTGATTCTACCTTTATAAAAATTATGAATTTTACAGAATTCCTCCTGCAAATCAGATTCTTTTAGAACTGAGGGTGAATAAGTTAGAGGTTTTTTCGATATCTTGATTGGAGTTGATTTCATTGGTAGAGAAGCTTTCAAAGAGGTCAAAGTAGGTAATTTAGGAGGTGATGGGTATTGCTTCTTAGAAATGAAGGAATTCGGTGATGAGCTGTTTGAATCATCATCTTTATCAAACATATCAACATGTCTTGAAGAAGATTTTAAACTTTGCTTTTTTTGATGAACAAGCATAGCTTCATATTCTGATAGTTGATCATCGCTATTTTCATTGCTCTTTTCATCATCTTCATCAGGGAGAGGGCGTTTATGGATGGAACAATCTACAGCAGGTGAGTTTCTGGTACAAAATATCAAAAGAAAGATAAAAAGTACAATATGTAAGCAATAAAAGAGATATATGATTGAATTTTAAAGATAAAAGAATAACAATAAAAAAAAAGGAAACAAGAATATACTCATTATCAAAACCTTTGCTTTTTTTTTGAGATTTATTATTTGATACATCAGAAAATTCATTAGCAGAAGCCGGTTTAATACGTCGAACAAAAGAGGAGCCTTGGGATAATCTCTTTTTCTTGGAGCGGATAACAGGTGTTTCAAGATTTTCCTTAGAAGTTGAAGCATGAGTTGAAGCTGATGGTTCATCTGTCTCATCATCATCCCTAATGACAATGACTTCATCAGGAGGAATCATACCCTCCTCATAAGCTACAAATATATATGAAGAAAAAAAAATATTAATAATCTTATCTACTAATTTAAAAGGAGACAAAAAAGGTGATGAACATACATTTTTCAAGGCTTTTCACATATTGGAGTAATTCATTACAAGGGTTAGATAAATATGAAGGAGAAGGATTATTGTTAAGGATCTTGACAAGCTCTTCTGTTTTATCTCTAGCCAATTCAAGTAAATTGCGATACTGAACTCTCGTTATTTCCTGCCTCTCATTGCTAAGTACAGGAGGGTTAGGTGCCATGCCATGTGGCAGACATGGTGCAAGCTCAAAAGCTTCAAAGCGAGTATCAATCAGAGAGTGGGATGAAACACATTTGGGTGCTGGAAAATCAAATTTTTGAAAAAAAAAAGATATAGAACATAAGTGAAATATATAAATTAAGAGAGAGGAACATGATATACATACAAAGTGGAGGTGTAGGATTTTGTATACTAGACATATTGATTAATGAATATTAAAAAAAAGTATTCGATATCAAAAAATTATGATGTAATATGATGAATAATTATAAGAAACTCTATTCTAGAAAATTGAAGTTGATATTTTAATAGGATAAAAAATTGAATAAGATTAAAATTAAAGTGAGGATGAAAGAAACAGAAAACATAAAGAGGGGGATTTTATATTATTTGAGCTTTTTTTAACATGTATTATTCATAGTGGGGTAAACTGAGTAACATGCTAAATCACAATCTGTTTATATTGAAGCGAAATTTGATGTAGCTAACAGAAAATACTAGTAATTCTTTGGGGACTTTTAGTGTGAAAAACAAATAATAACAAATTTATATCCCATATTCAAATTGCCACGGGTAAATACAAAATTTTTTAAATTAGAATTTACTCCTAAACAATGGAGATACACTTAATTAGTATATTATATGAAAAAAAAGGATAATCCTTTATGAATATTTGTTAAATTTAATTTCAGATGACAATGCGAGATTCACATATATACTGATATGCCTCATCAAACAAGAAATGAATTATAAATATAAAATTGGTAACATTAGAATTTAAGATAAGAATTTGTTTTTTAAGTGACAGGAGGAGTGTCAGGCTAGGGTGTGGGCACCGTGACCAAACCTTTGATAAACTTGGATACAACTAAGGGAAAAAAAAAAATTGAATAGTTTTATTTTGCAATATATCTTAGTCTGCACAAGATATTGCATTGTTGTCCCTAACTATACCAAAATTGTTACTTTTCAAAAGTTATAGGACTACTAAGTTGATAAAATATTATTATGAATCACCCAATGAAATACCTTAAGCAACATTCAAAATTATTAAAATATTAATATTCAATTTGAGATTTGGATTAGCTAATTTTTCACAACTTACCACAGTTTTGATTAATATAATAAAACTTGAAAAAAATTGTTGAGATAACCTAGAAATGGGTGCAAGAAAATGATGAAACATATGACTTGAAACTTAACTCATACACTATTGATAAACTTCATGGATCCTGATTAATTTCTATCGAAATTAATTTTGAGACTAGCATATTGAATTTTAGCTATGACCAAGTACTGTAAGTGCCATGGTTTGTATTCAATATATTGGTGTTGAAATTAATTTTGATAGGAATCAACAAGTATCAGATGGCACCATGCATGAAACACTGACAGAAACCATCAAATTTATGAGGCAATGAACCTCATAATTTCGATCGAAATTAATATAGACCCCTGCATATTGAATACAAGCCATTTCACATGGACTACACAGACATAGATAAAATTCAACATGCATGGCTTAATATTAATTTTGATCGAAATTAACCAAGGCATTAAAACATCAATTTTTATATGGTGTACTTGATCAAACCAGTTTATCTAACTGCTTAGCTTACCTATACTTATAGGAATTTTATGCATAGTCCATGTCCATATTAATTTCGATCGAAATTAATGTTGACTAATACATAATGAATACATGCTATGCCACTTACACTTTCCAGGCATAGCTACCATTAAATATGCCAGTATAAAAAATTAATTTCGATCGAAATTAATGAGCATGATAATCATGAATTTCTGGAGTCAACTGCTTATTTTTATGCATGGTGCCTTGCCAACATTAATTTCGATCGAAATTACTTTTGATACTGGCATATTGCATGTATATATGCCTGGAAAGTGTAAGTGGCATAGTGTGTATTCATTATGTATTGGTCAACATTAATTTCAATAGAATTTAATATTGACATTTTCATATTGAACCCAAACCAGCAAACGACCCAAAAAATTCTTCATAAAACTGCTCATTAATTTCGATCGAAATTAGTGAGCACCATATACATATTGAATGGTAGTTATATCTGGTGTGTGTAAGTTGTAAAGCTTGTGTTCAATGTTTATTGGTCAACATTAATTTTGATCAAAATTAATGAGCATTTTGATCATGAACTTTTTCAGTCAGTTAGTTGTTTCAATGCATAATGGCATTCCAACATTAATTTTGATCAAAATTAATGTTGAAATGATATAATGCTTTTTTGCATGACATGTAAAGGACGGCAAGTATTTTTAAGTATTGAAATTTACTATACATGTTGAGGGTAAATATAAAATTTACATATCCATATTAATTTCTATAAAAATTAATGTTGACCAATACATAATAAATAGTAAATATGCCTGGCTAGTGTAAGTGGCATAGCTTTTTTTCAATCTGCACTTGGCAACATTAATTTCGATCGAAATTAAGGTTCATGATTATCATCAATTTATTCAGTCAGTTGCTTACTGTTATGCATGGTAACATGTCAACATTAATTTTAATAAAAATTGAATTTGACATGCTACCAAGCATTTTTATGTAAGATGAAAAGTAGGGCACTCTATTGTTAAGTAAACACATTACAATGCATATTGAGCATGTAAATATCATTTACACATTAATATTAATTTCAATCAAAATTAATGTTGACCAATAAACATTGAACACAAGCTTTACAACTTACACACACCAGATATAACTACCATTCAATATGTATATGGTGCTCACTAATTTCGATCGAAATTAATGAGCAGTTTTATGAAGAATTTTTTGGGTCGTTTGCTGGTTTGGGTTCAATATGAAAATGTCAATATTAAATTCTATTGAAATTAATGTTGACCAATACGTAATGAATACACACTATGCCACTTACACTTTCCAGGAATAGACACCATGCAATATGCCAGTATCAAAAGTAATTTCGATCGAAATTAATGTTGGCAAGGCACCATGCATAAAAATAAGCAGTTGACTCCAGAAATTCATGATTATCATGCTCATTAATTTCGATCGAAATTAATTTTTGATACTGGCATATTTAATGGTAGCAATGCCTGGCAAGTATAAGTGGCATAGCGTGTATTCACTATGTATTGGTCAACATTAAATTCGATTGAAATTAATATGGATACATAAATGTGACATAAAGAGGTATGGACCATCAATTTGTTGAAAATACATTTTTATATCTCATACATTATTTGTTTTTCTTAAATAAAATGTTACTCTCTCTCAATATCACTTTATAACATTTACCAAGCTGCTTTGAAAAAAAACAGAATACATAAAATTCAATATAAGATAGCTATATTACACAGAAGATCACCGTTATACCTAAGTTATGATGATGTTGATGCTCTATTAATTGATTCCCGAATCTTTACCAGATCAATATCAGCTCCAACCCCAAGTGACTCACGTTCATTCACAGATAATCCTTGCAAAAATGTTGCTGAATAGCAATTCTTGGGGAGGTATTTGGGAACATTGAATATACCATTTTGTGCAACTGTCCTTTCTGATGACCGTGAATATGTTTTTAATGTTGATTTTTTTTGAGCTGGTGTATGGGCTAAGTCCTTTGTCATCTTATCCATTTTTTTAAACAAATCATTGAGTTCAGGATTTCGCCATCCAGGAATAGCTCGGATAGGTGCAGTTGGGGCTGGTGCTGGGCCTTCCTCGATATCAGAGATGCACCTAGTATCATGAAAAAGCACAACAAAACCTGGCACATCACTGCAGAGATCTCTTGCTAACTTGTAGCGTGCACTAGCAATCTGAATTCCAACTAAATCAGCTTCATAATAACAAAAAGCAAAGTAAAATTAAAAACTTACCTTGGTCCGATAACGTTTTACTTGTGCCCTTGCCCTCTTTTCAATCTTTTCTCTTGCTACCCTTTCCTCTTCTTGCCCAAACAACCTTATCATCTCCTTCCCCTTATTAACTACCCATTTCTCAATAACACATTGAGTGAACTGAAGCTTTGACTGATCGATTGTATTCAAGGTGGTGAGCCATCTGGTACAGTGGTCGCATACTATGCTTCCCATGACTTGATTCCAAGTTGATTCTGAAAAATCACGGCAAGTCCAATCAAACGTGAATTTCCGAAAACCTTTTTCTTGCAATTCACGCTCTAAGTTTCTTTTGACAGAAAGTGGGATCGGTGCTCCTCCTTTTAGTCCTCGAGGCTCAGGTGCTGGAAAAAATTTGGGTAGTCGAATTTTGGATCGCAAGAAGGCTATAGAATTGGTTATCAGAAATTGTCGATCAGCTGCAGAATTGGCACGGTTAGAAGATTGGACTTGGGTTAGGACAGTTTGAATGGTTTTTAGTTTGAATTGGCTCCAATCTTTCCAATTTTCAATCTCCAAAGGTGTTGGGCTCGCAGGATATTTTGATATTTGTGTTGGTCCCCCAAGACAATACTTCAGAAAGTGGTAAATATTTCTATTTAGACTGTCCGAGCTCCTGGGAACATCATTCCTTCTAACTAAGCCTCTTACAGCCCTTAACCCCCGTTCTCGCTCATGAGACTCTGCTGAATTGAGTCTGTGGTAATCACTGATACCCATAATGATTGAGGGATTCACTAACAATTCAAATAAGTTAATTAAATTGGTTATTTTTCAATAAAAGAATACACTACAAATTTTACTTACCTGCTCCACTTGTGCTTGCTCCTTGGTTAGGCTGAGCAGATGATGATTGGTCTCCGAAAAATTCCCTCAATACTTCACTAGCCCAATCTCTTCCTAGCTGATCAGCTTGCTGATCAGCACTTTCAGAAGCAGAAGGATGATTGGGATTAAAATTTCTCGGTTCTGAATGAGACTCTTGGCCTGGATTGGGATTAGGTGGTGGGTTAGGATTAGGTGGTACAGATTGAGATGCATCTGGAGGTGGATCAGCAGAGGGTGGTGGAGGAGTATTTCCAGTATTAGTATGTTGAGGCGGAAAACAATCAGAATCGGTTGGGTCAACAGACATCCCTTCAAAATTATCATCCATAATGAACTGTAATAAAATAAAATAAAATAAAAATAATCAGTTGTTAAAATTTATACCTATCAAAGCTAAAGTAAAAAAAGATACTATGTATATAGTCTTGTAAACGTGTATGTTCTCTTGTCGAAAAATAAAGTGAATAATATATAGCTATCAGCTAAAGTTGGAAGGTCAAACTATTTATAGTAGATGAATGAGCAAGAAGATCATTCATTAAGTAAAAATTTTATCATATTTCTCATTATCATGATTTTATTTCTTTCATTCTTACATTTAAGATAAAAATGACTCATTGAAAGCATGGGTTCTCTCGCAATAAAAGCAACCAAAGTAATTGTTCACTGGTTTATGATAAGGTAAGTTGGATGCATTGCATTTTTTAATCGAGCATTGAATTATTTCTTTCACCATTTACAAATATCACCAATCCTACAAATTTCCCGAATCCCAAATTAACACAAAGATGTTAGTCAACAGAAAATAAATTTGATTAATTTTTTCACTCACTACTGTCTGCAGTCCAATGGCAGTGACAACCTCGTCTTTGATTCCAAACATTCCTTTTTTGTGCTCGACAGTAGCTGCATGTCCAATTATTGCATCTTTCTTAATCACAATTTGAGTTGCTTTGGCTACTCTTACTAACCGACAATGCACTTGTGGGAAAAGCTCATAGGGATCCTTTGATGTTTCTTCTGGACGGAGCTCTTTGAAAGGACTTACTATTAAATATATTTGATCAATCTCTTCCTTTGATCTGAAAAGATCATCAATTTGCCCAAACTGGCTATCTTTTCCATAGTAGAATTCAATTGTTGAATTAGCAATGTGTCGATGGTAACTAGTAAACCTCTTTCCATGTATCAATATGCTTGCTACATTTTCAACTACCCGATCCCCACTTTTCTCCGATGGTGTCAAAGCCCGTCTTGAAGTTTCTTTTCCCATTCGTGCCCTTACCCATTTAGTAAATAATGCCATACTTAGATGGATCCATTTGTTTTGTTTATCGAGATCAATATGGATTTTTTTAGTCTCACATTGATCATTATCTTCAGCTTCACCAAGATCTAATACCCTAGACTTCCGATACCAATGTTTGAGCATTGTTAGCGGTATCTCTCCTGTGGTAAATATTAATAAATTAGCACAGCTGAGTTTTTAAATCATTTCTTACAAACATTACATACGTGGATGGTGATTGTTTGGAATTTCAGATAATATATGATTCACCCGCTCTCCAGACCAAGTAGCTGTACCTGATGGTGGACCAAGACGCTTTATCATTTCAGGATAATGTTGAGTGATATGCAGATTTGGCTTTGCATTAATATTCTTCCAACCCTCTTCAAGGCACTCACGATACTCTAACAGAAATTGATCTAGATCTTTAAGCTCATTAGTCTGTATATTTTTTAATGTCAAAAAATTGGTGATCGAGCATAATGTTACAAGTGACTTGAGAAGATAATATTCTCTTGGTTTATCAGCTGAGGAAGCTGAAGATTCAGATTCTTTAAATTTTTCAAACCAAAGGGGTATAAGTGACAAAGGGAAGTAGAGAGTATACAGCATGTGCCATTCTGCTGCCTTGAGGGATCCTGCCTTTTTAGATCCTACTGATTTTGGAACTCGTGTTAGCCAGGAAGGTCTTCTTACTTGATCAATCATCTTCCATACAACCTGTAGCTCTGCTGCTGTGATTCGTGGATTACTACTACCTTCATTTTCTTTCTCCTTACCTTTCCTTTTATTTTCTTCATCTCTAGCTGTCTCATTTGATGAGTGAGATCCTTCACTCTGTGATATGCTAATGCTTCTTTGCCTTAAGTTATACAATGAATTCCTACTGTCACTGCTTTGAGACTGTACTGAGGCCACATCGCTATATGGAGGAATAAATTTGGAGCTGGATGACCTACTCTGGCTTCTTGATCGATTTGTTCCCAATCCTTCATTATCTAGTCCATGATGACTTGATGACTGTCTTGAACTCGTACGTCTTTGCCGCTTGTGCTGTCTCGTGTGTCCTGTATCATCATCATCATTATTCGTGGTGCTTAAGCTACTTCTACGTTTTTTCGAATGTTTGTGCAGTGAAGTATCAGAAAAGAAATCATCATCTTCTTCTCTTACATGCCAATTTTTATCCTTTTCCAGCTTTCTTTCTAGATCTTTTGCTGCATTTTGGATTTGAAAATAGCTTAGACTGTGATCTTTTAGGTTGCCAAGCATATGTGAATGCATAACATCAATTGAGCAATATTCAGTTGGACGCCAATATTCAAGGTTATTCAGCTCACTCCATCGTACCCCATGATTTTGAACAATTGATACACGCTCCCAATGTGACTTAGAATTTTTCCACTTTGTTGCCCAGCACATATGATCCTCATGATTCCGTAATGAAAAATTTCCCACATTCTTTTCACTAATTTCATCTTTAGAGATATTACAGAAAGAGCAGAACATTTTTGCAGAGTGACTCGAAAAGCCAGCCAATTTTCGTATTGCAGGAATGTCACCTATCAAAGAGAACAATGCAACTCTTAATTTCCGGCCTCGTGGATAAAGATGTGTCTTTTCAATCAATATACCATCCCATAGAGTTTGTAGATCATTAACCAGTGGTTTTAGAAGGTGATTAAGCTGTTCACTTGTGGGTTCTGTTGGTCCGGGTATAATAGAATACAAAAAAAGATTTTCCATTTTGTATCTATCTTCTTGAGGTAGGTTCATACACACCATCATAATATTGCCTACAGACTTCTGATGACCTCCAATCCTATTGCCACCAGGCCTAAACCAGTCGACATATAAAGTAAACATTAAGTTGCCTGAAGTTATCGTATATTCATCATCATTGCTATCCAGAGCTGGAGTGGTTATGGGAAAGTTTTTCCAAATTGAACCATCACAAACATCCTTCATCAAATCACACTCTACACGTTCTGCCACAGGGGTTTTCTTCTCAATCAGAAGCTCAAATTTGAACAGTTTGATCTTTTCCTTAAGCCAGTCGATAAAAGAATGGTGATGAAATGTTTTAAGAGATAAGTATTTTACATGTTCTTGATGTTCCTCCATCAAATACAGCCTTTCATCACATTTAACTGCAATTTGTCCTGCTCCAAACATTTTTAAATAGCGCTTTGATGATGAAAGAAACGGTTGATTGCAACATAGTATAGATGGTTGAGATTCAGAGTTATACTCATAAAGAGCAAAGCATTTAGGACAGCATGTTTTAGTGAAAAATGATTGATTGAGCTTTAATCGACTAAAAACTGTATCTATCGAGCGTGGGACCAGGCGGACAATGCTATCAGAATCCAGTATTCCACTATCACCTAGAAGTTTGAGCTTCTTAATTTCTTCATCCAAAAATTGAGTACAACCTTCTTTGCTCAAATGATGAATCAGAGAAAGCTTTGCTGCCTGCCACATAATTATTTGGCTATACCGTTCCCCGAGATTTGAGTTTCTAGAGACTGTTGAAGATACTTCTGCCCCCAATAGCAACTGCCCCTATGTAATAAATCATTGAAACATCATAAAGACTTTAATTCTCACATTGAACTATAGATATACAGCTTACTGTTTCTGTGGAGCGGGAACTTCCAATGTTAAGTGGATTGTTGGAAGAAATAACCATCTGGGCCTTCCTATTTCTTTCCTCTTGATGTTTTGCATAAGAATTAGAGCTTTTGAAAGCCATACCAACTTCAAAGGACCCAGAAGAAGTTTGATACTTTCTATTGACACATCCAAGATCTTGACATTGACATACATGAAAAAATGGAGGCATTGTAATTGTGATAATTGTAGGAATAAGTTAGCTATTCGAAGTTACCGATTGAAGGTATTCCTTTTTTTGAAAGGCACTAGCTAATATAAGCTACATTTTTTTATCAAAAGAATATGATGGAATATGTGTTGAAATTATTTAAGTTTAAATGTTTAATTTTTAATCGGATAAATTATATATTAATTTAAAGTTATGCAGTCTACTTTATTTGTATTCTGTATACTCTCTGCATTTGTACAACAATGCATGCATGTTTATCAGAATATTTTCTATCATAGAAAAAATTCTGTTGTACGCACAAGCATCTTAATTATTTTTCTATCAAATGCCTTCTGAGTTATATCTAACTACCCTATAATTATTTGATTTTGATAAAAATTCTTAGTTATGGACTATAAGAAAAGTAATCCATATTTTTAACATAATTATTTAAAAAATTACCCCAAAAATCAAAGTTAAACCCAAAAATAAGTTTAATATTTTGTAAAAAACAATCACAAACATATTTCTTTCAACTTGAAAATTGGTCTGTACTAGGTAGAATTTTCTATAAAGAAAAAATCAAAAATACTCAAATAATAGATGCTACAAAAGTGTAAACCTTAAAGAATTACATAAAAGCTGAAACCTTGTATAACTTTTCATACATAAATGCGATGAAGTGACACTCTAGTCTATTTATTCAGGTTGAAAAAAATTACTCAAAAGAATATGTATTACTATCATATTGGACCAAAAATAATTTTTTGGTAATCAAAAAATGAACATAGCCTCACATTTAACAAATTATTTTTGTGGAAGAATTTTTTGAAAAGAAAAAAAAATCCGTTTCTTAAATGAGTCTGCTTTTATCACATAATCATTCTCTTTATTTTATACCATTCCTTTTGAGTTCAAGTTGCATATAAAAATATAATTTATGCATATTATAATTCCATAAAGTCGAAATATTTCTTATTCTTAATTTTTGTGATATTTCTCCTTAAATCAACTTTGATCATAAAGTTTTGGAGCTCAACAATTTATCCTTCCTCTTTGTTTAATTTAATTGAACACTTTCTTAATCTTATTATTTATGAACCCTAGTAGCTCTTACTTTCCTCATGGAAACCTGCCCACAAACACAAGAACACTTAATAGAATTTTTAATGAGACTTTGCCTCCATTCAATTCTCACTTTTGTAGATCTATACACAATTTTTGTCGTTCACTTTTGGATATGTCACCAGAATCAAATGGATGGAAACAAAACCCTACTGAAGAGCAATTAGACAGATTTTCATCATTCGACATGAATTCTTGCAACATTGCCTTTGAACTACCTCATCCAGAATCAAATTCAGCGGTTTCAGAAAAGTTTCCACCAATTTTCCGTGAATCTTTTATTGAGCACCTTCGCATGTGTGGTTTCCCAGGATCAACTTTCGCTTGGAACCTAGATTGGTTTGACAAATGGAACCAGGTCTTGGCAAATATTCTCATTAAACACTGGGACAATGCCTTAAAAACCAATAATTTGATTGCATATCCAATTGACTCAACTCAAATTAGCTTCTCAAATCAAATAGGAGTTCTTCACCGTTGGTTTTTAGGTCATGCTGATAGATTAAGACTTGGGAAGGATTCTCATAGATCTCAAGAAATAATCAAAGTGAGAAAGCATAAATATAGAATAAAAAAAAAAGTATGAAAATCCCTTTTTTTTCAACCGTTTTTATTTATGACCTTTATTTCAAATAACAAAGATTCTTAGAATTCAGTTAACCGAACTAAACTTCTTAAACAACTTCCACATTGTGAAACTTATCACAACCTTTTCACAAACATCAAATGTTGTTCAGACACCGAAATTGATAATGATGGATCGTTAAGACGTATCTTAATGCAATGGAGGTCTGAAGATTTTTCTAAAGTTGCACAATATCTTGACCAACAACACTTTGATATTCGAGATAATTCAACCTACTCTGGCAGTGTGCTAAAGGACTTGGCCTTGTACAAAAGAATCAGTTTGGTTTCAACATTATCCCCTAACCTTAATCCTTCTCATGTCCCCCGGGGTTTGCCGAATGACTGTTATTCTCCCTTATATCTTGCATCTCTAAATCCTCAACAACTCAGACTTTTAAATCCTCAAAATCCCATAAATTTACCTGCTCTCCTTGAAATTCTTTGTTCCTCTAATGTGAGTGATTGACAAACTCCCTTAATAATAGGTTTGCACACTCATACTCCTCATTTCCACTGTTTGGGACACTTAGCCTTGAAAACAAAAACATAATTTTAATGATTACTATTATCATTAAAATTTATAGAAATGAAATTTGGCTTACATTGTTAGCTCCATTTTTTTCCTTTGAATCTTATACATGCTGAATTCTATACTTCCTTGTACAAAATAATTCAAAACATTTACTTCATTTTGCTGCCCCATTCTATACAGCCGATCAACAGCCTGTTGCTCAACTGCTGGATTCCAATTTGGCTCCTATTTCAACATTGAACATATAAAAAATTTAATATTTTTGTTCTTAATATGAAATAAAAGACATTGAGCTCACCATTATATATACATTTTGAGCACACCTGAGATCTATACCCACTCCTGCAGCCTGAATCGTTCCAACCAAAACTTGGCAATTTTTATTAAAATGGAATTCATGCATATTTTTGTCTCGCTTTGTCCGGCTGAGTTCACCCGTAAGCTGGGTATACCTAATATTGTGGTCATCTAAAGCCATTTTTATTCTATTTTGAAATATTAGAAAATTGTTTTTAATAAGCCAACACAATTTTGTAAAACAATTCATTATAGAATCACTTACATCTGCAAAAAGTCTGCAAAGTTGGAGAATATAACAGCTTTTGGAAAATTTATATCCCTTTCACCAGACAAAAAGTTTTTTAAGTGGCCTATAAGATGACAAATCTTTGCGGAATGCTGCCAGGTGAAATCAAAAGTTGGAGTTTCATCCAGATTTTCGTAGATTGGATGGTTGCAGAATTTTCTTAAAATCATCAGCTCTCTTAGAAACTCAGATGAGTCCCAAGGGAAGTCAGTGCTTCTGGAGGGCCCATATCGCTCAGTGAATCCTTCTTGAAGCACATCAAGTTTAGACCTCCATGGATCTGCTAATTGAACCGATATCCCCCTTTGAATCTTTTTTGGAAGAGACAAAATTGCATCCTTTGTTCTACGTAG
Organism: Hemileia vastatrix; assembly: GCA_030280995.1. Lineage (NCBI taxonomy): Eukaryota > Fungi > Basidiomycota > Pucciniomycetes > Pucciniales > Zaghouaniaceae > Hemileia > Hemileia vastatrix. The sequence continues at coordinate 26,190,521 of JASXTE010000012.1, forward strand.
GCTTATGACTTTCATTAAGTGATTGATTGATTTAATAGAATTAGCCTTTCCTTTTTGCAAACCTGGAAAAAGGAAATTCTTCCATAACCAGTCTTCTTGCCACTTTTCGATTCTAAGAAAAAATATGAGACTTTGAAGGTCAGTGGGCCTGTTCTGAAGTGGAGTTCCAGTCAAGCATAGTCGGTGTTGGGATTCCAAGTCAAATATTGTTTGAGCCCTCTGCGAGTAAGGATTTTTAATGTAACTAAAAGAATATTTATAAAAATTGATAATAAAAATTAAGTTTTAAGTTTTAGATATAGAAATGGGCACTAACTGAGCTTCATATAAAACAACTCTATACCAAAAGAGCATTTGAGTCACCGGTATCTTTTTTTGGCTTTGATTTTTTGACATCGTTGGGCTAGCTATTTCATAGGTCGTTAAAACAATAGCAGTGTCTTGTAGCTCATTGACATTAGTATTTTGACAATCCTTCCCATAAAGAACCTTGAAAGGAAGTGCATTATCTTCAAAGTGCACACTTATTTCATTGATCCAATTCGATAGTGTTGCCAGGGGGCATATAATCAGTGTGGCTGAACTCCGATTAATACCTTCTTGATTTTCTGATACCTGGAATTGTCTTGCTTCACCTTGAGTTGCACTTATAAGAGAAAGAGTTGAAAGTGTCTTTCCCAAACCCATATCATCAGCAAGTATTGACCCGTTTCCTTCAGGCGGCAATTGATTGTTAGGAAACTGATCTTTATAGTCATCGAATCCAGTTCTAAGCCAATGGTTGTCCTGGTGCCTCCACATGATATCCAACTTTTCCTTTAACATTCGTTCATTGTCAATCATAAAATTTATTGCTTGAAGTTGATGTGTTTTGAGAACTGTTTTGATTCCTCGGATAAGTTGATCAGCTTTCCAATCTTGAGTACTCTGAGATATTTGGAAAGAGCCTTCAAAAATTACATGCGGGATATTAAAAAAGATAGTGGAGTCGTAGTTCAGGATTGGACATAAATCGATTTGTGCAGAAGAAAATGCTTCTTTAGCAAGACTGATTAGTGTACTTGAAGAAAAGAGGCATCCCCAAAGTTGATACTGATTACCAAAAACTGGAACCAAGTAAGCATGAAAATAGAAAGGCTTCATAGGATTCAAGGCACTTCTTTGGTTTAAATGGTGAGATCCAGAGCCAATGTCACCCAATAGTGGTCCAATGTGCTGACTCTGCACTTGAGAAAGATTACCAACAAGGGTTGGTTTTCTTTCTTCAAATAGTCCAAAAATATGAACATTCGAATGGCCTCGCTGTAAAATTGTGGGGGTCGGTGAGTTTTGAAATCTTGAAATTACATTCATATAAATTTGATCGATTGTTATTGAGAACTGTCCAACACATCTGAGACTTGACATATTAAGTAAGAATAGTATCTGAAGATAGTGGTTGTTAAAAGATGAATTGAAGCAAAAAATGAAGAATCAGTTTTGAATAAAACGACAAAATAACTTTTTAGCATATGCTATGCTAAGCTCATAATTCTTTCACATGTATTATTATTATCTTTTTAATAAATATTGGAAGTAAATCAATGATAACTGAAATGAATAATATGTCTTAAAAATAAATCTTGAGCCTATAGAGTAAATTTTGGTTTGTGGAGGAAGAAAAATTTTCTCAATAAAAATGTGCATTATTGTTACATTATAATCACAAAATAGAATAATTTCACTCTTATTACACTTATTTATGTTTCTGTCTAATAGTAAAATGCTTTAGATGTCAGTTCAAAATCCAAATTGAAACTACTACCTAGAACGATATCTTGATACTAACATACTTTTTGTAAGTCTTTGGAAAGACACTTATGGTGATCTCAATAATATTAAAATTGATTTGAATTGTATGTTTTATCAAATATCTATGTAGTCTAGTGTAATAATTGAGATACTACAGTTTAACCTTCTGTTACCAACTTGGCAAGAAAATATATGTAGATATTCTTAGAACGAATATCAAATTTTGCTTTCCACAAGATGGGAAAGTGAATATTATGATATGTTAAATGATATGTTCAAGCTTTGCTCAATCTGTGCTCAGCTCAAAATCAAAGTAATCACCAAGCTCCAAGAAACCTGTGATTGAGTTTGGTTGAACCTAGGTCTAACTGATTACCAAATCTTTGTCCAATTAATTTAAATCTGGTTTCACAATGAACTCCCAACAGCCTTCCAACAGCCTTCCAACCACTTCCCAACATTTTTAAATGAGGGGTATTCTCCCCCAAATTTTCTGTGGTGAATATTTGGGGGGGACTTGCTAGCAAGTCCTCAACTTGAAGTCAGATGGAACTCAGACTGAACTCAGACTGAACTGATACTCAAATGAGACTGAAATCTGCTTGACATTATCCTGAACTCTGTGCCAATACTTAATGGATCTTCTGTGAAAGTATAATGAATGTCTGAATAGAGAATTGCATGATATTTTGTGCTTGAAACAAGTAAAAGTTGAATGATTTTTTTTAAAGATGATTAGTCAAAATTGAAAGCCATCCTTTTAGACTGAATTATAATGTTCGGCTTTAAAATATGGGAGACTGATAATGTAGGCTTTTTAGTATTATTTGGCTTCTCTCATTTTAAGGATATAATCATTTTTTCAAATTGATAATACATAATGAGTGGCTTGGTTATTCAAGATTATTTTTGGGATTTTCAGAAGTCTTGGGATCTCTTAAAACCTAACTTTTTTTTAATCAACACATTTTTGTCATATATTATCTGACAAAACAAAAAATGTAAGAAAGATATCTAAAAATTTTACTCAAAGTGTAATTTCATGTGAAATTTTCACTACTCTTATAACATACATTGGTTCCTTGTAGAAAAATCATTGAACTTCATTTTAACTAAAAGAATCTGTATGTACATAATTTTTTGGACTTTTAAGAAGATACTTATCAATATTTTGAGTTATGGTATGGGTTCAGTTAAAAACCTATTCAAGGTAACCATAAATTGACTTCAAAATTCTGACAAAAATTATTGTGTTATTATATACATTTTACTGATCATTTCCATGCAGTCACTGGGCTCCTGGCAAACATGATCTGCATATTCATGCAATATGTCTAAATATTGATTAATTGGATTGTGCAACTTCTAAACCATTTATATTCATTTTTGCTCCTTCTCATATCTCCACAAAATGAGTTCCTTGAAATGTCTTGGTCAATTTATGGTTTCATTTGAACCAACACCATCATATATGATATTACAATTATCAAAAAACCAAACGGAAAAGGCAATGCTTCAGCGAGGTAGAAAAAGAGTTCATATTCTTTCTATGTTAGACACAAAGACTCTTAAAATTATTGGAGATCTTTCGGAAAAGCAAAGTGAACAAATTGGACCGCTTCTTGGAGAAATTGGCAACTGTTCTCATCGGTTGAACTTTGAATCTGTGATGCAGCCGCAGCATAAAGCCTATTTTCAGAGCTACATAGTCAAACAGCAAAATGAAACATTGCAGCTGTGGTGCACTTTATTTGGAATCGAAAGGCATCTTAATGAAATAAAACAAAAATTTTATCTTGCTGGAATAAGTATACTTGAAATCGATGATTACGACAGCAAAACATTTTACAATATTGCTTCTTATTGGTCAGAAATTGACTCATTTAGGATTGGACGAAATTCGATAACTCAAAATCAAATACTAGGAATAAAAACGGCATTAAAAACGCACCAACTTCAAGCAGTCAACTTTATGATTGATAACGAAAAATTTATGAAAGATAAACTGGATAAGCTTTGGGAGCATGATGATAATAAATGGCTTCACAGTGTGTACCATCCTCGAAAACGAAATTATGAAAATATTGAACAACACTTTGGAGGATATGGGTCAATACTTGCAGATGACATGGGTTTAGGAAAAACACTATCGACACTTGCTCTGATAAGTGCAACACAAGAGCAAGCAATAAAATTTCAACAAAGATTGGAGCTTTTTGGTAAAAAACTAAGTTTTGCCACACTAATTATATGCCCATTATCTGTACTCTGGAACTGGGAAAATGAAATAAATCTTCATTTCAACCCTCTATCTCTTCCATACCATGTATTTCATGGTCAGATTTGTGATAATTTACAAGAAGAAAAGCTCCAGCAAACTGCGATTGTACTTACCACTTATGAAACAGTCAGCCCTTCGACAATAACTAAGCAAATGGAAAAAAAGTTATCACTGATAAGTAAAATTATAGGTATCGAATTGTTCTGGATGAAGCACAGTAAGTTATATATGTAACTTGACAAAAAAAATGATGTTAGGAGATTTAACAAGAAACAATAATTTATTATAGCTACATCAAAAATCCTCGAGCCAAAAGGACACAGAAGATTTTTAGTTTACTTTCCAAGCATCGACTATGTTTGACAGGAACACCATTACAAAACTCACCAGAAGATCTGCAGAGTTTAATCACTTTTCTTCAATTGGATGGATGGGATGAGGAGTCTCTTTGGAGAGAACAAATTACACCGAAACTGAAGGTTGGTTCACTGCAGGCAGTCAAAACTATCAACCACCTTATGAAGGTAGTCTGCTTACGGAGAACGAAGGATGTTGTGCTACATCTCCCTATAAAGGTTGAAGAAGGTATATTAGTGAGATTTGGAAGACACTGGCAAAAAAGACTGGACAAACTACAGGAAGAATTTTACAAGAAATTTGGTCCAAATCGTGATAAAAAACAAACTTGGGATAATAGTGAATTTCTACGGCAACTAAAGGTTTTACAACTATTTTGCAACCATCCAATGTATGAATTTAGAAAAGATGAACGGCCTGATAGGTATACATGGAGAGATTCGGCTACGATATTACATCTCATTGAGCATGTGATGGAGTTTGTGCAAGGGCAAAGAGGCATAAAGGAGCCCAAAGCAGTCATCTTTTCAGAATATGTGGACTTTTTAGAAATGTAAGTGACTAACTTAACACTTTTTGATGAAGGAAAATTAAAGGAGTGATTATTTTCAAAAGGATTTCGAAAGCCCTAAAAGAGTATAACAATGGATTTACAATGTATGTAGGTGATTTGAGTCGGAGGGCCCGAGATGAAAGTCTAAACAGGTTTAAAAACGATATCAATTGCTTTGTTCTTCTTGGCTCAATTAAGTCAGCAGGGATAGGTATTGATTTAAAATGTGCACAAAATGTTTACATAATGGTATTTTAGCATATAATTTTCACTTAATACAAGAAATTCAACTGGGAACACTTATTAATTGAATGTTTTATTATTGTGAATTTGTGCAGGAGCCAAGCTGGAATCCATCAATAGAATCCCAAGCTATTGATCGGCTTTTTCGAATGGGTCAAAAAAACAAGGTCCATGTCATTAAATATTTTGTGAGAAAGAGTATTGAATTCAGTATGTACAACATTCAAAAAAAAAGGAGAAGTTAACTATGTATGTAAAATAAATTTTATATTGATGAAAAAATGAAAACTAATTATTTAAATTTTTATTTTCAAGGCTCAGTGTACCAAATAGTGGAGATGAACCATTTCAGCTTAAAAAGATGGTTCTTGATGAATATCTGAATGAGTTGAAGAAGTTGGAGCAGTCAGTTGAAGAAGATTATTGATGTTTATTGGGTTGGAAATTTTCAACATTCTTTTTTCTTGATTATTGAGAGTAGCTAAATAATTATTATCATAGCAGTCAAGAGGTAAAGATCGAGGTACTGATTCCTGTCGAAGCCTAGAAGGTGGTAATGATACAGAATGTATCCTTTGTATCGAAACAAGATCTTTTAGTGGCAATGATGATGTTTTTGATTTTTGACTCATTTCATGGGACTTAAGATCGATATTTTGTGCTAGAATTGAAAATTCATCTGATCTCCATGATAGCGATACTTTACTTATTGACCCATCTTCATTGATTTCTGAGTCAGAGCAGCATTTGACATTAGTAAACAAATCTTTTGCTGTTGAACATATAGGAAGGGTCTTGAGAAAGTTTGTACGATGAACAGAGAGCTTCAAGAGATTATCAGCAAAGAACTCGAAAAAATATGAAAGATGTTAGACTGACTTTTTTACGTATCCTAGACCGAGACTTTTGAGCTTTTTTTTTCTCCAAATGGTCTGGAGAATAGTGTCCAAGTCTAAGCATATTCTGTTGTCCAAAGAACCATCGATGGAGAACACCCATTTGATTAGCAAAGGAAATTGTGTTTGGATCGATAGGGTATGAAGCAAAAGCCATCATTCGGAAAGCATTGTCCCAATGTTTGATAATAAGTTGAGCAAAGCACTGATTCCAGTGAGAGTGCCATTCCAGATTCCAAGCAAAATTACGACCTGGAAAGTTTGATGATTCAAGATCATTGAGAAATGCTTCATAATATGAATGAGGAATCGTTTCTGTCACAACACTAGAGCCTGAAGCTAAACAAATCTGTACAGGGGATGTAATAGATTCATGTGTAATTAATGAGCATTTAAAAATCTGGTGATTTGTAGGAAAGAGTTTCCAAGATGTTGAAGTAGGAGATATTTGCATAAGAGTTCTACAAAAACTATGGATGCAGCGACAAAAAGGAGAATTAGAAGGAGGAAGAATTTCGGAAAATATTTTATTTATTTGACAATAGTTTCTGGGAGGTTTTCCAGCAGGAAAGTAAGACCAATAATCAGGCATAATTTATAAAGAATTATGTATAATAAATGCTACAGTATGGAGGGGAGTCTAAGAGCGGAAATTATCTATCTTATATGATAGCTCCAACAGTGACATGAAGATATTAAAAAGAGGTTGCTAAAAACAACGAATATACACTCAGGAATAAGCCATAAAAACAATAGATCAAAAGGAATATAAATTAAAAAACTGAGTGTATTACATGAGATGAGTACTCATACATCGGAGGAAAGCATGGTTATCAAAGGAGTGTACTGAGAAAAAAAATATTGATCATTTTAATATGTAGCAGTAATGAGCATTCCCTGAAAGGGAAGTATAAAAACGAACAACATTAAGTAAATATAATTTACAAAATGACATTTTTCTGAAATAAATAATATTCTTTGTCTAAAAAATTCCACTCATAATTAAGATAGCAATTGAACAACCGGATGATAAAGAGATATCAAATATGCATGTACAAAACATATACTTGAAAAGAGTTAGTTGAAATTGTTTACATGAATTTTTTTTAAAAGACAAGGGCTTTATCTTTGCAAAAGGTAAGTAATTGAAAGATGTTTATGGGAATATTTCTGAATTGATGCTTCTGAATGAACCAAAAAAACATCGGGCTATTAATTGCAATTGTCAAACCTAATGCAAGAGGTGAATTTTATCATTCACCCATAAAATAGTGCTCACGAAAGAATATTCAGAAAAAATTTAAAGGATATCTAGAGGGTAATTTCTCTATATGCTAATTCTAGGTCTGGATGGAACTAGTTCCTATGATGAAAATGATAATTCTGTTGTAGAATTAGAAGGCCATTATTTTAGTAATGGCAAAGTAAATAAAGTCATTTATGTAGCATTTGTTCAATTTTTTATTCCCACAGACCTAAAAAAAACATAAAGTTAGTCACCTCACATGATGCCCCAAATCAATGAGGTGTACTCTATTTTTCGGCCGTAAAATAGAGTTCCCACCCAAGAATTGGAAGGAAAACTCATAAGATAAAAAAAAGTAATTATCAATGAACGTAAGTAATATCTCATAATAGAACTATTTTATATAATTTCATCAATAATGTCAAGATTATAATGAGTTTCAAAATACATTAATTTACAGTTGTTTTAGAGGTTGAGCAAAATTTAATCACTAATACCTACTCAAAAAACATGGGTTAACTCATATCAGCTGCTTCCTCCCAGAAATTTCATCAATATATTTTCAGTAGGTAAGATGCAAGAAAAATTGAATATATTTGAAAAAAGGAGATAAGAGTAAAATGGGTAAAGGAATAAAATATATACAATCAATTAGGAACAAAAAAGATTTGTGTTATTTTTCATATATTATTAATTTCAATATTTTATTACAAAAGGAATATAAATCCTTGAAATGATTTTTTCAATGATGATTATTATTATGTGATGGATTGATTATTCATTGAAACCTGTGCAAAACTAAAAATGTATGATTTTGGTACCATTTTAAGATATTAATATTTCTATAAATGATAATTCAATAAATTATTATAATAAATAAAATTATCTAACCATTATAAATTAAGATTAATAACACCAGATATCAAATAGTTTTGTTTTCATGGTAGAGATAGATGAATCCTTTCAAGTACTTAGAGGTGAAAATTTATTTTTTGATTAATCTCTTGATAAAAGTACATTCAAACATGGAAATAAATTGGATAGTTTACTCTAATTTTTTGCATAAAATTTGTATTCATATTAGCAAGTATGCGAATGCAAATAATAATTATTTAGAAAATCTAGGACAAACAAATTAGTTTCAACGTTGGTTTTTGAAATTGCCCTCCCAAACTTCAAATTCATTTTCCCAATTCTGAATATCCCTCATCAATGCCATTTCAGCCAAAAATTTGTGAATGTACAACATTAGGTTGTGCATTCAAGGTTCATCTAACGCCGCTTGGAACCTACCGAACAGGAGTTATATATAAAACTGCAAAGTCTTACAATAATCATCAAACCGAATGTGCAAAGAAAATTAATACAGACTGTATTAAAGATTCTATGTTGGAGGGAAATTCTGGCAGTTCATCTCAGGTATTTTCATTTTTTAAAATTGACAAAGGCTATATGTGGAGAGAATGTTTAGAGAATAAAATCTAAAACATTTATTTTTTAGTTACCGAATTCTTTAACTCCAAAGTTAACTGGCACTATTCTTGGCCAGTGTAGCATGGTAGCTGAGGAAAAGTATAGTCGATCAGTAATGTTACAGGCAGCGAATCTTTATTCATCGAATAAACTCAGCTTAAGAGGATGTGAATCTTTCCTAAAAAACCAAATAAAAAATTTGAAAATTCTTGGTGATGATCGCTCATTGAACGTTGATGGAATCATTAAAAAAATTCCCCAGTCACTCGAAACGGTATTTCGTCGTCTTAAACTCAACCCGACACTTGTCACCAGGACATGCTGTGCTAAATGTTTTGCTCTTTATGAATTTGATCTGGATGATCATCCTTCTATTAAAACATGCACTCAAGTATTCATGTCATCATCGAAAAAATATGTGAAACAGTTACCAGAAAAAGAAAAGTCTCCGCAGTGTAATGAAGATCTTTACACTAAATCTTACAAAGAAAAAAAAATCATTTACAAGCCAAAAAAAATATTTCTATATAATGTGTTTGTTGATTGGATTTCGATGAAATTGAAGCAGAAAGATTTTGATGAAGGGACTCAAAAGTGCAAATCTTTTAGAAGATCAGATTTTAATGTAATGGATGACATCTGGGAAGGGGAGATTTGGAAGAATTTCCCTGAAGATTCAAATGCTTCAGAGGATGGCTATTCTGCTTTTGCTTCGACTCCTGGAAATTTGGTGTTCAGCTTATACATGGACTGGTTCCGGCCTGGAGGTAATCGGATTGGAAGTCATCAGAAATCAGTTGGGTTGATTATGCTTATTTGTATGAGCTTACCACCATCTGAACGATATTGCGAAGAAAATTTATTTCTATTCTCAATAATACCAGGTCCAAATGAGCCAACGAGTGAACAATTTTACCATCTTTTGAAGCCTTTAGTTGATGAATTCAAAGTACTTTGGGAAGGCATATGGGTCAGCTCCACACATTCTCATCCAGAAGGTGAAAAAATCCGAGCTGCAATCTTCCCATTAATTGCAGATATTCCAGCACTTCGGAAAGTAGCAGGCTTTGCTGGCCACTCAGCAACATGATTTTGTTCTTTCTGTTTATTATCAATTAATGAAAATGATGAGTACGATGTGAATAAATTTCCTTGTCGGACCCATGAAGAACACATGAAACATGCGAAAGAATGGAAAAATGCAACAACACATTGGGAACAAGAAAAAATTGTTTTAGAGCATGGTGTCCGCTGGAGTGCTTTGAATGAATTGAGCTACTGGAGACCGATAGAATATTGTGCTTTGGATATGATGCATTGCCATATGCTGGGTAATCTTAAGGATCACAGCAGGATGTTTTTACGAATTGAAGATGCAGCGATCGACCTTGAAAAGAAGTTGAAGAAGGCAGAGAATTGGAATATTAAAGATTTGGATGATTCAGTTTATCCAGAGAAAGATGTAAGAAGTTCTCGAAAGCGGCAGTATGAATCCGATCAAGAAAATAAGCTGGAATTCTTGTCATCCAGGAGTGGTAGTATGCAACCTTTAACTGAGTTAAATCTTAAAATGATAGTGAGTGAAAAGGGTGTTAATGTAAGGAAGCGTCAAAAAACCGATAGTTATTTCCTCAGATCCCAATCTCAGTCAAACTCTTCAAGCATCTTTTTTGATCACTCGAGTGGTATCCCAGTTAGTTCAAGTTATAATTTGCGGAGTGGAACTAAAGGCGAATCATCAAAAATAGCTAGTGAAGACTCTTCTGAGGGGTCGCACGTGACAGCTAAGGGAAATGAAAATGCTTTGAGTAAAGAAGTAAAAGATTCTGCAGACTTTTTAGACCCTAGATTAACGGGAGATGAATTGCTAGTGGTAAGGAAGGTTATTCAGCAGACAATAACTCCTTCTTGGTTTACACGGGTACCGAAAAAATTGGGATCAAAAACTGGAGGTTCACTAAAGGCAGCTGAGTGGCATGTACTGTATACTGTCTACTATCCACTTGCATTGATACCACTTTGGTTTCAGCAAAGTTCATCACAGGGATGCTCAACAGGCTTAGAATTACCGTCCAGAGAATCAATACTACTAAAATCATTGACGACTTTGATTTCGATTACGAACTTTCTAACCCTGAAGAAAATATCAAAAGATGAGGTGAAAGATTTAGAAAACCTTCTTTTTGAATACCGTCAATGTCTTCAGAGTGGATGGAAACATCAAAGGATAAAGCCAAACCTCCACCTAACTCAGCATTTCCCTGATGTGATAAAACGATTTGGGCCACCTGCTTATTCTGCCACATGGGCAGCTGAAAGAATAAATGGTAAACTTTCAAGTATTTCAAATAATCATCATTCTTGTATGTCAAAATAAAATTTTTCATTGAATATTTAACAATTATTAATATCATATTTTGTATGTAAGATGAGATACCAAAAACGATTCTCAAGTATTGGCATGTCAAGACAGTTCTAATGCAGTATGAAAAAGAAGAAAACATGGAGCTAAACAAAGATGAAAAAATGACGAAAGATTTGGATAGTGTGAAAGAGTGTATTACGCTGGATGAAGCAATTTTTCAAAAATGGGCAAAAGCACGAATTGGAAAAGATAGTTTAAGACGGCATTTGTCATTATCAGAGATCAAAGTTGAAAGAGTGGTGCAAGTACTCAGAAGCTTTGTGTTAAAAGGAAAACGATTTATGACAAAATCTAAGCATGAAGGTAACTCAACAATCGAATTCAAATATTGTGATGATTGGAGTTTTGGTCAGATTGATATGTTATTCACATCAAAAGAGGACAAGGGAGAGGTTTGGGCAATTGTTAGTCCTTTCAAAGAAATCCTGCCTAGCTAAACACACAAGGATCCTTATGAGAGTCATACTCTTCTAAATAGCAGAGTACTCAGGGATTCTAAGGCCGCCGCTATTGTTGTAAGTGAAAAGTCAATAATAGGACATGCAGCTATCCTGAAACATCAGCGAGGAATTTTTGGTATGAAAGAAAAGATTATCACGGCTGTTGGGTTGAGGTCCATTGTAAGTCAAAACTAATTACTCTGAATAGAAGCAGTTTGAGTTAATTTTGATCCTTTGGCATTTGAAAGGAGTGGTAATGCAAGCAAAGTGATGAATGGCACAATTTTGGGTGGAGAATGGGAGAATAAAGATTTTTTTGATTGAGCAATGCCTTAACAATGTGATATAAAAAAATAGTTGCATAATTCCAAACATCACTCATCATTATGAGATATCAAACATGAATTTGGTAGGAATTCGACAGAGATAAAAAAATTTAGAAAAAGTAATAAGTAAGGTGGGAAGTATAAATAATACTCATTTCAGTTTAGGAAGGCAATTTTCAAGCCCAATTCCAAAACTCTTTATAAATTTTTCTCTGATTAATTAACAACACTTTTAAAAAAATTATTGTAAAAGATTAAAATATGGACAAAGATTTTGATATGAGTAAGACATTGTTATCTACTAAATCATTCTGCCAAGTTAATAATTTGATATTTCTAATTTGACTTCAATTTCACAAAAAAATAGGTCAATTGTTAAATTCTATTATTGATAATGGAACTATGGATATGGATGTGGAATACGAGAATTCAGAAGATAATGATGGTAACAGTAACCCCCACGCTGGTCCTTCTACATCTACATCTAACGACCAAAGGCAGAAAAATACTCTGCATCAAGATCGAGAGGAACAGACAAATCAAAATGGGGCTGCTAAGAATGCTGAATTTGTTGCCGGGTTACTGAATGATTTCCTGCCCAAGAATACTGAACAAAATCCAGATGAACCTGAATTTTCTAGTTGAGTACTTGAAATTATTTTGATAAATGCAAATGTACTTTTAATGACTGATTTAATTTTTTTCCCTGTTTTGTAGGCACTTTTGATCCAAAGCTACGAAATAATATTAAGGAGCAAAAAAGGAAAGCGGCTGAGAGAAGAACAGCAGAGGGTCTTCAAGAAAAAGTCATAAAATCCATCTCGAAAGCAAGAAATGCACCCAGAAGTTCTGAAACAATCAGCCAAAATATTCATCACTTCTTAAGAGTGTGCCTGGGTGGCCCGACACAACTGAATCACTATCCAGAAAGCCCAACTGAAGAGGAGGTTAAAAATTGGCTTAATTGGACTCAGAACAAAAAGAATCTACTTTGACAGGCAATTGAAAAGGTTTTCTCAATTCATCAGCCAAAAACTGCTGCTGATAAAGACTATTTAGCTAGAACTGCAGCTGCTCACATTGGAGCAAAAATTGGTTTGCCTGCTTTTCAGCCTACAAGTGATTTATTGAACATTCCTGGTGGTCCTCCTGTCCCGATGACATTGAAGAAAAATCTTAAGCAGGCTTTACAAGAAAAAGGATTCCTGAGACTTACTTTTGAATGGTCATGCAAATCATTTTCAGGATCAGTCTGGAATCAAGTAGTATCGGCAATTTTGGCAGAATTTGCACTGACTTGGCTTAAGACGGTGAATTGTGTGGACGCAGAGAAATTCAAATTTATTTCCATTGTCATTGAACAGTGGGTTTTAAATAAAGGAAAAGACTTGAGGAAGTATAAAGGAAGAAAAGATACTTCTCTTGCGGATATCAAGAAGATAAACCACTCCAAGGCACAAGTGCAAAGACACTGAAAAAAAGTGAGAATTTCCCCTAATATTTCAGAATAAAAGCTACTTACAAGATAAGATTTTATTTAACATTTTAGATAGCTGAAACACGTTGGACTATATCGGGTAAATACTGCCATGGAAATGAAGATTTTATTGCCCTCTTTTTGAAAACTGAATGCACATCAGATATTGATGAAGAAAAAGAGTCTACAAAGCCGCCCATATGTGTAATACCTGCATGGAGAATCCAAAGACTCACTGAGTGTATCCATTTACTTGAAAAAATAGAATTTTCTTTAGCAACAAATCAAAGGGCTCTTCTCCAGTATAAAAAGACATATGAGCGCTCTTCTGAGAAAAAATCTTCAAAAAATGGTATAATTGGTGTTCCCCGAAATTTACCAAAAAAATTTTACTCAAGTGATTTTTTAAATAATCTAAATAAGATTAAAAGTGATATTCTTGCAGCTAAAGATGAAGTTGATTTAGAAAAGATTTATTTGAGCTTGAATAATTTATGTAAATAATTATATTTATAAGAAGCTCTTTCATATAACATATAAGAAATATATTGTTTACTGTAGATATTACATAGTTGTTCTTAAAGGGGATTTATGCTGAAATTGTATTTACTAGCCGACCAGCTTTTTTCCTAATCTAATTATAAATAGTAAGAAAAAAAGTGTTTTATTTTTAAATATATCTTTAAATGTAAATGAGCCAAAAGTGCAATGAAATGTTTTAAGTTTTAATCATCAAATTCTTATGATAGAACAATTAAGTATATAAAGGTTTGATTGAGACAAACAGGTGCGTACCTGTGATATGTGCCGTGTTGGAACAAATGCATTGGATAATCATAGTGATCAAAGATATGCAATAGTGGAATAAAAAAGTCTAATGATAATTTTACATTTAAGTACATGAATACTAGACAACCCAAGGTAGGTCAACTGGCATTAAGAAGCAAAAATTTGAAAGTGTATTATTTCACTTAAAGCTAAGTTTCATTCCAATTTGAATCAATATGTTTAACGAATGTTCAATGTAATCTTGAATAACTGTTTTGATTCGGATTGAATATTTATATTAGCCATTGTATAATTTTTAAGGTGATTTTGATGTGGCAAATTTTTTTTCCTAACAAAATTTTGAAGTATATCACTTAAAAAATGTTTAAGTTCCTTGTTAACTTGTGCCAAACTCATGCTGAACTCTGGTTGAACACAGGTGGGAGCTTGTTGTGGGGCAAAGTTTGGTACATATTCAAACTTAGTCTGGTGAATTTTCCATAATTGTTTTTTTAATAGTTCAAGTGTATGGTGCATATGCCTAAGGCCATTTAAGTGATGTTCAATTCATTTTAAATGTTCTTCATGAGGAATGTTAGAAATTTTAATGTATGGAAAATCCTTTAATTTGAATTTTGCTTAACCAGCTGAAGTATAGTTATTAAAGGACTTAGTGCTTAGCTGGATAATTATTTACAATGCATGTTTAGTTTGAAATTCATTTCGCCTGTCTTTCCTTGAAAAATATTCCCTAACAACCAAACAATGGGGGTTGCATATGCAATCACAATTTTCAAATTGCACAATAGTTCGCTCAAGGAAAAACATTACCGTAACTTAAGAATGAAGGTTTCAATAATTATATAAGGGAGTCTGATTTCAAAGTTTTTTCACATCATCCCACATTTGTCTAAATAAAACAAGACATTATTGATCTCAAATATTTTCTCCTTTTGATAGATTAGTTAAATTTAAATAATTCATCTATTAATAAAGATTATTGTTCTCTTCATTCTACTTTTTTATAATCTTATAGCATGTCAGACTCAAGTTCCAAGCTATCATCAGTCCCGTATTTAGGTTCTAAGAAAAATGCAACACCATAACCCGGTTAGTAATAAGTCAGTGATAAAAAACTATTTATGTGAAAGCTTAATTTTCATTTTGTATGTAGATGCTCAAGAAATAAAAGAAAATTTCAATGAGACTTCCACTTTTGAAAAATTTTCACTCCAATCAAACAATCCATTACAATCAAAATCTAGGGAGCCAGCACTTCAGTCAGAAATTATTGAGATTACAGCTGAAGAAAACTATGAAAAACTCAATATTATGGAGGAGCGAGCAGCATCTTTTGTTCGGGAGTTGGAAGAAATGAGAGTTCACAAGGCATATGTGGACTCAGAATTATTGTTTCTTAACTTTCTTAAACATCAAAAAAATGTGAGTAATTTCATACTTTAATTTTTATTGAATCTAAAACATTATTATTCATAATTATTAGCATATCTTGATACTAAGAAAGTTCCCAAAGATTCTCATATTAAGTTCAAGGAGCCACAAGAGTCAGAATCGGGTAGTGCTTCAAGAAATGTAAACAAGAGGTTGGAGCATACTCATCGGACAAAAAGAGCACGTACCTCATTAAGCTCCTCATTGGTTCCAGAATATTCTTCATCTCCTACTCCTGATGGAGAAGAAGAATCTGAAAGACAAGAAGACCCAATGTTATCAAGTAATTCGTAAGTATAATTTTAATCATACAACTTTCATGAGATATACTGATATCCCTTCTCATAAACTATTGTCGTGCAATTTAACTTTAGGAAAAACGATCAAGGTGAATCTGCAGCAGGTAAAAGATGAATATAATATCATAGCTGATAATTTAAAATTTATTTTGTGAAACTGACACATTTCTTTTTATAATATTTACAGACATAGATGCAGAAAATTCACAAAAGAAAAAAGAAACACCAATCATTGCCAGTGACAATCACAACAGAGAGATATCATCTGCAGCTGAAGAAACAACTGCAAGGGATGATGCGGTACCACATTCTCAAACGGAACTGTTAAGTATGTGTATTTAATATTTTTATTCAAAAAAAATGTGGCTAAATGTTTAACATTTCTGTAGTATCTTCTGCATCAAAAGAGCCGTCCTTGTTGAAGGATATGGATTTAAAATCAGATATCAAAGAACTTTATTATTTTTTTGAAGGAAAAATCAGCTGGCAAAAGGTGAACAAGGCATGGAATGCAATCACATTCTTTCTGAATTTTCGAGGAACAGAGAAGATTTTAACACCGTCGTTTGATGCGTTCTCGTTTCATTTCACCGAAGGCACTCATGCAGAATGGGTTAAAGTCATCAATGAATTGGGTAATTTCTTCACTATTGAAAATATAATTTTTGTATTTATTAACTTTATGACTCTTATTGTAGGCCCTCAATTTTTGGATTTAAATGAATCTACGCAACCATGGTACTCGACCGATCAAATTGACTTTTCAAAACTTGCTGAGTTCAATGCAAAATCATTGAATGAAACTTATGGGGACTTGTGCAAAAAGAAGACATCAAATCCAGAAACCCACCTTTTTTGTTTGCTTAGTCGATGTCAATTTGTCAGCCCACATTCTCAACAGTACTGGTCAACACTGATTGCGTCGTCTCTAGAGTTAATGGCAAACAAAACACATCAGGCACCTCCACCCGAAATGATTGAGAATGATGATCCAGTAACACGAAGTCTTCTATTAATCGATCATATTGAAAAACTTATGAACAAGACTCCACCAATTTCGAGTTCAGCAAGTGAGATGAAGAAGTACGAAGCCATGACCAACTCAATGATGCCGCTTTTACAATTTCAAAATGTCATATCCAACTGTTTGAAGTCATACTTGTCATTGTATGCAAGATCACAGGCGAAACCGAAAACAGCTTCAGAAAAGCGGAAAAGAAAAGAAAAAGACGGTGGACAATTGATTCAGTCTGGATCCAACAATGCAGAAGAAAGGTCACTGATTCAGATTGAACAAAGCACAGCAAATCATAACTTTCAACCTTTTAATATGTATTTGATAGATGGGGTAAGGGGTTTATTTATATGTTCGCATGATTATAGATTTGCAAGTATCAGTGATTGTTTAGCATTTATAAGTCAGGTTGATTGTATTTGCAAAAAAAGTAATTGCACATTTAATTCAGAAGAACGTATATGGAAGAATCTCAATAGCTACATCATAGGTCTTTTTTACAAAATTATCAAAAATCCA
Source organism: Hemileia vastatrix (assembly GCA_030280995.1). Taxonomy (NCBI): domain Eukaryota; kingdom Fungi; phylum Basidiomycota; class Pucciniomycetes; order Pucciniales; family Zaghouaniaceae; genus Hemileia; species Hemileia vastatrix. The sequence goes on from JASXTE010000012.1 coordinate 26,208,082, forward strand.
GCAAACACGAAAGACTTCTGTATGCCATCACACTTGGAAATAGCTCGTGCAATAACTGCTGATTTTTTGGATCATTGGAAAATAGTCCAACCTGATACATATTTTTTTCAAACTCCAAGTATTAAAGAGTAAATATTGATTATATTTATATAAATAGATGCTATACTTGACATAATATTGATGTAAATAGCTACAATAATATGAATATTTCAAAATAATAATAAAAAAATTAAAAATTAAAAAAATTTGGAAATAAGAAATATGCAAGAATTATGTAAAATGTGCAATAATTATAATACATGGATTAAAAATAAATGTGAATAATAATAAATATGAGGTATGCAAATGAAGTGTGGAAAGATGGAGAAATAAGAATTATAAACAACTTTAAAAAATAAAATGACAGTTATAAATGTATTTAATGAGTATAAAGTGTTAGAAAAGAAGAATAGGTAATTGAAAAAACATCAACAATTAAATATGAAGTACAGAATCATAAAAAATGTAAAAACTCATAAGTCAAATGATTAAATGATATATTCATTCATAGAAAGAAAGCAGCAGTGTTATTCCTGATAATAATAGAAGTATACAAAGGCAAGGAATAATGAATATAATATACTCATCAAAAATATAATTAGATGAAGAAAAGTGAAAGAATAATGTGAACACATTCAAATTAAAAAATGTGTACTCTAACCTATTATGGTAGTTAAGGGTAATCCAAATTGATATTCCAAAACAGATTGAAATAGAAGCAAAAAAACACAAGTGTACCCTGATCTTCGCGCAAAGACCAGGGTACACTTCTCAAAATCTCTGATACAAATTTTATCAAGGCCAATATACAATGGTGGACTCTGATGTTTGGCCAAAGATGAAGGTCCACCACTTCAAATATCACTGAACACATGGTTGCAGGCAAAAATAAAAATGGTGTACCCTGATCTTTGGCCGAAGATCAGGGTTCACGTCTTCAAATTTCAAGAAATATTTGAATAGGAGAAAAAACATATGTACCCTGATCTTTGTGTGCAAATCAGGGTACACATCTTCAATTTTCACACACAATGTGTAGAAAGGCAAAAATACAATGGATGCCTCTGATGAAGGTGTTAGAACAAGGGTCATTTATTTTCAAATTCATGAACAATTTGAATTCAGGGAAAAATGAAAGGTGAACCCTGATCTTCGCGCAAAGGTCAGGGTACACATCATCAATTTTTATGTAGTTTTTGAATAACGGCAAAAAAACACATGTGTACCCTGACCTTCGTGCGAAGATCAGGGTTCACTTGTCTAAATCTCACATACAATTTAGTCCAGGTAAAAAATACAAAGGTGGACTCTGATCTTTGCCTGAAGATCAGGGTACACATCATTAATTTTCATGTACTTTTTGAATAACAGCAAAGAAACACAAGTGTATCCCTGATCTTCGCGCGAAGATCAGTGTACACTTCTCAAAATCTATGATACAATTTTGATCAAGGCCAATATACAATGGTGGACTCTGATCTTCCGCTTGTGAAGAAGGTCTACCTCTCTGAACAGATAGTTGCAGGCAAAAATACCATAGTGGACCCTGATCTCCAGGGAAAAATCCGTGTACACCTCTAAATTTTTTTTCATATAATTTAAAATAATGCAAAAATACAATGAAGGAATCTGATGTTCCCCTGCAGGTAAGATTTTCCTTGAAAGATTATTAAGTGAAGTTAAAATATACTTTCGAAAACCACATGTAAATCTTGACCTGTGCAGATTAATCATGGTTGGTTTGTTATAATTTATACATGAACAAAATTACTTCAAATTCTAACAATCAAAGACTATATATCATATTATTTTATATTAACTAAAATAACAGTGTTCATCTTTGAATTTGGAATAGTTGACCTTTATTGTTTGCTTTAGATGGATGCCCACCTGTGATTTTTACTCCTACTCATATGTTGTTGAAATTTGAAGAGGTGTACCCTGATCTTCGCGCAAAGATCAGGGATACACTTGTGTTTCTTTGCTGTTATCAAAAAGTACATGAAAATTAATGATGTGTACCCTGATCTTCAGGCAAAGATCAGAGTCCACCTTTGTATTTTTTACCTGGACTAAATTGTATGTGAGATTTAGACAAGTGAACCCTGATCTTCGCACGAAGGTCAGGGTACACATGTGTTTTTTTGCCGTTATTCAAAAACTACATGAATATTGATGATGTGTACCCTGATCTTTGCGCAAAGATCAGGGTTCACCTTTCGTTTTTCCCTGTATTCAAATTGTTCATGAATTTGAAAATAAATGACCCTTGTTCTAACACCTTCATCAGAGGCATCCATTGTATTTTTGCCTTTCTACACATTGTGTGTTAAAATTGAAGATGTGTACCCTGATTTTCACACAAAGATCAGGGTACATATGTTTTTTCTCCTATTCAAATATTTCTTGAAATTTGAAGACGTGAACCCTGATCTTCGGCCAAAGATCAGGGTACACCATGGTATTTTTGCCTGCAACCATGTGTTCAGTGATATTTGAAGTGGTGGACCTTCATCTTCGGCTGAACATCAGAGTCCACCATTGTATATTGGCCTTGATAAAAAGTGTATCAGAGATTTTGAGAAGTGTACCCTCATCTTTGCACAAAGATCAGGGTACACATGAGTGGCTTTACCACTATATTGTTTGCTTTTAACACATTGTTATTAAAAATTGAAAAGGTGCACCTTGATCTTAAAGCAAAGATCAGCGTAAACATGTGTATTTTTGCTTCAATTCAAAATGTTTATGAAATTTGTAGAAGTGTGCCTTGACCAGCAGCCGTTAATCAGTGTCTGTCCTGTTATTTTTACCTGCTGAAATGGTCCTATCCTTTAATCACATCATTAATAATATTTTCTTAATAATCACATCTATATTAATATTTACCATCCTTCAACCTCCTTGAAAATTTATTCATCATTTATAATTCCTTGATAATATTTTCTTTGTATCTCCTTATTTGATCATCTTCATATTTATTTTACCATGTACTTTAACATCTACATAAGATTCTATTATATTCTCTAGTTTTATGTTACTGTGCTTGTGCTATCTATGTCATTTTAATGACTTCACTATCAACTACATATCTCTCCTTCAGTCTCAATACATCAATATACATTGTTAACAAAACCCTTTTACATATGATTACTCCCTTTTTGTAAACTTCACTATCTCTCTCTATACTGCTTTTCTTAATTTAGTGGAGCCTCATTATTCAATTTCTTTCTGGTGCTCTCACATAGATCCTTATATACACATACCTCCATAACCTTTTTTTATAACATTCTTTACCCTCATTTTGTTCCTTCAACCCACAGCCATCACTTTACTCTACCTTTTCACACTACTTTTTCAAAGTTTCAGAACCTACATATGATATACTCAGTATTTTCATCTTTTAAAAAATGCTTAATATTATTTTTATTTAATATTGTTCTTACCATCTCTTTTCTTCTTAAGAGAATTATCAACACTTTTCTGATAAGTTATGAGTTTTTCATGATCCTTATCTGCCAGATTTTCGTTTTGTAGTGTCGTTCTAATTTCTTCTTTTAATAATTTTAGCTTTGTCGTTTTGTCTTTTGTTGCAATGTACTGTGGAACGTCTATTCCTAGAAGAGAAAAAATTTCAAGTCCATTGAATAGCTTCTTGGAAACTTGAATTGATGATCCCAGACGTGTGAACCCTTATTCCTCATTACATTTTGATGTGTAATGCAGTACTTCATTCCCTGGCCAAAGTATCAACCATAGTCCATCACAGTTGTTGAAGTTTATTTTCGTCTCCAACTCTGGGAAAATAAACTCTCCTCCTTCTTGTCGTGGTTTATTCTTATTGTATGGGCGCTCATCGAGTTCATTTTTATACGTATTTTTGGGGTACCAAATCCCAAATGCATATCGACTCCCATCCCTATTGCAGTGCGGAGTGTTACTGTATCCATTACCATTAATCCCCGTGGTCCATGTCAGATTTCCATAAAAAGAGTCCTCTTCCTCTTCCCAACCCAGTATATTTAACTCTTTTGACAATACCCGTGCTTCCTCATATAACTTCTTGGACAACAACTGAAAGAAAAATCTATAAAAAATTGATAATCGTTTTTTTGCTTGATCTCTTTCAGCTTTTGTAATATTTTTGTTCACATATTGCCCTAATACAGTCTATTAATGTTTAAATAATTGGAAAACATGAAAAAATGCTTACTTAAATCGAGAGGAATCGAGCATCCCATCAAAATTCCTTCAGCAAACATTACTCCACTTTCTTGTGGTCCGTTACATGAGACCACATGCCCCAAAAGTTGAAGATCTCTCATGGCCTGTCTCGTATCGTCAAGTTTATTGAGCATTTTTAACTGCTCCAACGAAATCGATGATATAATTATTGGTCGTACACCTCTTTTTCTGGGCTGGATGAAGTATGTTCCCTCATTCAGCTGCTTGAAATCTTGTGGGTTTAATGCTCCATATTGTGTCTTGTGTATCGGTTTTACTTTCAATTGTCTACCAAACATCAGATTTCCTTCTATTACACTAATTCCCCCCTCTTCTGCTTCTTTACTTGCCATAATATTTCTTTTTCCATTTTTGTTTGGATGTTTTTTCTTCCCTGCCCTTCTCCCTCGATTTTTTCCTTTACCATCCTTTCTCACAAAGTCTTCTTCTGAATCACACATGGGTTACTCTACTAAAACTTTGATTCAGATATAAATTCATGGTCAGTATATGACTTCTCAATCATTTAAATTACATAAATTAAATGTTTGAGTTGAAATAACATGATTCAGAGTCTAAGAGGGGCAATAATGCTCTAACAACATGCTCGCTACATTAAAACTCAATCATGTTATTTCATACTAATCAAACACTAGACAATTTTTTGTTATAAAATGATGATACTTTGACATACATTAATTTATTTTAATCCAAAAATTTTCAACCTCCTATTTTGTAACCAAAAAAAAACAAGAACGAAACGTTAATTAAAACTCAAATGAAATTTATTACTTTTAAGTTATCATTGCATGAATGAGTGACTAAGAGGGGCAATAATGCTCTAACAGCACGCATGCTGCATTAGTCATAAATCACATAACATTTACTATTCCCATAACTTCAAGAGAACAATTAACAAAAAAAAATCCACATACTTTCGTTAATATTCCAGTTGTTGTTGTGTACAGAAGAAAATCTGTAATACAAAAATAAAAATAAAATAAAAAGTATTGGTACAAATAATTACTATATCTAAACAATCTCTTGTCTAAATATTTTTTGATTGAATGACTATGAGCAACAATATTAAATTCACAACACTATCGCTGCATCAGTCATCAATCATGTAATATATTACCCCAAATTACAAAATTAAATGTGAAGAAAACCTAAGATTACTTACATACTTTTTTTAAAACGTCTATTTGGCCTAACTATAACTGAACCTACATTAAACAAATGCCATCCAAAATTCATAATGTTAGTAAATATATCCATTATTTTATGGAAATATGTCTGGTAAAAATTATATGATTGAGGGTACTAAGAGGGGCAATAATGCTCTAACAACATGCTTGCTGCATTAGCCCTCAATCATGTAATATTTTCCCATTATGACAATTATAAAGTAATATTTTTAAAAATTATAACCATTTACATACCTTTTATACCGTGCAGCTTCTGTTCCCAAATAAGAGCATGTAAAAGAAAATTAAAAAAAATTAGCAAAATCTTTTATTTATTTAAAACATTTTTTTGTATATATTACTTGATTGAGTTACTAAGAGGGGCAATAATGCTCTAACAACATGCTCGCTGCATTAGAACTCAATCATGTAATAATACAAAAAATTTTAAAGAATTTTCTTTGATGGAAAAACAATAATTTTACATACCTTTATTTACGCAATGATATAATTTTGAATCAATAAATATTATTAAATAGATATGAGTGAAACAGAACCTGAAGAAAAAAATCCAAGTCAATATCAGAACCACTCATACTACGTTTAACAATGTAAATTCAATTCATTCATTCACTAAAATTATTTGTAATATTTACGTACTTCATCGTGCCATATATCAAAAAATATATTTGCCTGAATAACATGCTCAAACCTTTCAATAGTAGTTTGTTTTTATTCAACAAATATCTTCAAGCAATCCAGGTAGATATTTTCTGGATGGCTGGCGGAAAAAAGAAGATGGGGTGCTATAAAATTGCACTCAGCTTGCAATTTCGCAAGAAAAAATAGTAACTGAAGTTGCAAAGGCAAAAATTCCCCACAAGTATCTCCAAAAATCATACTTGTTTCATGAATGAGCTAGGATAGACATATTTATCACACAAAAAGGTACAAATTTAATGTTAAGCTGTGTGGAAGGTCAAATTCAAATTCTTGTAGACCACTTGCTGCTAATTGATACAATCCATGAACACATCTAGTCTTATATTTACTAGATTGAATGTCGAAAAATGTGATGGATATATATCACTTGCTTCCTAGCAATTAACTCACTCTTTGTTGGATGGAAACCAATCATCACATTATTATTTGCAGGGGGATACATCCTGCTATCAAATTCCTGCCAGCAATCTTGAATGATATTCTTGCTGGAAGGTTACAATGTTAATCAATTATTTTGACCACTTTCCAGCCATCGATTCAATATTTAGATGGCTGGCAAGCCAAAAATAGGTGCAAGTACCTGCCAGCCAGCAAATCGCTTGTAAGCTGACTGGCAGGTTGGGTGAATCAATGATTTGTTTAGCCCCTAATTTCATGCCAGCTAGAAACAAACCAATTCGGTTTCTGGCTGGCAGGGTAGCAGATTGAGTGGTTGGGGAAATGCATCAATTTCTACTTCCTTTCGGCAGGAAATATGATGCTTAGCTTGCTGGAAGGAATGAAGCGAATCTATGCTTTTGTGGAAAACTGAAAATGCCTGCCAGCCAGCTGAAAAGCATATCGGTTGCTAGCTGGCAAGTTGTGATTTCAATTGATCATATTTGATCAATTTGCTTGAGCAACTCGCTTGCTTCATGTCAGCAAGTTTAAAAAATATTGAGGGGAAGGAGATAAAAATTCATATTTGAGAAGATGATTTGCCTGCCAGCCAGCAGAAAATGATTAACTTGCTGGCTGGAAGGTTGATGTAGCATGCAGTGGTAATCAATTGATCGATCGATCAATTGATCGATCAATTGATTGATCGATCAATCGATTGATCAATTGATTGATTGATCGATTGACTTGACAGCTGCCTGTCAGCCATCCATACAGATTTTTTTTGGCTGTCAGGCAGCCGTCAAGTTGATCAATCGATCGACTTGAACGCTACATCACCCTACCAGCCAGCTGCAATGTAACTTTGTCGCTGGCTGGCAGGGATGTACAATTGATTTGCTGTCTACATGCCAGACAGCTAGGCAGCAACTTGCTGTCTGGCATACAGCAAGCGATTGATTTTTGGGGGTGATGCTTGCCAGAAAAGGGTGGCAAGTGCCTTGCAAACTTGCACATGCCTGCCAGCCAGCTTAAAAGTAATTGGTATGCTGGCTGGCAGGGTCAGGATAAGAATTTTTTTAAGATGCCAGCCAGACAGCGATTAAAATGACAGCTGTCTGGCAGGCACTAAGTGAGACAGGAGTTAAACAAACTAAATATAAGAATAGAAACGAAATAAAAAACAAAAAGAGGCAGGAAATGAAAATGAAAGAGAAATACAGGCCAAAAAATGAGAATGAGAGAGTGAAACGATATAAAAATAATTAAAGAGAGAAAAAAAGAGAGAAACAGTCATTGATGAGCCACCCAAAAAAAAAACTTACTAATTAATTATTGACAGGTTCTGTAGGAAGTGATCAGAAGCAAGTCAAGGGGTCGAAGAGTTTGTCGGAGGAAGCGTAGGTAGTCCGTTTTTGATGAATAATGACAATTTAAGAATATCAAATTAAGACTCAGTCATAGAAATAAGTGAGGGCAAGCAAATAAAATGAGCAAACTTCAGAGATGGATAATATGCAAATTTCAACGTCAAAAAACATTTGGCATGTAAATAAGAGTGATGTTCTGTCAAACAAAAATCCATGCATAATATTTAAATCTTTAAATTCAAAAAAAATATTTAATATTTCTTAATTCAATTTTAATCACCTACATTTCAATTTCTAACTATAGTTAGTTGAATATTTCTGATTTTGTAGAATAGAATGTACACTACCAACTCAAAAATGTTTGAACAATGACAAAAAAAATTGAAAAAAATGATTTTGTGTAGAATTTATGATAACCATTGGTAAGTCAATGATTAACTTCAATTATTTATTTAAATTTTTCCTATATCGGACATATCTTCTTTCAATTTCATACAATTTCAACCAGAATTGGTTATGAATTATATGGAGAAGTTAATTGTAAATACATGATGACAGTGGCATTGTAACATAACAAGAAGCAAAAAAAAGAAGGAAAACCGCAGCATCAAAGATTATTGCATGAGAGGAACAATATTTGAAAATCTACCAGATTGAAAAAACAAATACCCCAACTAATGGGGCAGTGGGAGAGTGACAGATAAGACTTATAGTGTCAATGGGATCTTTAAGCTGTTGTGCTACTTTCAAAAGGGCACAGAATTGTTTTTGGTGAGCAGGAAAGGGGAGGATGACACATTCTTGATTATTTTTGGTCCATAAGGGGCTTATGAGGCAGTTTGGAGAAGGTGAAGCATTGAATTGGTTAAGGTACCTTTACAGGAGAATGGCCTGATAAAAATTGAATAAATTCCATAGCATGAGATTAGGATAACCTTGTCAAAAATTTATACATACTGGCTGGGTCACAATTTCCCCTTTATTTTCAGAGTGGATTAGAATATGGGGGGTTAGGGGCGAGGAGATAAAAATATTTTCAAGTATTATAAACATATTTTCACTTTTTTCCTGGTTGTTTAAATGTTTGTACAGATTATGTCTCCTCTTAATTATTATTCATTCACCAAAATTTATTCATATTATTTATAATTGTTCCTGTCTATCACTAATCATTTTTGTATATTAGCTATTATAAAGTTCTCCTGCTTATTTAATATTGAGAAAAATGATATATTACAAGAATATTCTGAATGAGAAGATATTATAAGTAAAACTCTTCTTTTATACCTTTATAATAATAATTTTTTTTAGGGCATCATTGGCTTATTTTCTCTTTTTTTTGGTAAACAACATTTATATAACAATAATCTGAAAAGTTGAAAACCCCAACTTGGAAATTTTATTGGACTGTCTAAAATGAAACTTTGTTTCAATTATTGAGAATGTGATTTCAACATGTTCTCAACAGATAATCATTTACTCATCAGTGAGTGTTCACATGAGCTTCAAGGTGTGTTCAAAGTAAATTCAATACTTCTTCATGATGGTTTCATCACTTCCTCAATGTGTGCTCAAAAAGATATGAATTAGGGTTCAAGGTTGCGGACTTGCTAGCAAGTCCGCCCCCCATATTGCGTGGTGAAAAGTACAGAATACTTATTGAGATTCAAGAATAAATCATCTGAATATGATTCTTGGATACCTGGGAAGGAGATATCTAATATTCCTACTCTACTAAAAAAGTATAAATAGAAAAAATCATAGCATTTTTTTTATTGTTTTTTTTAGAGTGAGGGAGTGTCAGCCAGGCTACTAGACTTACCCAGTGAAATAATTAATTATTAACTGGATGAAGCCGCACCTTTTCATTTTAATTATTTAATTAATTAGTTACATTAAAATTACTTATAATAAATTAACTAATTACAGATTGATAAAATTAAATATAAAATTGTCCCTTATATTTTTTCTCTAACACCGTGCTCATTTGACAGGTTGGAAGAAATAAAAATTTATATTAAAAATAGATTTAAAAATTAAAATAAGATTTTAATATTCAAATAATATTAAATATATACAAAAAATTCAAATTTCTTATTTAGAATTGATTTCTATAGTAAATATTAAATAAATTGATATATTTCTGACATACTCTGTAAATACATCTTTTTGACGCCTTCTTTTTAGAACAACTTTATTATTTGAATATACTCCTTATAGAATATTCTTTTCTCTCTCTCATACTACTGTTTTTAGAATTTTATTGCCGTGCTTTGTCTCTCCTTTGCCTATATAAGGCCTCTCTTTTGGTTGTTTTTTTAATCATTCCTTTACTACATTATTTTTATTACAATTAAAAACATCAAACTATTTCTTATATTTTATAACTTTAGTATTTACAAGGACGTAAATCTAATCTATAACTTATATTTATATTTTAAATCTACCTCTTATCATTGAGAAAAAATCATCTTTGATTGAGAAATACGCACCAAATTTTTGAGAATACATTTTAACCCTTAAAATCCTCGTAAAACTTCATACCATATCTTCTAGACCAAAAGCGTACCTTGACAATAATAGTATATGAAAAGATATATTTTAAAAATTAAATTTAATTAATTAAACTAATTACAATATAAGATAAACACTTGAATATAATTATCTTATAAGCTTTTAATTAATTAATTTATAATTATTAAATAAACAATTTGCCCTTTGTTATGGAATTAAATGCTTTTAAATTATCTTATAATAAAATTAAAATAATATTTACTTTATATATATAAATAAAATATTAATATAAATTTATTATGTAATATAATATTAATTTTAAATGCATACTCTGCAATTATTATGTCTCTATTTAATTCAAATAAATTGTATGTTTATTTACTGGGCTCCTGGTACAGCCTGGCTGACACTCCCTCACTCCAAAAAAACAATAAAAAAATGCTATGATTTTTTCTTTTTATACTTTTTTAATAGAGTAGGAAGGTTTGAAATTTCTTTACCAGGTATCCATGCATCATATTCAGATGACATATTTTTAAATCTCAATAAACACTCAGTACCTCTTTCAGAAGTGATAATTCTATCATTGAGAATATTATCAATTTCTGCAGTTTCCGTGACTTCCTGAGGGTTTTTCTTGGGTCTACCTCTTCTTTTTTGAAATAAGTCACTGTTGGAAGTATAAGGTTTTAACAGGGAAACGGGTAAAACAGGATGTTTTCTATCATATGGAGAGTATAACACAACTTCAGCTGCATTATCTCCAATCATTTTTTTCACAACAAAAGGACACACAAAAGGATCTTTTAATTTGTTGTTACCCTGTAAACTGAAGTGGACAGTAGATATCAGCACCTCATTACCCTCTTTAAATGTGTGTTCTTTTTGGGATTTATCCCATCTCTTCTTCTCATATTCAAATGCTTTATCAATACAAGGTTGAGCATGTTTTCTGCACAGTTGTTGCATTTGAACAAAAGATTTGACACCAGGGTGATATTCCAATTTAGGCAATTTACTATTGAGTATTTGAGAAGGATTATGAGGGACATAACCTAGCCAAAGCTCAAAAGGTTTCTTTTGAGTAACAGAGTGAACAGTGCTATTATAAGCAAATGTAAGACCAGGTAATAAGGTGACCCAGTCATGAGTAAATCTTTCATTATCTTTATATTCCAATCCAAAGGCACAATAACTTCTAATCATATCCTCTAGAGTTTGAATCATTCTTTCAGCTAGACCATCAATTTGGGGATAGTGAGCAGTAGAAAATTTTAATTCACAACCACATATATCCATTAGAGACATCCAGAATTCAGATGTAAATTTTGGATGTCTTTCAGATATAATGGCTCTAGGGAATCCAACTATATTGAACATATTACATCACCATAAGAAAGCTAAGTCTTTGGTGGAGACATCTTTTTGGGTGGGAACAAATTTGCACATTTTAGTAAATCTATCCACTATTACCCAACAAGAATTATAATTTTTTTTACCTGCAATAGGAAGACCAGTGACAAAATCCATATTAATGATTTGCCAGGGAGCATCAGGTGCTTCAATATGCTGTAATAAACCTGCTCTCTTACCAGTCAGTCTTTTGGATTTCTGGCATGAATCACAAGATTCAACATATAATTTCGCATCTTCAGACATATTAGCCCACCAAGGAGTGTTTTTGAGTATAATCAGTGTCTTCTCAAGATCAAAATGACCAGCTAATATGTCATAATGACAAAGTTTGAGGATAATTTCTTTCATAGAAGGAGAAATAACAATTACATTAGTAATCTTTCTTCTATAATAAATATATCCATCTTCAATAGAAAACTTTCCTTTACTCAAAGCATTTTGATACTTTTCAGGAAGAGTTTTTATCAATTCTTGAATTGAAGCATTCTTAGGATCATTTAAGAAAGTGACTAATTTATTTAAATCAGAATCCCTATCATATGAATCCAAAATTAATTGTCATAACTCCTCTTCCATATAAACTATAAATATACCATGGATATGAACAGTATCATCTTTAGGCACATAGGCAGGATTTGAGTCATTATTTGGCAGAGGCAATCTGGACAGCATATCAACATTGGAGTGAACATTCCCAGCCCTATGAATAATTGTCATCTGTCCTCTGTACTCTTGAACAGCAAGTTGCCACCTGAACATATGTCTGTTAGGTGTTTTCAGGTTTAAGAGGGTTCACAGCACTACAGTCGGTTACCAATTAAAACTTTTGGTCATCTAGATAGTAATGAAGTTTTTCAAGAGCCCAAATAGCTGCTAAGCACTCTAATTGAGTGGCACCATATTTCAATTCACTATTTCTCAAGGTTCTTGAAATATAACAAATTACAACCTCTGAGGATTTATCATTTATAATTTGTTTCTGGTGAAGGGCACCACCCAGACCAACAAAGCTAGCATCTGTGTATAGGACAAAAGGTTTGTTGAAGTCTGGAAGAGCCAATATAGGGGCTGTCATTAATCAACTTTTTAATGTATCAAAAGATTTTTGACAGTCATTATTCCAGAGAAAGGCAACATCTTTTCTGGTCAGTTTTGTAAGAGGCAAGGCTATGACCTGATAATTTTTAATATATTGTCTATAATAGCCACACATACCCAAAAAACTTTGGATTTCTCTTACAGAAGTTGGTGCTTTCCCATTTTGAATTGCAGCAACTTTGTTTTGGTCTACACAAATTTGTAAGCCTGACACAACATGGGCAAGGACTTTCAAGGATTGAAAACCAAATTTACACTTTTTTAAGGAAAAGGTCATATTTATTTCATCCATTTTTTGGAAAACTCTAGTTAAGTGAATCATATGTTCATCAAAAGTTTTAGAAAAAATTATAATGTTATCAATATAAACCATGAGCCATCCTTCAATTATTTCTTGATGTAAAGTGTGATCCATGATATTTTGAAAAACTGAAAGAGCATTTTTAGGGCCAAATGGCATCCTAACATATTTATATATTCCCATATGAGTAGCAATAAGCAAAATTTTTTGAGAATTTTTCTCAACTGGAACTTGATGATATCCTTTATTAACATCCAGACAACTAATAAATTTTGCACCTTGCAAGGTAGCATGTATTGAATTAACCCTGGGTAAAGTATAAATATCATCAACAGTATAAGTGTTCAATGCTCTGTAATCACCACATAATCTAGCCTTATCTTTTTCATAAGAAATCAAGACTGGGGAGATGACACAATATTTGGGGGTGACATCCACCTTCTCAATGATATTCATTTTTAATAATGTGGCAATATTATCATAAATATCCTTTCTTTTTATTGGAGAAGCAGGATATGGTTTTTTCTTAAGACTAGGAGGGATATCACTCAAGTTACAGGATAAAGTAATTTTCATTTCATCTTTAACAACTCCTAGGACATGAGAGCCATGAGCAAAAGCCATAGGAAATGAGGTAATTGAGGCAATTATAGAATCCTTCTGCTCACTTGTTAATTGATCACCAAAAGAAGCAGTATTTATTTCAGTTAATAACCTATCCATTTCATTTGTTTGTCTACCTGTACACTGGACTGGTGAGTTACAAGACTTTAACAGATGCCCAGAAGGTTTTCTAGAGGAGGAAATTTTGAATTTCCTTTTGCCATTCAATCCCAAGGTGAAGCAATTATTTGCTGGGTCCAATTTCACACCAAAAATGGTTAAAATATCATTACCCATAATAAACCAATTGCTTAAATTATCATTTTGCATGACAACAAATTCACAAATAGCTCTGACAAAACCACCATTATATTTGAAGAATACAGAGGTTTTGTATTTGCCAATAGAATTAAGGTAGAACAACACCCTCTCCATTTTTCAGAAGTTATAGGTAATAATTTACTCAAATAATCCTTATCTACTGAAGCTAAAGCCTTTTCAGAGACTACACTTCCTCCAGCACCAGAGTCAAGAACTACATCAACATTTTTACCATTAATGGTAACAGGTGATTTCAAGGGGGATATGGCTATAGAATTGTTAGTAATATCTTTAATTATTTCAGCATTTTCCACTGAAGATAAATCCAATACACATTCTTCAGATATATTATCTAAATAATGGACATCCTGTTCTAACATTAAAACATCTTAAATAGAGTCATTTCCATAGGAGATATTACTTTCACAATCACTAGAAAAATTATTTACATTAATTTCAGCTTCATCAGTGTCTTCATTTTGTTCAACAAGATGAATTTTCTTGTCACAAACATGACCCTTTTTCCATTGTTTGTTACATTTATAACAAGTATTTGTTGCATATTTTTTAGGTGCAACTGGGGCAGAGGGTTTACCAGATTTTTCTGGGAGTTTTGTAGAAGGTTTATTCTGATCATTATAAGTTTTACCAAGGTAATTCTTTGGTTCATATCTATGGTTGAGTAGTACCTCATTACAGATATTAATGAAAGAAGAATTTTCCCTTACATGCTCAGTTCTAGCCACAATCAAGTCTCTAAGAGACTTTGGTATTTTATACAAGATTTTATCTCTCCAAATATCATAATCCATCATTGGATCAATTGCTCTTAGGATTTTTGTTACTTTCATAAGAAAAACAATTGGCTTTTCAACAGAGGAGGATACATATCTAGTATTCTCATACAGTCTTTGCTGAGCTAACCTGAATTTTGAACCACCAAACTGATTCTCAATCAATGATTTCCAATCATTCCATGTATAATGATTGTTATCCAAAAGGACAGATTCATACCACATCAATGCTACATTAGAAAATAAAAAAATTAGCTTAGAAACAATTTCCTCATCAGGTAGTTTATAAGAACTCTTTAAATTATCAATTCTTTGGATAAAGTGTTGCCAATCAGAAGAAGAATCACCATCAAAGGTAGGATATTGGTCCAACTTAGACCAATTTTTCTGACTACTGGGATGGTTCATTTTTTGGTTTGAATTATTCATCATTAATAATTCCTGAAGTTTAGCCAGGTGTTCAGAAATTTCATTATTTACAGAAACA
Source organism: Hemileia vastatrix (assembly GCA_030280995.1). Lineage (NCBI taxonomy): Eukaryota > Fungi > Basidiomycota > Pucciniomycetes > Pucciniales > Zaghouaniaceae > Hemileia > Hemileia vastatrix. Next base: position 26,223,537 of record JASXTE010000012.1, read on the forward strand.
GCTGGTGCATATCCATCACATGATTTTTTGCTAGTAGCAAAAGATTTTACAGACTCATTTTCAGTTTGTTTAATGGTTGAAATATGAGGAAGAAAGGAGGAATTACGCTCAGGTTCTTTTTCTTTATTTTCATGCAGTTTATGGACAGCATTCTCATTCATACCATTATTTATGGTTAAGGTTGAGAATTTTTCGTGCAGGTCAGACACATATTTTCTTATCCTTGGAATTTCAGACATCTGGTGATTTACTTTTGCAAGAGATAGAGCATTTCTGTCCTCAGAAACTGTGTGTTTGGCACTTAGTGCATGGAAATCATTCTTTAGCTTTTTAAACTCATTTTGTAGAGATTTTATTTCAATTTTTAATGAATAATTTTCTTCAATAAGGGGTTTCAACTCACTCAAGGTTTTATGTAGATTGATATTTTTATCTGAGATAGCTCTATGGTCACTCCTTATTTGTTTTTGTTGACTAAGAACAATATTTAAGGTTTCTTTGATTTTAAAATAAGCTTTATCCTGTGCAGAAGAACTTACTTTACAATGCAAGTGCAAATTATTTAATCTATCACTCTCATGGATTAACACATCTCTCAAATGTTTGTCTTTCACAACATTAAAATCAAGGGTATCTTTCAATATTTCTTCAGAAGTTTTCTCAATTAAGGTATAGACTCAGGGGAAACAGAATCATTCTTAATTGCAAGAGAAGGATTAATTAAAGAAGTAGAAGTTAAATGTAAATGTTCATCAAATGACAATTTGCTAATTACATTAATAGGGCTACTAGTTACAGGAAGCTGTCTTTTAACAGGTTTAACTGTTCTTTCACCATGTTCAATAATATTACCTGCAGGAGAAGTCTTATTAGAAAACATTCCCAAGTGACTATCAACCAAATTACTTACCATGGCAGAGGAGGAAACTTCCCCTGAGACTGATTTTGGGATTGTGCTTGGGCCTTCTTTCTCCTGCTTTGTTGGTAGGGATGAGGAGGAGGATGGAAATTGGGTGTTCTGGATGGGCCAGGCTGATGATGAGGAGGATGTTTCACATTCTGCTTGTAGTGACTCATTAGATAATACCATTTCCATTGCTTTACTTCCATAGTATTTTGATTTTTGATGGAGGAGCTGGGGACCTGTGAAGGTTGAACCTGAAACTGAGGCTGATTGGGAGGCAAATGAGGAGGGGCCTGGGCCTGATTTTGGTTCCTGAGTTCCTGAACTTGATCCCACAAGGTGTCTAACTTTGCCTTGTATTTCATGTTTTCTGTCTTCAGTTCTTTGATGTGACTGGACAGATTGCTGATTTGTTGGGGCAGAGGAAGCTTTTTTATTTTGAATCCTTTTGGAAGACTTTTTTGAGGTACTGGAGGTTTTGCTTCCTTCTGTTGTGCTGGGGGAAGGGGGTTTGATTTGTTTACTTCTCCTGTCATTTCCACATCCTGAATTATGTTAATTTTTCTTGTTAGCATAAAATTTTTTATGTTCAACATTAGAAGAACTCACAGTATCAGCATCATAATCAATTTTAATTTCATCCACTTGCATGTTATCCATTTTCTCAGCCAAATTGTTGGACATAATAGTGGGAAGATTAATTAATTTCTTAAAAAAATTAATAAAAATCAGATAATAATTTTGCTCCAAATAAAAAAATTTTTTATTAATTAAATTATAAAAAAAAATTTTTTTAATATAAAGTAATATTTATAAAAAATAATTAATAAAATGGACTGCAAAGGAAAATTGGGAATAAACAATTAAGTTATTTTCAACCAATTAATTAAATTACCAAAATTAAATATGGCAATATATGGGACTAGGAACAAAGTACTATTTAAGTCAACAAAAATTAAACAAAAATTAATAAAAAAATTTTTTATTTAATAATTCAATTTTTATTAATAATAATGTTAATTTCTTCTAGGACTAAGAGGAATTAAACACTCTATAATGGTCAACTAGGAAAAAAAAATTAATAAATGAACACTTACATGCAGTGAATCAGCAATTAAGCCACAATCACTGTTATTGCAGTAAAAATATAGTAATATGAGTGAGAGGTGCAAAGGTTAACTTAATATAGTATAGTGATCGGAAAATCCCTTCAAAATAATAGATGAATTAATTTAATATAAACCTAATATATTGAACCCAAGTTCAAAACACAGTCGCAGCAAGAGTTTCTTTTTTTCTGGGTGGTCCATGCGCTATGTCGTTCGTTGCAAGTATCGATTGTCGTCCTCTTTTGGAAAGGCTCCTACTTGTACGCCAGTTGTCTAGAAGAAGGTATGAAAAGGGAGAAGGAAAAGAGGAGGAAAGGGAAATAGGCAATAAAGGTTTATAGAAATTAAAAGAAATAAAGAATTAATTTATTTAAAGTGAGACAACGACGAGTTACTTGAGAGATGACACAATAATGAGGTTTTATTAAATAACAATATTATTTAATGTAAGGGTTCTGCGCAGTGTAGACAATCCTATAGTACTAGCTATAGGCCTTGACCAAGGGAGTTGGAGAAAAACCAGAGAGAAAATCCCCTGTCCCTTTAGAAAAATAGAGTGAGATTTACTTGCTAAAGTAAGTTGGTTCCTGTTTTTCTAAAGCTCCTTTTCAACACACTTGACTGCTTGATGAGCCAAGAAATTAGACACCAGATAGACAACCAGACCAAAGAACTGAAATGTAGAACAAAGTCCACACCAGAGACAGCAAAGATACTTGATGTAGGCTGCAAACCACACCAGAGACAGCAATAATACTTGCTATAGCTTGCAAGACTATAACAGAGAAAACAGTTGCCAAAGTTAAGTTAAATGAAGAACTCACTTGCAACAAACACAGCCAATTGTGGCCAGAAAACAGTGAAAACTGAGTGAGGAACAATGAGATCACCTCCGGATGGTTGTATGATGATTAAGGTTGCCCCAAACTGTCTTATTCACTATGTACACACAGACCACTAACTAAGAGCCCATGCGCACCCACCGATCTGGTGCCTGTACCCACCAAATCGCATAAAAAACCCTCCTTAAGTGCTTCCCAACCTCCTAAAAAAGAGGCGGGTGGGCCGCCTGAAGCAGGCCGGCCTCCCTGAAGCCAGAAAAACAATAAAAACCACTAATCTACTTAGAAAAATTAGCTACAACTACTAAAACCTTTAAACCACTGAATTTCACTATAACAACATTGTGACATGAAATATAGAGAAAAATTAGCTCTATCCAATGGTACTAAGCACTTAACCCTAAGACTTAATGTTAGCCCGTAAGACACAAAAAACAAAATTAAACAGCAATCTTTTATAAATGAAAAATGAGAAAATGACCCCTTAAAACTCAGAATATGAAAAATATCTTCAAGACATAAAATATAGAATAAAACCAGGGCTATCCAATGATAGCACCCACACCCAATATCCACGGAATAAAACCAGAAAAATACCCAATTCTTTAACAGATGTCAATTAAGACATGCACAAACCGCGCCAAATCACACAACAAAGGCCCCTGCCAATGTTGGAAGACGACAGCGGATAACACTATAATTACTATCAGACTTAAAGCAACCTTTAAATACTTTTATAGAATTTTAATTAGAATTTTAATAATAATATAAATAATAATAAAACATATTATATTGACAATTGGTTCAGATTATGTTTGTATAGTAAGTGATGAGGCTACAGGGGATTATACAAGGCCTTTTTATAGGCAATGGGTCCTCTGAAGCGCCACTACATTTGTAAATACAAGAATCATAATAAGATGAAATAAGAAAATAAAAGAGTAAGTGAAACATAACAATTTAGAGAAAAATATGAAACAAATAATTAAAACCCCAAATAAGAACTAAATTTTCCAACAACTAATTCCCAAATCAGTAAGTAAAAATAGTGAGTAACTAAACAATCCTGAGACATAGGAACTATGAAAAAAATAATTCAAAACAGATGGTACAGTCTTCTTTAAGGGTTTATAAGTGAAACAAGAAAAATATTTTGACGCAATAAAATATGTAATCAATTTTAATTTAGTATAAAGAAATTAATTAATTGTTCCAACTATTTAATTAAATAATTAATTTAAATGAAACAAGTAATTAATTTTATACTAAGTTAAGTTGAGAATTTTAATACTATTTTAAAAAATAAGTATTATAATTTATTTAATTTTTTATTGACACAATTAAGGGTCCAAAAAACAGCGGCAATAATTATGGATAATAGTATATGAAAAGGTATATTTTAATAATTAAATTTAATTAATTAAAGTAATTAAAATATAAGATAAACACTTGAATATAATTATCTTATAAGCTTTTAATTAATAATTTATAATCATTAAATAAAAAATGTGCCCTTTGTTATGGAATTAAATGCTTTTAAATTATCTTATAATAAAATTAAAATAATATTTACTTTATTTATATAAATAAAATAATAATATAAATTTATTATGTAATATAATATTAATTTTAAATGCATACTCTGCAATTATTATGTCTCTATTTAATTCCAATAAATTGTATGTTTATTTACTGGGCTCCTGGGACAGCCTGGCTGACAAATAACATACTAAAAAATATTGAAAATAAATAGAAAAAATTACACCAAAAATAAGAGAGCTGAGAAATTAAAATGAAATTTATAACAATAATAAAATGTGATTAATAATAATTACAAATAGTATCCCCCAGCCAATTGATGAGCTGATTCCCTGATACCTTACCCACATCTAATTGCACCTTGATGTGGATACACCTTTAAATAATTTTTAAATGAATTGAGATAAAATAAATTAAGAAAAAAAATATAAATAAAGAAAATATGAAATAAATAGAAATCAAAGAAAATAATAAAAAATGAGAAAGAGATTAAAAAGAAAAAATCATTAACTGGCCATTTGATGAGACTTTCCCCACCAATGCTTGTCTACATCCAGGTGACCCTGATGTGGTGACACCATATAATATAATTTTGTGATTTTTCCCTCTTTATATCCTAATAACCCCATATAAAAATTAAAAGAAAAAAAAGAGAAAAAAAAGAAAATAATCTAAAACTACCATCAAACACAACCATAGACATGAAAATTAAAAAAATGAAAAAGACAAAGTCTGGCTCTATGGAAAGGCCAGTCCAAGAATATGATTACAAGTTGGGCTCCCTCCAATAAGTAAAAATGATGGAAGACCACCAGTGATCCACCACCAAACCAAAGAAGCCAGTCCTGTACCAGTAAGCCAGTTTAAAGTTATAGTGGACTTGAAACCTGAATAACAAAAACCAGAACTAGGATTCAACTATGACAAAAAAAACTTGAAAGAGACATTTTGAAGTTACTTGTCAGCCAGGCTACTAGACTTAACCAGTAAAAAAATTAAATATTAACTGGATGAAGCCATGCTTTATTATTTTAATTGTTTAATTTAATTAGTTATATTAAAATTACCTGTAATAAATTAAATAATTACAGAATGGTAAAATTAAATGAATAATTAAAATTAAATATAAAATGTCCGTTATATTTTATTCTCTAACACCGTGCTCATTGATAGGTTAGAAGAAATAAAATTTTAATATTCAAATAAAAATCAATATATAAAAAAAATTCAAACTTGTTATTTAGAATTGACTTCTACAGTGAATATTAAATAAATTTATGTATTTCTAACATACTCTGAAAATAAATCTTTAAAATACATCTTTTTGACGCCTTCTTTTAAGAACAACTTTGTTATTTGAAATAATCCATCTGGAATATTATTTTTCTTCTCTCTCTCTTATAATACTTTTTTTAGAATTTCATTGCCGTGGTTTGTCCCTCCTTTGCCTATATAAGGCCTCTCTCTTGGTTGTTTTTGATTAATTACTTACTTATATTATTTAATCAATTACTACACTTAAATATTTGTTACTATTATTTATTGTTTTTAGTACTTACAATTACATAGTTCTAACTCATTAATTATAATAATTATTAAAACTTTTACCTTTTATTATTTGAATAATTAATATTTAAGATAGGAAAATATGTACCTGAGTTTGAATCCCTTAAAAATTGTTGTTACCGCCAGTGGACCTCCCTATAAAACCTTCTAGACTTGAAAGACCAATTGACAGTTGGGAAACTTTCCGAATCGTCGACAGCCCATTGTTATCTTGAGGACCGGAGAACGTGAGACCATCACCATTGAGGTACCTATAAGGACAAGTGGACGACAAAAAAAACAAACGTCATATATCACGTAACTTATTTTTTTGCTGTGAATGGGAATCCAACCGTGCTCCAAAACTTAGGCGTATATACTAACTAATAGTTATATAATTTGTGGTAACTATTGATTTCTATTTGCAGGTCACTTTTTACTCTTCATACTCTACATATTTTCTTTTACTCAGAGCTCTGAAAGTGGAATTAACTTGCTCATTTTACAAGGGGAGGTGTCTGGTAAATTGAAATTATTTTTTTGAAATTTATTTTCCTAGTTGAAAAAGATAGAGCAATTGTGTTCTTAGTCCTAGAAGTAATAAATTTTTATTTTTTTTAAATTAATTGTAATTTTCAGTTGACTCTGTCCTGATAAAATAAGATTTTTCTTTGTTCCAGTTGACGAATTGTCCTGACAATAAAAAATTTTAATTAATAAAAAATAAAACTATACTTAATTATTTCAGTTGACATTGAGTCCTGGTAATTAAATATCCTTCAGTTGATTTAAATCATGATAATTATCATAAATAAATTTGTTAAATTAAATTTGATTTTTATTTCTTCAGTTGATTTCTTTTAAATCCTGTTTATAAGATTATTTTAAATTGATAAATAATTGATTATTATTTTCAGTTGATTTTTTGTCCTGAAGAAATTTTCTTTTTATTATTATTTTTTTTTGTTCCAGTTGAAAAATTGTCCTGACAATAAAAATTTTTAATTAATAAAAAAGAAAACTATACTAAATTATTTCAGTTGACATTGAGTCCTGGTAATTAAATATCCTTTACTTGATTTAAATCCTGATAATCATCATAAATTTATTTTTTAAATTAAAAATTATTTTTTATTTCTTCAGTTGATTTCTTGTAAATCCTGGTTATAAGATTATTTTGAAGTAATAAATAATTGATTATCATTTTCAGTTGATTTTTATCCCGAGAAATTTTATAATTTTATTTATTTATTTTTCTTTTATAAAGCAAAAATAAAACTGATACATCTTATTGTTTCTTTCCCTCACTTCAGGCTAGATTTAAAACAATAACTGACCAAGGTTTTTCTGCTTCACGTGAAGATGAACTGGATCTGATTGATTATGATGAGGCTACTTCTGTGAGCTCTCCTTTTACTACAAAATTAGCTCAAATTAATAAATAATTGAACCAATCAGGATGTGGAAATGGAGGAAGTGGAGATTCTGGTAGAGACAAAAGCCCAGGAACAAAAACCATCAATAAATCCCCCAGAAGAGCTTCCCAAAGGCTTCAAGATAAAAAAGATGCCCTTAAATCAGCAGGTAAAAAGTCTCTCTACTCACATCAGAGAGTCGAGGACAGAAAAACTCAAGCTGAGGTCAAGGATAGACTGTCTAGAAGGCAAGGTAAGGAACATAGAGTCTTTTCTTCAAGAGAAGAAGAAACATCCTCCTCCAAAAGCCCCTTCACAACTGGCCTCCAAGCAACAAGAAAAGGTGGAAGTCTCAAAGTGGAAGTGAGATTGGCTGAACACCCAGTGGGAATATCTGTCCCAACAGCAAAAGAAACAAGTACCTCAGGCAGGTACTTCAAGAACAAATCAATTCAATCCAAAACCTCCTCCTCCCTATCAAGGAGGAAGAAGGAGAAAGAAAAACCACATCCAAGTCTTGCCCAAGCCATGGTAAGCCCCTCTATTGAATTTCAAGTACCAATTCTTGTAACTAATTCAGATCATTCAGGTAACTCTGGAAGAGGAGATGAGACTGTGAAACCTGTAGAGGCTGAGAACAGTAGAAAAATTACTCTAATTTCTAATGTATCTAATCCTTTAGTCCTAATTGATACTTTAATGATATGTCCTGATATGGCTATTATTGATGAAACACTTGAACCTGAGTTTTATGAGAATCTGGAAAGTTACTCTGTTTCCTTATTGAGAAACACTCAAGATGTAGCTAACATTAATGATGAATATTTGAGGGATATTATTGCTAAACAAAATCGTATAATAAACAACATGCAATTCACTCATAAATATAATAGTTTGTTAACTGAACAGGGTTATCAAGCATTGAGGAGTGAGTTAAAGAGAGTTTCTGATGATTTGTTTCATTACAAAGCAACCATGAAAAGAAAGTTACTTTATGGAAAAATATCAAAAATGAATTGTATAAACTGAAAGTTACTGTATCTACCTGTTTCCTGGAGCTAGAAGTAGATAAGATGAACCTGAAAAGATTGAGTGATCATTATTTATCTTTTCAAAATAAAACCCAGTTATCTTTTGCAACAGTCAATGAGAGTTTATATAGTCTTCCAAGAGTGAAAACCAGACTAACAACCATTAAAGAAAAATTGAATTCATTTTTTAATGATAAAAAATATTCTGAAACTTCTTTGAAGGAATATATGGTACAGGATGCTCCAAGTTTACCTTTTACTAGTTCATCTATATAAAATTAGATTTAGAAATGCCTGTTGATACCACTGAGTTTCCATCAAAAATTGATGATGCAGTAGGATCTTCTACAGAAGTATTAAACTATGAGATTACTGCACAACTAGAGAAGTTACAGCTGCTTCTTAATCAGAAACAAGCAAATACTAAGAAGGCTCCTTCAAATCTAAAAAATAGGCCAAAACTTGACCAGTATCCAACATTTGATGGTGATTCTTCTTCTGATTGGCAGCAATTCATTTGCAGAATTGATAACTTAAAAAATTCTTACAAACTCCCAGATGAGGAATTTGTGTCTAAGTTAATTTCTTTGTTTAAAAATGTTGCCCTAATGTGGTATTAATCTGTTCTCCTGGATGGGAATGACTAATCATGGGAAGATTGGAAAAAATTGATTAAAGCACAATTTGGTGGCTCCAAGTTCAGGATGGCTCAACAAAGGCACTATGAGGAAACTAGATATAGCTCTTCTACTGATAAACCTATTGAGTTCTTAATCAAACTTGTAAAAATCTTGAGGGAAATGGACCCAAATATGGAGTTTGAGTTATGGAAGGACAGGATCCTTTATAAATTACCAATGTCTTTGAGAGACTTGATAGTGGCTAGGACTGATTTCTCAATTGAACCTTCTTCTTTCATTCTCACTTGCAATGAGATCCTTCTTAACAACAAGTATGATGTCAGAAGATTCATTCCTAGGACCCCTTTTGAGAAATCCTCCACTTACCAACAGAAACCTATGGAAAAGGTTGGTGAACCTTCTGACCCTGTTTCACCTAAAAAGTATGCAACAAAAACTTGCTTTAAGTTCAAAAAGCCTTGACAGAAAGGCCATGTTTGTGACAAGAGTATAAATCTTGCTGAAAAAACTGAGGAGCAGGCTGATGACACAATAGAACTGGATGATTTTGGGGTGAGGGAGTGTCAGCCTAGATATCCCTGGGACTGAGTATATATTATACTTAAAATAAGATAATCTTAAGTAAATTAAGCTTATATCTTAAAAAAAGGTTAAAACAATAATATATATGATTATATTACATATATATATAATTACTACTTTATTATATAAATTATAGTAGTTTAAATAGCTTTTCCATAGCCTAATAATACTTATTATGGTGTTAATGGAGTCATAATATACTTATCTTAAGTGATATTTAGTAATTATTGACATACATAAGCTTATATGTATACATAAATCTCATATTCAGTGAAATATGCAGTATATTATGTATATTTAGGTATATAAGTGGGTTTTAGCCTCTTAATAGCCTATAAACTTTGTTTTTATGCTTATTTTAGATCATATGGACGTATCCAGTAGACTCACAACTCCTACAGAAGCATAAAAATCTATTTCAGGCGCATACACTCAGTTTGGACAACTTAATCTGCTTCCTTGGATGGATATTCATGGATTTATGTGTTGGGAGGTCCTTGCTGGGTAAATATGGATTCTTGGGGATGTTATTGAGGGCTTAGACATTTCATTTGTTTCCTTTATATGCTTTGAGTTTTATTATATTCTCTTTGGATGAGTTATTTTACCTGTTTCTTTATGGTATCCACTTTTATCTGGATTTTCTATTTATGGTATGGGTCTATGTTATCATTAATTGTGATGGAGGGTCCTTACTGGAGGTCTGTTTTTTAAATCTTCTTGAAGTGGATGCCATGGGGAGGTGATGGGCCCTCAAAGTAATGTAATTTCTGGGGATAGCAATGACATCATCTGGATTGAAGGTCTGTGCACTCCAGTGGATTTTGGTATAAGTAAAGGAGGATTTTGATGGTTATTAGAAATCACTTACTTACTACAATTCAAACAAACATTATAAAACAATTATAATTATTTAGAAAAATATTATAAATCCTTTATAAATTGATAATATCTTTATATAAGCTATAATTATATTATATTCATCTATTTTCCACCCCTAGCACACATTTAAATCCAAGTATTGTGAGTTTTATTTGAGTTTAACTATTTTTTTAGTCTTACCCAGAGGTTTAATCACTAAATCATTTATTAATAAGTAGTAGGACCATTAATAAATACTATTAAATACTACTTATACACTAGATACACTGACAATTGGGGGTTTTTCCTTAGTTTCTTACTTATTATTTAGTATAATCCTTGGGACAAGATTTTTATCTTAGTATAGCTCAAACAATCCTAATATATGGGTCCTCTGCATTTTAGTGTGTCATCATAACTCAGTGATTTTGGAAAAGAACCCTTATAATAATTATAATAATTTTTTATAATAAAAATTAGGTATTTACAGTAGTAACTGTACCTGGTATAAACCCAATTTCACTTGGTATTTGGTCACTAATATAACACCCAATTAAATTGGTATTTGGTTAAATCTTGGTAATCTATTAATTCACCCTTATAAAGGTCTAGTTAAAAATATTATTTTATTTTTAACAGATTTTTTTTGAAATTTTATTATATATTTTTAAATAAATAAAGATTTAAATTCAGGTAAGCTCCAGTGCTTTTTATTAGTAATAACATTGCTAATACTTTTAATCTACTCATTCCAATAGGTTTTCCTTTCTGTAGACAAGATATATTGTTATTTTTATCAATATGAGCACTCCTTAGGACAATGTAAGTGAAAAGCGTGCTTATAATACCAGGTCTAAAGCTAACAAAAACATTGCTCCAGGACAAAACCATGGAGGGTCAGTCATACCACCAGGCAGAACAAATGAGCATAGAAGAAAAAGACTCCCTCTTAAAAAAGATTACCATAAGAAAGACATACCCTCCTCTACATGATCAACTCTCCTATCTGGAAAAACAGGTATTGAAGTTGGAGGAATCAAGGTCCCTCATGCTCAAGGAGGTAGAGAATTTACAGACCAATTTCAAGGTAGGATTTCAGAAGATGAACCAATAATTGGCAGAGCTAAAGGGAGGACAGCCAAGTCAGCAACCCCCTACCCCAGGAGGGTCACATCACTCCCAGGAGAAAATACAGGTAGAAAATGGAAGTGGGAATTGTTCCATCAACAATGGTCCAGTCACTGCTGCAACAGGGATACTCCCCCTCATCAGACTTCCTCAGTCCACCCCTACAAGGGAAAACAAAAGCACCAAAAATTAGGGCTCACACAAATCCCATGGTAAGTAGATTACACTCTCATATTGAACACAATACTGATAATTACTATGTGGGTAATATTATTGATGTCAAATCTGTGCAGAAAAAAGAGGAGGACTTAAGAAAATTAGGTTTTAATGTAGATACACCTGACTTGTCTTTTGTCAATTATAAAAGTAGTATTTAAAATAAAGTTAATCCTCAGTTGCCAGCACTTACTAGTGAGATGAGAAGTTCACAAGAGAGTTAGAGAATTTTGAAGGAAGACTTGAAGTATTTTAACAATAATCCAATTGTGCATAGAATTGTTTCAGCATTGTTGAATAGAATGACTGATTGTGAGGAACAGACAGTTAAGCTCACAAGTAATACAATTTCATTATTAATATTAAATATTTCTCAACTAAAAACACTTAATAAAGAATTAGAGAATTCAAATTTGTCTCTAACTCTTAAATATGATTCATTAAGTAATAAATATAATGAGCTTTCAAAAAAATTCTGTGAGTTGGAAAAATTGTATGAAACACATTTATTGAAAACTGAATCAAGAACTAAGTTATATTTTTCCCAGACAAATTCAAGTGTCTCTGAGCTGCTACATAGATTGACTAAAGTTGACATTGAAACTTCCAATCTACTAATGAACCAGGATAATCATAAGAACACTCAGTATAATAATAATGCTTTAATTGGCAAAATTGAATCTCATTCCTTCCCTATACCACCACAACTAAAATCATTTTGTGGTAGTGTCAAATCTAAAAATGTTACTCAAAAATCCGTACAGGAGGAAATACAAGACCATTTATCAAGAGTAAATAAGTTGTTGAATTTACCTAAGATTTTTGAAATAAAATCAATTCAAAAGAACTGGCCTAAGATAGATCAGTACCTAACTTATGATGGGGAATCCAGCTCTGATTGGCAACATTTTATACAAAGAATTGACAACTTGAAATTCTCATATAAGCTACCAGATGAAGAAATAACATCAAAATTGATCTCTTTATTTAAGGATGTTGCTTTATTATGGTTTGAATCTGTTTTGAATGAGGTTAAGGATTACTCTTGGGCTGAATGGAAACAACTAATTAAAAAACAATTTGGAGGCTCTAAATTCAGGCTCACTCAGCAGAGAATTCATGAGAAAACTAGGTATAATCCTTTGAATGGTGAAAAAAATATAATATTTTTAATGAATTTAAATAGAATATTAAAAGCCATTGAGCCTAACATGGATTCTAACTTATGGAAAGATAAGACAATATATAAATTACCTATATCTGTCAGAGACATTGTTGTAGCTAGAACAGTTAATGTTACTGAATATTCTGACTTTATTAATATTTGAAATGAAATATTATTAAACCATAAGTATGAAGCAAGGTATTCCAAATATAAAAAAATGTTGAGCCTGTGAAAAATAAGAATTCAAAAACACTTCAGGAGAATCAGAGAGAACCTACTGCACCTGCATTATCAAAAAAGTATGAGACCAATACTTGTTATAAGTGTAAAAAACCTTTGGTTAAAGGTCACAAAGTGAGAAGAATATAAATATTGTTGAAAATCAAAATGATTCTGATATTGAAACAGAGAAAAGTAAAGATTCAAGTGACTATGACAGTAATATCTCATATAGTGATGAAAATGAAGTCTGTATGTTGGATGATGATTTGTCCATCTTTGACAATCCAATATTAAATATGGACTCAAATGAATCTTTAATGAATTTTGAGGATGCTAAAATCATTAAAGATATACAAGCTGATACCTTTAGAATGACACCTATCACTTTTCCAGCTATCATTTCTGGTGAAACTGTTAATGTAGTATTGGACACAGGATCTGTTGTTTCTACTAACAAATTGCTGAAAATTTATAGTGAATATAAGTCTAAGCTTGAACCCCTTCCAAGTAAACATTGGAGAGGTTTTTGATCAGTACTACATCCATTGGTAGATACAAAGCTGCTGTTTTCATTAAACCTCAACATGGTTATGTAAGAGTAATTGTGACCTTGTAGTAACAGATAATACTAACTGTAGTAACTGTTTTCTCATTGGAAATTATATTCTGACTAAGTTTGGTGTGAAATCAGACCCTGATAATAACAGATTTACAATTGGCTTGAATGTTAAAGGGAAATTTAAAATAAATTATTTTGACACACTCTTGCACATTGAGTCAGTAACAAATATTTTGATGAAAGGAAGAGAATCTAATGAGATAGAACTTCTGGAAACAGAAATTTCAAAAGCATCATTTGGCACTCAGATAAGTGAAGCTGAAAAAAACAATATTTTGGACTTAATTAAAGCATTTTCAATGGCTTTTTCACATGGTAAAAATGAACTTGGCCTTGTTAAAGATCATGAGATGAAAATAAGTTTAACTTGTGATATGGATAATATTCCTGCTAGTCTTAAAAAGAAACCATACCCTGCTTCACCAGTGAAGAGGAAAGACATAGAGGATAATATTAAGATGTTATTAAAAATGAACATTCTTGAGAAGGTTGAAACTACACAAAAAAATTGTGTAATATCACCAGTTTTTATTTCTTATGAACAAGATAAAGCAAGACTGTGAGGTAATTATAGAGCATTAAATTCATTTACAGTAGATGATATTTATCCCTTGCAAAGGATTGCCTCTATACATGCTACCTTTAAACGTGCCAAGTATATAAGCTGCTTAGATGGAAATAAAGAGTACCATCAAATTCCTGTTGAAAAAATTTCACAGAACTTTTTTTTGATAACAACACACATGGGAATTAAGAAATATGTCAGGATGTCATTTGGACCAAAAAATTCTCCATCAGTATTTCAGAAGTTAATGGATATAAAATTCCATAATGAAATGATTGAGGGATGGTTAATGGTATACATTGATGACATCATAGTGTTCTCTAAGACATATTATGAACAGTTAATCCATTTAAAGAAGGTATTTCAAAAAATGGATGAAATAAAAATGAACCTTGAATTGAAAAAATGTAAATAAGGGTTTGAATCTTTAAAAGTGCATGGTCATATTGTATCTGTCTTACAAATATGTTTATACCAAAATAAGGTGGCTGCAAAAAAGAATATTGGCATTCTTCAAATTGTAAAGGATGTACAATCTTTTCTTGGTATGTGTGGTTATTATGGACAATATATAAAAAACTACCAGTTAATTACTGCACCATTGACCTCACTCATAAAGAAATAAGAAGCTTTCATTTGGAATAATGAAAGACAACAAGCTTTGGATAAGTTGAAAGAATGTTTGATGACAGCTCCTATCCTGGGATTACCAGATTTCCAATTAACTTTTGTACTGTATAATGATGCTAGTTTTATTGGTTTGAATACTGCTTTGCATCAAAAACAACTTATTGAAGGAAAAATGTCAGAAGTAGTAATTTTCTAAATTTCAAGTACTCTAAGAAGTTGTGAATTGAAATATGGTGCTACTCAACTTGAATGTTTGGCAGTAGTATGGGCTCTTAAGAAGCTACATTATTACCTTGAAGACCAAAAATTTGAGTTAATAACTAACTTTAGTGCAGTTAAATCACTATTAAACATGAAAACTCCTAATAGACAAATGTTTATATGGCAATTAGCTGTACAAGAATACAGAGTATGGATGACTTTTACACATAGAGCAGTAACCTTACACTCTAATGTAGATTTGTTATCTAGAGTACCTCTCCCTAATAATGATGATAGTCCTACTTATTTTCCTGAATTAGAGATTATTAACATTAATGGAATTTATATTGTAGGTCTTGAGGATGAACTTATGCCATCAATTCTTGATATGTATTCTTCAGATCCTGACTTGAGTAAACTCACTACAATATTAAATGATCCATCTAATGCTTCAATGAATATTTTAATAAAAGCATTACCAAATAATTATAAAGAGGCATTAGAGAAAGGAAAATTTTCCATTGAGGATATTTTTATATATTACTGAAAAAATTAAGTAATGTAATTGTAATTTCCCCTTCAATGAAGGAGTAAATGTTGAGTATATTGCATGATGATATATTAGCAGGTCATTTTGACTATCATAAAACATTAACTAAGTAAAAAACACAGCATGGTGGATTAACATGTCTTAAGATGTTCAAAAATATTTTGAGATATGTGATTCTTGTCAAAAATCTAAAAGATTAACAGGCAAAAGAGCTGGTTTATTACAACAAATTGAGCAACCAAAAGCTCCATGGGAAATTATTAACATGGACTTTGTAACAGGTTTGCGAATAGCAGGGCATAAGGGTTACAAATCCTGCTGTGTATTTGTAGATAGATTTGCAAAGATGTGTAAATTTATTCCTACCCACAAAGAGGTTTCTGCAAAGGACTTAGCTATTTTATAGTGGACACAAATTTTAAATATAGCAGGTTTCCCCAAAGCAATAGTTTCTGACAGAGATCCTAAATTTAATTCTGAGTTCTGAACATCACTAATGAATGCTTCAGGGTGAAAATTAAAACTTTCTACAGCACACCATCCACAAACTGATGGGCTAGCAGAAAGAATGATACAAACTGTCAGCCAGGCTACTAGACTTACCCAGTGAAATAAGTAATTATTTACTGGATGAAGCCGCACCTTATCATCTTTAATTATTATTTAATTATCATTTAGTTACATTAAAATTAGTTATAAATTAACTAGTTACAGAATGTTAAAATTAAATTAATTAATTAAATAAATAAGTAAAATTAAAATTATAATTTTGTCCCTTATATTTTTCTCTAACACCGTGCTCAATTGACAGGTTGGGAAAAATAAAACTTTATATTTAAAAAAATAAAATACAAAGATAAAATAAGATTTAAATATTCAAATAATATTAAATATATACAAAAAAATCAAATTTCTTATTTGGGATTGACATTTACAGTAAATATTAAAAATATTGATGTATTTCTGACATACTCTGTAAATACATCTTTTTGACGCCTTCTTTTTGGGATAACTTTATTATTTGAAATACTCTTTCTGGAATGTTCTTTTTCTTTCTCTTTTCCTACTGTTTTTAGAATTTGATTTCCGTGCTTTGTCTCTCCTTTGCCTATAAAAGGCCTCTCTTTTTGTTGTCTTTTGATCATTCTATCTTACCAAACCATTTTATTACAACTATTAACCAAATAAACACTTATTCTTATATTCTATATCATTAGTATTTACAATAGCGTAATTCTAATTTATAATTTATATTAATATTTTAATCCTACCTCTTTTATTGAGTAAAACATTCATCTTTGAATTAAGAAATACGTACAAAATTGTTGAGAATCCATTTAAGCCTTTTAAATCCTCGTAGAACTATGTACCAAATCTTCTAGACTAAAAGTATACCTTGACAATTGGGAGCCTTTCCGAAATATCGACGGCGCAACGTTACTTGAGGCGTAATCGAGAGGACCATCGGCGTAGAAGCACCTGTAAAGGACAAGTGGAGGCAAGAAAACGACGAACGTCATATGTCACGTGATAAAAGTTTTTGCTGCGAGCGGGAATCAAACCGCGCTCCAAAACTTAAGTTCATATACTGACTAAAGATCGTATATATCTTGGTAATTATTGTGATTACTATTTGTGGGTTACTCTTCACTCTTCATTTGCTACATATTTCCTTTTACTCAGCACTCTGTAAGTGGCATTAATTTGCTCATTTTGAAGGGGGAGGTGTCTGGTAATTGGAATTTAATTTTATTATTATATTTTTTTTTTATTTTTCCTGGTTGACCATAATAGAGCAATAACTGTTCTTAGTCCCAGAGGTAATAAAATAATTATATATTAATATTAATTATTATCATTTTTCAGTTGACAATTGTCCTGATTAATTTGAATTTTAATTGTTCCAGTTGACAAACTGTCCTGACAATAAAATATTTTATTAAATAAAATAATTATTATAATTTTTCAGTTGACATTTGTCCTGATTAATTAATTGTTCCAGTTGACAAATTGTCCTGACAATTATATTTTTTTTTAATAAATAATTAACATTTCATTACTTCAGTTGACTTTGAGTCCTGGTAATCCAATAAATCTTTTTAAGTAATAAAATTCATATTTAAATTACTTCAGTTGACATTAAGTCCTGGTAGTTAATTAATCAGTTAAAATAATTTTTATTAATAAAGATTCATATTTGATTATTTCAGTTGACAATAAATCCTGGTAATAAATTAGTTGATTTAAATCCTGAAAATAAAAATTAATAGATATTCTAATTTATTTCTACAGTTGATTGCATTATCCTGGTTTTAAATTTTTTTTATTAATTTTATTTAAGTTGATTTTTATCCTAAAAAGATTTTTTTTTTGATTTATTTTTATTTTATTTCTGTTAAATAAAAATTAAAAATAAAAGACTAATTAATTTTGTCTCTTTTCCTTCATTTCAGTAGAATCTTAAAATGACTGATCAAAGTGGTTTTACTGCACGTGAAGAAGAACTAGACTTAATTGATTATGATGAGCCTACTTCTGTAAGTTCTCCTTTAACAAGAAGAATTTCTCAAACTAATAAATCCTTGCCCCAAAGAGGATGTGGAAATGGAAGAAGTAGAAATCCTAGTGGACAATACTCAGGATCAGAAACCCAGGACAAACCCACCAACAGAGCTTCCAAGAGGCTTCAAAATAAAAAAGATGCCGTTGTCCCAGCAGATAAAGAATCTGTCAACCCACATAAAGGAGTTAAAGACAGACAGCTTGAAACTAAAGGTAAGGGTAGATGCCTTGGAAGAATGGGAGAAAAGAAAAAATACTTCTCTCCAAGAGAAAAGGAAACCTCTTCCTCCCAGGGATCAACAACAATTGGCTCCCCAATCCCAAGAGATGGTAGAAGTGTCCAAGTGGCAGTGGGACTGGCTCAACACACAGTGGGACTACTTAGCTCAAAATCAGCATCAATTACCTCAGGTAGGTCCATCAAGGCCCACCCAGGCAAACCCCACTCCTCCCCACCCTTATCAAGGAGGCAAAAGAAGAAGGAAGCCCAATATGGTGATACCCAGCAAACCCTGGTACGTCCCTCTATTGATTCTCAAGTGCCTTTTCTTGTGGCTGACTCTGTTCCTTCAGGTAAATCTGGAAGGCAAGATGAAACCTTGAGACCTATAGAGGCTGGGAATAGTAGACAGTTATCTCAAGTATCCAATCCATTACTTTTAATTGCTACCTCAATGATTAATCCTGATATGGCTGTGATTGATGAAACTCTTAACCCTGAGTTCTATGAGAGTATGGAAAGTTACTCAGTTTCCTTATTGAGAAACACTCCGGATGTAGCAAGAATTAATGATGAGCACTTGAGAGATATTATTGCCAAGAAAAATCATATAATGAACAATATGCAATTGACTCAGAGATATAATAGTTTGTTAACTGATCAGGGTTATCAAGCATTAAGAAGTGAAGCACAGAGAGTCTCTGATGAATTGTCTCATTACAAAGCAACCCATGAAAAGAAAATTACTTTATGGCAAAATATAAAAAATGATTTGTCTAAACTAAAAGATACTGTATCTGCCTGTTGCCAGGAGGTAGAGATAGATAAGATAAATCTGAAAAGATTGAGTGACCATTTGTCATCTTTTCAACATAAAAATCAATTATCTTTTGCAACTGTCAATGAAAGTTTATCTAGTCTTCCAAGAATGAAAACAAGACTAACAACCATTGAAGAAACATTGAACTCATTGTTACATGACCAAAAATATTCTGACAATTCTGTGAAGGAACATATAGTGCAGGATTCTCAACCAGTACCTGTGGCTAGTTCATATAAAATAAAAATTGATCCAGAAATACCTGTTGATAACACTGAGTTTCCATCAAAAACTGATGATGCACCAGGATCTGCAACAGAAGGATTAAACAATGAGATTTCAGCACAATTAGAGAAATTACAGCTGCTTCTTACTCAGAAACAAGCTAGTACTAAGGAGACTCCTTCAAATCAAAAGAATTGGCCAAAACTTGACCAGTACCCAACATTTGATGGTGATTCTTCCTCTGATTGGCAACAATTTATTTGCAGAATTGATAATTTAAAAAATTCTTACAAACTCCCAGATGAGGAAATTGTGTCCAAATTAATTTCTTTGTTCACTAATGTTTCCCTGATGTGGTATGAATCTGTTCTCCTGGATGGGAATGACTATTCATGGGAGGATTGGAAGAAATTAATTAAAGCACAATTTGGTGGCTCCAAATTCAGAATGGCTCAACAAAGGCAGTATGAGGAAACCAGATATAGCTTTTCTACTGATAAACCTATTGAGTTTTTAATGAAACTTGTAAAAATCTTAAGGGCAATGGACCCAAATATGGAGTTTGATTTATGGAAGGACAGGATCCTCTATAAATTACCAATGTCTCTGAGAGACTTGATTGTGGCTAGGACTGAGTTCTCCAAAGAACCCTCTTCTTTCATTAATACTTGCAATGAGATACTCCTAAACAATAAGTATGATGCAAGAAGATTCATTCCTAGGACCCCTTTGGAGAAACCCTCCACTTACCAACAAAAACCTCTGGAAAAGGTTGGTAAACCTTCTGCCCCTATTGCACCAAAGAAGTATGCAACAAACACTTGCTTCAAGTGCAACAAGCCTTGGCAGAAAGGCCATGTTTGTGACAAGAAGATAAATCTTGTGGAACAAACAGAGGAGCATGCTGATGACACAGTGGCACTGGATGATACATCAAGTGATTGTGCCAGCAATATTTCATATGAATCTCAACAAGAAATCTTGATGCTGGAAGAAGATATTCATTATTTAAATACTATTGACATTGATAATAATGATTTATCTACGGTTGAGGATGCTGAGATCATAAAGAACATTGAGGATAACTCAATTGTTATTGCCCCTCTTAAGGCACCAGTTTTGATTAATGGAACCAGCATTGAAGTTGTTCTGGATTCTGGAGCTGGTGGAAGTGTAGTATCTGAAAGAGCACTTGCCTCAGTAGATCAAGACTATAATTCTAAACGGTTGCCTATCATTTCTGAAAATTGGAGAGGGTATGGCTCTGTTTTGTCCCCCATTGGTAAATACAAAGCCACAGTGTTTTTTAAATATAACCATGGTTTTGTAAGAGCTATTTGTGATTTTGTTGTCATGAAAAATGATAACTTGAGCAATTGGTTTATTGTAGGGAATGATATTTTAACCAAGTATGGCATAAAATTGGATCCTTCAAACCAATGTTTCACAATGGGGTTGAATGGGAAGAGAAAATTTAAAATTTCCTCCCCTAAAAATTATTAAAACCAGAATTGAACACATGTAATTCTGTGGTTCAATATAAAGGAAGATCTACAAAGGAAATGCATGCCCTTATGTCTGAAATTGACAATGCCTCTTTTGGAGAACAACTTTCTGGTGAGGATAAAGATTCCATCATTAACTTGATAAAATCTTTTCCTATGGCCTTTGCTCATGGGTCACATGAACTGGGATTAGTTAAAGAGGAAATGAAACTTTCATTGTCTTGCCCATTAACTGATATACCACCTAGTTTAAAGAAGAAGCCTTATCCTGCTTCTCCCACAAAGAGAAAAGATATTGAAGATAATATCTCTACCCTTTTAAAAATGAATATTATTGAAAAGGTAGTTGAAACACCTAAATATTGTGTTATCTCACCTGTCCTAATTTCTTATGAGAAAGATAAAGCCAGGTTATGTGGTGATTATAGAGCACTAAATACTTATACTGTTGATGATATCTATCCTTTACCTAGAATCAGCTCTATACATGCTACTTTACAGGGTGCTAAATATATCAGCTGTTTGGATGGTAATAAGGGATATCACCAGGTACCTATTGAGAAAAACTCTCAGAACTTTCTGATGATTGCCACTCATATGGGTATTTATAAGTATATTAGGATGCCATTTGGCCCTAAAAATGCCCCTTCTGTTTTCCAAAAAGTAATGGATAACACATTCCATCAAGAGATCATTGAAGGTTGGCTGATGGTTTATATTGATGATATCATTATATTCTCAAAAACATTTGAGGACCATCTTAAACACCTGTGTAAAGTATTCCAGAAAATGGACGAAATAAATATGACACTTGCTTTGAAGAAATGTAAATTTGGTTACCATTCTTTAAAAGTTCTTGGCCATGTTGTTTCAGGCTTACAGATATGTGTTGACCAGAACAAAGTGGCAGCCATACAACAGGTGAAAGCTCCTACAACAGTAAGAGAGCTCCAAAGTTTTTTGGGAATGTGTGGATACTATAGACAGTATATTAAAAATTACCAAGTCATAGCTTTACCCCTTACCCAATTAACTAGAAAGGATGTTGCTTTTGTCTGGAATAGTGAAAGACAAAGAGCCTTTGACACTATGAAACACTGTTTGATGTCAGCACCAATTCTTGCTTTACCTGACTTTGATCAACCATTTGTTTTGTATACTGATGCCAGTTTCATTGGTCTTGGTGCTGCCCTCCATCAAAAACAAGTGATAAATGATAAAGTTTCAGAAGTAGTAATTTGTTATATTTCAAGAACCTTGAGAAATAGTGAATTGAAATATGGTGCTACTCAATTAGAGTGTTTAGCTGTAGTATGGGCTCTAGAAAAGCTTCATTATTACCCAGATGACCAGAAATTTGAACTTGTCACTGACTGCAGTGCAGTTAAATCCCTTTTAAACTTGAAAACACCTAATAGACATATGTTTAGATGGCAGCTGGCTGTTCAAGAGTACAGAGGGAGAATGACAATTATTCACAGAGCTGGTATTGGTCACTCAAACGTGGATATGTTATCAAGGTTACCCTTACAAAATGATGACTCAAATCCTGCATATGATCCTGAGGATGAAGTTATCCATATCCATGGGATATATGTGGTTGATATGGAGGAAGAGCTATTACAGCTTATTCTGGAATCATATGATAAGGACACTGACTTGAAAAAGTTATGCACCATATTAAATGATCCAAAGAATGCTTCAATACAAGCATTAATTAAAACCCTTCCACCAAAGTACCAAAAAGGTTTGGAAAAAGGAAAATTTTCAATTGATGAAGGATATCTATATTATAGAAGAAAGTTGAGTAATGTTATTGCTATTCCTCCTTCTATGAAAGAAATCATCTTGAAAATTTGTCATGATGACATATTAGCTGGACATTTTGATCTTGGCAAAACAATGATCAGAATTAAGAACACTGCTTGGTGGGCTAATATGTCTGAAGACACAAAATTATATGTTGAATCCTGTGATTCATGCCAAAAATCAAAAAGATTAACTGGTAAAAGAGCAGGATCAATGCAACATATTGAACCTCCTGATGTTTCATGGCAAATAATAAACATGGATTTTGTAACAGGATTACCTATTGCTGGTAAAAACAGTTATAACTCTTGTTGGGTTATTGTGGACAGATTCACAAAAATGTGTAAATTTATCCCTACCCACAAGGATGTTTCCACTAAAGAATTAGCTTTCTTATGGTGGTCTCATATGTTTAATACTGCTGGTTTTCCTAAAGCCATAATCTCTGACAGAGACCCTAAATTTACTTCTGAATTTTGGATGTCTCTGATGGATGTTTGTGGTTGTGATCTGAAACTTTCTACTTCCCATCACCCTCAGACTGATGGTTTAGCTGAAAGAATGATTCAGACTTTAGAGGACATGATAAGAAGATATTGTGGCTTTGGCCTTGAGTATAAAGATAATGACAGATTCACTCATGATTGGGTTACCTTACTTCCTGGGTTAGAATTTGCTTATAATAGCCCTGTTCATTCTGTTACTCAAAGGAAGCCTTTTGAGCTCTGGCTTGGATAT
The DNA here is from genome assembly GCA_030280995.1 of Hemileia vastatrix. Taxonomy (NCBI): domain Eukaryota; kingdom Fungi; phylum Basidiomycota; class Pucciniomycetes; order Pucciniales; family Zaghouaniaceae; genus Hemileia; species Hemileia vastatrix. Next base: position 26,247,181 of record JASXTE010000012.1, read on the forward strand.
GTTCCTAATACTCCTTCCCAAATTCTCAATAACAAAATACCTAAATTGGATATACATCCTGGTGTAAAATCTTTTCTTCAAATGCAACAACTATGCAGAAATCATGCTCAAAAATGTATTGAAAAATCATTTGAATATGAGAAGAAAAGATGGGACAAATCCCATAAAGAATACACTTTTAAAAAGGGTGATGAAGTGTTGATTTCTACAGTCCACTTCAACTTACAAGGTAATAACAAATTAAAAGATCCATTTGTTGGTCCTTTTGTTTTCAGAAGAATGATTGGAGATAATGCAGTTGAAGTTATTCTGTATTCCCCATATGACAGAAAACATCCTGTTTTTCCAATATCTCTTTTGAAACCTTACACATCCAATAGTGATTTATTTCCAAGAAGGAGGGGTAGACCAAAGAAAACCCCAAATGAAATCACTGAGACAGCAGAAATTGAAAAAATATTAAATGACAGAATAGTCACTGCTGAGAAAGGTACAGAATACTTATTGAGATTCAAGAATAAATCATCTGAATATGATTCTTGGATACCTGGGAAGGAGATATCTAATCTTCCTACTCTACCTAAAAAGTATAAGAAGAAAAAATCATAGCATTTTTTTTTTATTATTTTTTTTAGAGTAAGGGAGTGTCAGCCAGGCTACTAGACTTACCCAGTGAAATAAGTAATTATTTACTGGATGAAGCCGCACCTTATCATCTTTAATTATTATTTAATTATCATTTAGTTACATTAAAATTAGTTATAAATTAACTAGTTACAGAATGTTAAAATTAAATTAATTAATTAAATAAATAAGTAAAATTAAAATTATAATTTTGTCCCTTATATTTTTCTCTAACACCGTGCTCAATTGACAGGTTGGGAAAAATAAAACTTTATATTTAAAAAAATAAAATACAAAGATAAAATAAGATTTAAATATTTAAATAATATTAAATATATACAAAAAAATCAAATTTCTTATTTGGGATTGACATTTACAGTAAATATTAAAAATATTGATGTATTTCTGACATACTCTGTAAATACATCTTTTTGACGCCTTCTTTTTGGAATAACTTTATTATTTGAAATACTCTTTCTGGAATGTTCTTTTTCTCTCTCTTTTCCTACTGTTTTTAGAATTTGATTGCCGTGCTTTGTCTCTCCTTTGCCTATAAAAGGCCTCTCTTTTTGTTGTCTTTTGATCATTCTATCTTACCAAACCATTTTATTACAACTATTAACCAAATAAACACTTATTCTTATATTCTATATCATTAGTATTTACAATAGCGTAATTCTAATTTATAATTTATATTAATATTTTAATCCTACCTCTTTTATTGAGTAAAAACATTCATCTTTGAATTAAGAAATACGTACAAAATTGTTGAGAATCCATTTAAGCCTTTTAAATCCTCGTAGAACTACGTACCAAATCTTCTAGACTAAAAGTATACCTTGACACAAACTGTAGAAGAAATGATAAGAAGATATTGTGCTTTTGGTCTTAAATTTAAAGAAAATGACACATTCACACATGAATGGGTAACTCTTATCCCAGGTTTAAAATTTGCATACAATAGTAAAGTACATTCTGTCACTGGCAAAAATCCATTTGAGTTATGTTTGAGTTATGTAACTAATAACCCTAATAAAAGTCTTAATGAATTACCTAGATTGGATATCCATTCAGGTACTAAATCTTTTCTTCAGATGCAAGAATTATGCAGAAAACATGCTCAAGAATGTATAAATAAGGCATTTAAGTATGAGAAGAAAGAGGGGATAAAGCCCATATAGAAAAAATTTTCAAAGAGGGTGATGAAGTCCTTATTTATGAACTACATTTAAATTTAAATGGTAATGTTAAATTGAAGGATCCAATAATTGGACCATTTGTAGTTAAAATGTTGGTTGGTAACAATGCTGTTGAGGTTATTCTATATGCACCTTATGATATAAAACATCCAGTATTTCCCATTTTCCTTTAAAAACCATACCATTCTAATGATACTGCTCTATTTCCAAGAATATCAGGAAGGCATAAACAGAAACCTGAAGAAATAGTTGAAAAGGAAGAAATTGTAATGATACTTAAAAAGAGACACGTTACTAAAGAAAAGGAAGTTGAGTATCTATTAAGATTTAAAAATAATAAAGTGAATTTGACCAGTGGATTCCAGGAAATAAAATCTCTGATCTTAAAAATCTCTTGAGAAAATTTAAATCAAAAAAATATATGTATTATAGAAAATTTAAAAAAATTTCTATTCACTCCTTTTTTTTAATTAAAATGTCTTAACATTTTTTTTATTTTTTTTTCGGGGTTGAGGGAGTGTCAGCCTAGATATCCCTAGGACTGAGTATTTTTTATACTTTAAATATGATAACCTTAAGTACATTATGCTTATATCTTAAAAATAAGGTTAAAACAATAATATATATGATTATCTTACATATATATATAATTACTACTCTATTATATAAATTATAGTAGTTTAAATAGCTTATTTATACCCTAATAATACTTATTAAGTTGTTAATGGAGTCATAAGACACTTATCTTAAGTGATATTAATTAATTATTGACATACATAAGCTTATATGTATACATAAATCTCATATTCAGTGAAATATGCAGTATATTATGTATATTTAGGTATATAAGTGGGTTTTAGCCTCTTAATAGCATATAAACTTTGTTTTTATGCTTATTTTAGGTAATATGGACTTATCCAGTGGACTCACAACGCCTAAAGAAGCATATACTTCTATTTAAGCGCTTACACTCAGTTTAGACAACTTAATCTGCTTCCTTGGATTAAAATTCACGGATTTATGTGTTGGGAGGTACTTTCTGGGTAAATATGGATGCTTGGGGATGTTATTGGGGGCTTGGAAATTTCATTTGTTTAGTCAATATGCTTTGGGTTTTATTTTATACTCTTTGGAAGAGTTATTTTACCTGTTTCTTTATGGTATCCACTTTTATCTGGATTTTCTATTTATGGTATGGGTCTATGTTATCATTAATTGTGATGGAGGGTCCTTACTGGAGGTCTGGGTGTTGAATCTGCTTGAAGTGGACGCCATGGGGAGGTGATGGGCCCTCACAGCGCTGTAATTTCCGGGGATAGCAATGACATCATCTAGATTGAAGGTCTGTGCACTCCAGTGGATTTTGGTATAAGTAAGGGAGGATTTTGACAGTTATTAGACAACACTTACTTACTACAATTCAAATAAACATCATAAAACAATTATTATTATTTAGAAATATATTTTAAAGCCTTTATGAATTGATAATATCTTTATATAAGCTATAATTATGTTATATTCATCTATTATCCACCACTAGCACACATTTAAATCCCAGTATTGTGAGTTTTATTTGAGAATAACTATTTTATTAGTCTTCCCTGAAATTTAATCACTTAATCATTTATAAATAAGTAACAAGACCATTAATAAATACTATTAAATCATTTTTATACACTAGATACACTGACAAAAACACTGTGGCTTTGTATTTACCAATGGGGGACAAAACAGAGCAATAACCTCTCCAATATTCAGAAATGATAAGAATAAGTTTTGATTTATAGTCTTGATCCACTGAAGCAAGTGCTTTTTTAGATACTACACTTCCCTCAGCTCCAAAATTCAGAACAACTTCAATTCTGGTTCCATTGATCAAGACTGGTGCCTTGAGGGGGGCAATAACAATTGAGCTATCTTCAATTTCCTATATGATCTCAGAATCCTCAACTGTAGAAAAAATTATTATTATAAATATCAATAGTATTAAAATAGTGAATATCTTCTTCCAGCATCAAGCTTTCTTGTTGAGATTCATATGAAATATTGATAGCACAATCACTTTAAGTATCATCCAGTGCTATTGTGTCATCACCATGCTCCTCAGTTTTTTCAACAATATTTATCTTCTTCTCAAAAAAATGGCCTTTCTGCCAAGGCTTGTTGCACTTGAAGCAAGTGTTTGTTGCATTTTAGGTGCAATAGGGGCAGAAGGTTTTCCAACCTTTCACAGAGGTTTCTGTTGGTAAGTGGAGGGTTTCTCCAAATAGCTTTTAGTAATGAATCTTCCGGCATAAAACTTGTTTCTTAAAAGGATCTCATTACAAGTATTAATGAAAGAAGAAGGTTCTCTGGAGAACTCAGTTCTAGCCACTATTAAGTCTCTCTAAGACATTGGTAATTTATAAAGGATCCTGTCCTTCCATAACTCAAACTCTATATTTGGGTCCATTGCCCTCAAGATTTTAACAAGTTTCATTAACACTCAATAGGTTTATCAGTAGAAGAGCTTTATCTAGTTTCCTCACACTGCCTTTGTTGAGCCATTCTAAATTGGGAGCCCCCAAATTGAGCTTTAATCAATTTCTTCCAATCTTCCCATGAGTAGTCATTTCTATCCAATAGAAAAGATTTATACCTCATTAAGGATACATTTTTTAAAAAAGAAATTAACTTAGACACAATTTCCTAATCTGGGTGTTTGTAAGAATTTTCAAGTTATCAATTCTGCAAATGAATTGCTGCCAATCAGAAGAAGAATCACAATCAAATTTTGGATACTGGTCATGTTTTGGCCAATTTTTTTGATTTGAAGGAGTCTCCTTAGTATTAGCTTGTTTCTGAGTAGGAAGCAGCTGTTACTTCTCCAATTTTTCAGTAATCTCATTGTTTAATCCTTCTGTTGAAGATCCTGGTGCATCATCAATTTTTAATTGAAACTCAGTGGTATCAACAGGCATTTCTGAATCTAATTTTACTTAAGATAAACTAGAAACTGGTAAATTTGGAGCATCTGGACCATATGTTCCTTCACAGAAATTTCAGAATATTTTTTATCATTAAACAATGAATTAAATTTCTCTTCAATGGTTGTTAGTCTGGTTTTCACCTTTGGAAGACTAGATAAACTCTCATTGATAGTTGCAAAAGATAACTGGCTTTTATTTTTAAAAAAATAAATAATTATCACTCAATATTTTCAGGTTCATCTTATCTACCTCTAGCTCCTGACAAAAGATAGACAAAGTATCCTGTAGTTTAGACAAATAATTTTTGATATTTTTCCATAAAGCAACTTTCTTTTCATGAGTTACTTTGTAATGAAACAAATCATCAGAAGATCTATGTAACTCACTCCTCAATGCTTGATAACCCTGTTCATTTAACAAACTATTATATTTCTGAGTTAATTGCAAGTTGTTCATGATATTATTTTGCTTAGCAATGATATCTCTCAAATATTCATCATTAATTTTTACTACATCTGGAGTGTTCCTCAATAAAGAAATAGAGTAACTTTCCAGATTCTTATAAAACTCAGGCTCAAGTGTTTCATCAATAATAGACATATCAGGATTTATCATTGGAGTAGCAATTTAAACTAAAGGATTAGATACATTAGAATAATGAGTGATTTGTCTACTCTTATCAGCATCTACTGGTCTCACAGTTTCATCTCCTCTTCCAGAATTACCTGAAGGAACTGAATCAGCAACAAGAAATGGTACTTGAGATTCAATAGAGGGGCTTAACAACGTTTGTGTAAGATCTGAATATTTTTTTTTTATTTTCTGCCTCCTTGATAAGGGTGAGGATGTGTGGGGTTGAATTGACTGGGTGTTGACGTACCTGCCTGGGGCATTTGAGGCTGCTGATGTTGAGACGGGTAATACCACTAGGTTTTTAACAAATCCCACTTCCAATTTAATACTTGCACCATTTCTGGTTGCTGGGGTGCCAATCGTGGAAGATCCCTGGGGTGAGGAGGTCTCCTCTTCCCTTGAAGAAAGGCATCTATTTTTCTTACCTTTTCTTCTAGTGAGTCTGTTTTTGCTCTCAGTCTTTAGTACTCTGTCCTCAGTTCCTTTATGTGGGTGGAGAGATTCTTTACTTTCTGAGGTGAAGGTATTTTCTTTATTTGAAGCTTTTGGGAAGTCCTTCTAGGGGGTTGATGAAAGGCTTTTGTTCCTGAGAATTTGTCTCCACTAGTATTTCCACTTCCTCCATTTCCACATCCTGTTTGGTCCAATAATTGATTAATTTAAACCAATTTTGTAGTCAAGGGAGAACTTACATAAGTAGCTTCAGCATAATAAATCAGATCCAATTTCTCTTCACTGGTAGCAGATTCACCCTGACCAGTCATTTTTAAATTTAACCTGAACTGAGGGAAGGAAATATTAAATGTATTAGTTTTATTTTTGCTTTTAAAAGAAAAATAAAAAAAATTTAAAAATCTTCAGGACAAAAATCAACTGAAATAATAATCACAATTTTTATTAATTAAAAATATTTTATAACCAGTATTAAAAGTAATCATGTAAGCCAGTTGTCTAGAAGAAGAAGAAGAAGGTGGATAAAATTGAGAGGAGGAGGAGAAAAAAAGGAAAAGGTTGAGGGAAATGAACAATAAAGTTAATATAATTATTTTAGATTAAATAAGGAAATGAGAACTTCTTGTGTTTGACAAAATGGTGAGTTTTATTAAATAATAATATATTTTTTTAAGATAAGAATTACTATTTCTGCGCGGCAAACACTGTTATTACTAATAGACTTATTACAACCTTAGTTATTTATATAGAATTTAGATTAGATTTATAGTACTAATAAAAATAATAATAAATGTATTATATTTTAAAAAAATATGTTTAAATGGTGAGTGTATAATAAGTCATGCAGATAAAGGGGATTATCCAAAGCCTTTGATAGGAAAAGGATCCTCTGAAGCACCACAAATGAGTATTTACAAAGTAGTAATAAACTGAAAAAAGAATATAAAAAAATATAACTAAAACATAGAGATTAAGAGAAAAACATGAAACAATAAACTAAACCCATGAGTAAGTTAACAATTTTCCCACCATAAGTTCCCAAATCAATTGATTAAAATAATCAGTAACTGAGTAAGTCTGAAACATAAGAACAGTGAGTAAAATAACCCAAAACAGATATTACAGTGCAATGTAAAGGTTTTAATTAAAACAAATAAAATTATTTTCACACAAAAATACATGTAATCAATTTAATCCAGTATAAAGCAGTTTTAATTAATTGTTTTAACTATTTAATTAATTTAATAACAATTTTAAATGAAACAAATAATTAATTTAATGATATTTCTAAATTAAAGTGAGAATCTAAATACCATCTTATTAAATAAGTGTTTTTATTTATTTAAAAATTTAACTGACACAATTAAGGTCAAAAAAGGGCCCAATATTATTTTTAATAAGATATGTATGGCTTTATTTAATATAAAGTTTTAATTAATTAATTTAATTACATTATAAGTTAATTTTACACTTATAATTTATAATATATGTTTATAATTAATTTTTATCAATTTATATTTATTAAATACATAAAAATACGCCATAATTTATAGAATATATATCATGTTTAATTTAAATGGATAAATAATTTACAAAATAATAAAATTAATATAATACTTATTATTTATATTTAATAAAATAATTATATCATTTCATTATGCAATATAATATTAATTTATATACATAATAAGCATATTTTTATGCTCTCTTTTAGTTCCAGTAAATTGGCATAAAATTTACTGGGCTCCTGGTATAGCGTGGCTGACACTCCCTCACTCTAAAAAAAAATAAAAAAATCCTAAGATTTTTTCTTTTTATACTTCTTTAACAGAGTAGGAAGATATGAAATTTCCATACCAGGTATCAATGCATCATTTTCAGATAATTTGTCCTTATATCTTAATAAATATTTAGTACCTCTTTCAGAAGTGATAATTATATCATTGAGAATTTTATCAATTTCTGCAGTTTCTGTGACTTCCTGAGGGTTTTTCTTAGGTCTTCCTCTTCTTTTGGGAAATAAGTCACTGTTGGAATTATAAGGCTTAAGCAATGAATTGGGAAAAAATGATGTCCCCTATCATATGAAGAATACAATAAAACTTCTACTGTATTATCTCCAACCATTCTTTTAACAACAAATGGTCTCAGATAAGGATTTTTTAATTTTTTGTTACCTTGCTGATTGAAATGGACAGTAGATATCAACAATTCATCATCCTTGTTAAATATGTATTCTTTATGGGACTTATCTCATCTCTTCTTTTCATATTCAAATGCTTTATTAATACAGCTTTGAGCATGTTTTCTGCATAGCTGTAGCATTTGCATAAAAGATTTCACACCAGGGTGTAGTTCCAACTTAGTAAATTTATTTTTGAGAATTCAAGTAGGAGTTTTTGGGAAATAACCTAAAAAAATCTCAAAAGGCTTTTCTCAGCGACAGAATGAACAGTGCTATTATATGCAAATTCAAGATCAGGCAATAGTGTGACCCAGTCATGAGTAAATCTGTCATTGTCTTTATATTCTAATCCAAAGGCACAGAGTTGAGGACTGAAAGAGGCCTTTTGGATTTCATTTTCCAATTCAACCACTTCATTGGTGGTTCTTCCACCTTTCAGTTGTTCTTCTCTAGGAGAAATGGTATATACTGAATTTTCAGAACATATTTTGAATTTTCTTTTACCATTCACGCTTATGGTGAAACAACTGTTTACAGGATCTAGTTTAATGCCAAATTTTGTCAATAAATCATTGCCAATAATAAACCAATCACTACAATTATTATTATCCATTACTACAAATTCACAAACTGCTCTAACATATGCATTATTATATTTAAAGAATACAGCAGTTTTGTATTTGCCAATTGGATTTAATACTGAACCAAAACCCCTCCAGTTCTTTGTCTGAACAGGTTCTAGTTTTTCCTGGTACTTACTATCAAGTTTCATTAATGCATTAAGTGAAACTACACTACCTGCAGCCCCAGTGTCAATAATGGCATTCATTTCTTTTCCACATATGATAATAGGTGCTCTGATAGGTGTTATTTTGTAAGTATCATGAGATACATCTTTAATTATTTCAGCTTCCTCTATGGAAGTTAAAGATGTGTCTGTATGAGGTATAGCATCATTCAGGAACATTATATCCTGTTCTAATACAAATATCTCATTTTCATCATCACTGTAAGATATGTTACTCTGGCAATCCTCACTGGATTCCACATTCTCATCTTCATGATTACTAGGTTCAGAATTCTGTGAGGTTTCAATAACATTTATTCTTTTCTTACACGTGTGACCTTTAACCCAAGGTTCATTACATTTGTAACAAGTGTTATTTTCTTGTCACTTAGGGACAAGGGGAGCTGAAGGTTTTTTCTTTTCCACTGGTAACTTACTTGTAGTAGGTTTTACCACGTCAACACTTTGTCTGTAATTACTATACTTGGTTTCATACTTGTGGTTTAATAATATCTCATTGCATATATTAATGAATCCAGAGGTGTCTCTGACAGTTTCAGTTCTAGCTACAATAATGTCTCTAACTGATATAGGCAACTTGTATATTATTTTTTCTTTCCACTCTTCATAATCCATTTTTGGATCCATAGCTTTCATGATTTTTATTAAATTCATTAAGAAGACCATGGGTTTATCTCCAGCATTTGGATTATATCTGGCCCTTTCATACAGTCTTTGTTGAGTGATTCTAAATTTTGGGCCACCAAATTGCCTTTCAATTAATGCCTTCCATTCATTCCAGGAGTAATTAATTCCCTCACTCAATACAGATTCAAACCATAATAAGGCCACATCTGTAAATAAAGATATTAACTTTGAAGTAATTTCTTTATCAGGTAATTTATATGAAAATTTTAAGTTATCAATTCTTTGTATGAATTGTTGCCAATCAGATTTTGAATCCCCGTTAAAAGAAGGGTACTGATCTAACTTAGGCCAGTTCTTTTGGCTAGTTTTAGCTTCCCTAACCTGAGGAATATTGAGTAATTCACTCACTTTAGAAAGATGATCATTAATTTCATCTTTTACTGATTTTATATTCTCAGAGCCCATGACACTATGTTCATGTTCCATCATTGGTTTATCATCAGAGTGTTTCATAAAAACTGGTACTCTTTCTACATAAGAGGTATTATCCTTTATTGTTTCAGTATTTTTCAAAATGTTGGCTACTTCAATTTCTACTCTTTGTAACCTATCTTTTATTACAGGTACATGAGTTAAAGTATCATTTAAATTTGAAAAAGACAATTTTACACGTCCCTCTATGGTGGCCATAATATTCTGAGAATGTTCTAATTTAATTTATAAATTTTTAATCTCAGAATTTAATCTTTTGTTTTCATTGATCAATTCATTATTTGAATTCTCTATAATTTTTAACTTATTGGCTGTTGTACTCAATGATTGTGTGATGTTTAATAATACACTTTCTGTATTATTGTTGGACTCTCTAGAGAATTCTTCCAATTTTTCAATTCTCAATAATAATTTACTAATTATTTTTGATTCCATTGGATTTTCTTTCAAAAAATATTCAATTTTGTCTGTTTCCAATTCAGAAGATTCATCATCAGGGTCAATTTTTGATTCATTTGATTCCATTTTTATATTAATAGTATTTTCCTGGTGATCAATAAAACTATGTACATTTTCCTCATGTAATGACAAGTCTAACATGTTATTTTCAAATGAATAATTTTTTAAATCCTTATCAATTATATCAAATAACTCTCTATCAATTTCATTACCTATAAGTAATTCATTGTTAGGATTATATAATTGATCTTGAGAAGATGGATGACTTACCACGGTCTTATTCCATTTCCCCTGCCTCTCCTTGGCTTTCCCCTGTAAGGGTGACTGCTGGATCCCTGTTGAGGAGGACTGTTGTAGTTTTGGGCATACCAATCCCACTTCCATTTGCTTACAGTTACCTTTTGGTCCTCTTCTGGGACTGGAGGTGTTGCTGTGGTATTTGGTGCCACTGGTTGTTGATGAGACCTTATATCCACTAGAGCCTGGTTGACTTCTATAAAGCCCTGTGCCCCCCTTTTCTCCAGATTGTTGATCTGGTCTAACATATTGTTTACTCTTATTGTTAGTGTATTCAGTAGGGTTGAGAGGGGGTGAATTTGCTCTTGTAAGGTGTTTTTGGACTTCTTTATTGACATTTGTTTTAAGAGCTTTTCCTTTTCCTCCATGGACATTGGTGGGGTGTTGTTTATTGTTACTGGTGATTCTTGACCCTCCATTTGGATGTCCTGTAATAGGTCTTTCAGCTCTAGTTCTTAAGTTATAAGGTTTTGCCTTATTACTTACAATGTCATTGTTGTCACACATTTTTACGTGGAATTTTAGAGAATTGAAAGTTTAGATTTGAAAACTTCAAAAAGGAGTTTAATCAGTATTTATTATTACCACTGAAGACAATTTTATTGCTTACTTATTGGTATTAAGTCAATTTTTAAGTGCCAAAAGTCAAATATGCTTTTATGTGGTCACTTGATTTAACTGGTCTACAATATGTAGCCGTGTATTTATATTTAAAAAAGAAAATTTGTTAGTAAGATTCTTTCTAAATATTAAATGAATTTTACAAAGCAATAAAAAGGGATTAAGTGTCCTGTAAAAAGAAAACAATTAATCAAGTTAATTGGTTATTATCTGCAAAGATCACAAATTTAATTGGTCTATTGACAGACTCCCACTAAGAACAATTATATATTAAATTAGTGGTAAAATTGATGATTCAATATCACAATTTTATTATATAACAGGGCTTCTTTTTCTGAAATCACTATATAAGTGACCCCAACCTGTTGTAATTATCCAAATATTTCTATAGGGATATTATTTACGTGTACCTTCTTTGAAAATTTCACTTACAGGATTATAACAGAATTCTTGAGGAAAGCTCCCCAATTGTCAGGCTAAGGTCAAGTACAAGGACGTGAACTAGCTTGAATAGTCAGTTGTCTAGAAGATTTTAATGTTCCTATATGAATACTGTAGTTTTAATCCACCAAGTTGTAAAATATAATCAAATATAAAGGTCTCAGTAATATAATTCTCACTATTCTTATATATGGCTTACAATCTTTATAGTTGGTAGATAAATAGATTATATAAATTCAGATACTATTCAAAAGTCTTATAAAAGTACTAATTGATATGTTTGTAATTGATTTGGTTATATTGGTTAAATTGTAATGATAAAAGAATGTAGAAACAAGACCCAAAAACCTCCTCCTTTTATACACACTGAGTTCCCCAATAAATCCCTTGATATCCCATCCAATACACAGTTAATGACGCCTCAACACAACTAATAGACTTGCTTATCAACATCCCTAGTGACCCATGACATAATTAAACAAGTAACAACCGCCAAAATACTGTAATAATAAGGGAGATCCATCAAAATTAAAGAAAAGACAAAAAGAGAGTATATGCGTGGAAAACAATATTATAACAAGGTTAAAGAAGACTTTTTAAGGTTAATTATAGCTTAATAATAAGGGGGATCTACAGTAGAAATGGAGGGGCTAATCCTGACATTATACTACGTGAAATTTCCATTCAAAAATAACCAAAATTGACTGAGAAACCACCCAAAAACTTAAAAAAGAGCGTGAGATGTGGGGTAACTACATGCAGTCCTTGGTAGGCGCTTTCATGGGTAAATCCTTGACTAAAATTAGGCGAATTTAAGGGTGGTGATGAAATAAAGTGCCAAGAGTGAGGTTATTAATGAAATTAGTGCATATAAACAAGGTCAATGCATTATTAATTAAGCTAGGACACTAAATAAGCGCCTGTCCCCTATTTTAGTGTGTTTCCCCACAGTGGGCGTAGAATGTGGGGTAATTATAGTGTGAAAAAGCTAAATTTTCTAAAAATGAAGCTATTCACACGGGAAAAAAGCAGGCAGTATGTAGCCAGTACACAGAAGCCATTTCTGGCATAAAAAACACCAAATTTGAAAAGTGTTATTTTTATGCATTTAACTAGCCAAATCAATAGTTCTAAATGAGCCCAATTGATCTGTCAAAGCGCAATTTTGATATTCCCAATTTTATAGCGCATATAGTCAACTTTTAAGTGAAATAAAGCGCATTTCTTGTTTTTTGTGTAAATCAATGAATATAACAGCTTTAAGTGTACTTAAAAATTATGTAGCCTTATACTTAAGGTTCTTAAGATTACCCTAACATATTCCAACTTAATATTAAGTACATAAGACTTATAAAAGGTGGATATATGCGTGTATATAAGGTGTTATAATGGCATTTTATGTGTATTATCATAATTTTACTTATGTATACTGTTTGTGTACTCTCATTTATTGTTCCGATGTATAGTTCATGTGTTTAACATAACTTATAAGCACTTTTTACTCAGTCCTGGGGATATACAGGCTGACAGCTATTATATGTAAATTCAAGACCAGGAAATAGAGTGACCCAGTCATGAGTAAATCTGTCATTGTCTTTATATTCTAAACCAAAGGCACAATACATTCTAATCATATCTTCCAGAGTTTGAATCATTCTCTAAGCTATACCATCAGTCCGAGGATGGTGAGCTTTAGACAATTTTAACTCACAGCCACAAATATCCATCAAAGAGGTCCAAAACTCAGAAGTAAATTTTGGATTCCTATCAGAGATAATGGCTATTGGAAAACCAATAAAATTAAACATAGAAGATCACCATAAGAAAGTTAATTCTTTTATGGATACATTTTTGTGGGTAGGAATAAATTTGCACATTTTTGTTAATCTATCTACTATTACCCAACAAGAGTTAAAGCTGTCTTTACCTGAAACAGGAAGACCAGTGACAAAATCCATGTTAATTATTTTCCAAGGAGAAATAGGTGCTTCAATATGTTGTAGTAATCCTGCTCTTTTGCCTGTCAACCTTTTAGATTTTTGGTAGGAATCACAAGATTCAAAATATAATTTTGTGTCTTAAGACATATTGGTCCACCATGCAGTGTTTTTGATTCTAATCAATGTTTTTTCAGGATCAAAATGACCAACTAATATGTCATCATGACAAATTTTGATGATAGTTTCTTTCATAGAAGGATGAATTACAATTACATTAGTAAGCTTTCTTCTATAATATATATAACCATCTTCAATAGAAAACTTTCCTTTACTCAAAGCATTTTGATACTTTGCAGGAAAAGTTTTTATCAATGCTTGAATTGAAGGATTCTTAGGATCATTTAAGATAGTAACCAATATATTTAAATCAGAATTTTTATCATATATATCCAGTATTATATTCAATAACTCCTCTTCCATATCAACTATAAATATACCATGGATATGAACAGTATCATCTTCAGGTACATAAGCAGGATTTTAGTCATTATTTGGCAGAGGAAATCTGGACAGCATATCATCATTGGAGTGAACATTTCCAGCCCTATGGATAATTGTCATCCGTCCTCTGAATTCTTGAACAGCAAGTTGCCACCTGAACATATATCTATTAGGTGTTTTCAGGTTTAAGAGGGACTTCGCAGCACTACAGTCAGTTACCAATTCAAACTTTTGGTCATCTAGATAGTAATGAAGCTTTTCAAGAGCGTAAACAACCGCCAAGCACTCTAATTGAGTGGCAACATATTTCATTTCACTATTTCTCAAGGTTCTTGAAATATAACAAATTACAACCTCTGAGGATTTTTCATTAATAATTTGTTTCTGGTGAAGGGAAGCACCCAGACCAACAAAGCTAGCATCTGTATACAGGACAAATGGTTTGTTAAAATCTGGAAGAGCTTAGATAGGGGCTGTCATTAAAAACATTTTAATGTATCAAAAGCTTTTTGACAGTCAATATTCCAGATGAATGCAACATCTTTCCTAGTTAGTTTGGTAAGAGGAAAGGCTATGACTTGATAATTTTTAATATATTGTCTATAATAGCAACACATACCCAAAAAACTTTAGATTTCTCTTACAGAAGTTGGTGCTTTCACATTTTAAATTGCAGCAACTTTGTTTTGGTCTACACAAATTTGTAGGCCTGACACAACATGGCCAAGGACTTTCAAAGATTGAAAACCAAATTTACACTTTTTCAAGGACAAAGTCATATTGATTTCATCCATTTTTTGGAAAACCCTATTTAAATGAACCATATGTTCATCAAAAGGTTTAGAAAAAACTATGAAATCATCAATATACACCATGAGCCATCCCTCAATTATTTCCTGATGGAAAGTGTTATCCATGACTTTTTGAAAAACTGAAGGGGCATTTTTAGGTCCAAATGGCATTCTAACATACTTATATATTCTCATATGAGTAGCAATAAGAAATTTTTTTTGAGAATTTTTCTCAACAGGAGCTTGATGAAACCCTTTATTTCCATCCAGACAACTAATAAATTTTGCACCTTGCAAGGTAGCATGTATTGAATTAATTCTGGGCAAAGGATAAATATCATCAAAAGTGTAAGTGTTTAATGCTCTGTAATCTCCACATAATCTAGCCTTATCTTTTTTATAAGAAATTAAAACCGGGGAGATGACACAATATTTGGGGGTGACATCCACTTTCTCAATGATATTCATTTTTAATAATGTGGCAATGTTATCTTCAATATCCTTTCTTTTTTTGGAGAAGCAGGATATTGATTTTTCTTAAGACTAGGAGGAATATCACTCAAATTACAGGATAAAGTAATTTTCATTTCTTCCTGAACAATTCCTAAGACATGAGAACCATGAGCAAAACCATAGGGATAGAGTTAATTAACGCAATTATAAGATCCTTTTGTTCACTAGTTAACTAATCACAAAAAAAAGCAGTATTTATTTCAGTTAATAAACCATCTATTTCAATTGGTGGTCTGCCATTACACTGCATCAGTGATTTACAAGACTTTAACAGATGCCCAGAAGATTTTCTAGAGGAGGAAATTTTGAAT
Organism: Hemileia vastatrix; assembly: GCA_030280995.1. Classification (NCBI taxonomy): domain Eukaryota; kingdom Fungi; phylum Basidiomycota; class Pucciniomycetes; order Pucciniales; family Zaghouaniaceae; genus Hemileia; species Hemileia vastatrix. The sequence goes on from JASXTE010000012.1 coordinate 26,263,045, forward strand.
TTCCTTTTGCCATTCAATCCCAAGGTGAAGAAATTATTTGCTGGGTCCAATTTCACACCAAACATGGTTAAAATATCATTACCCATAATAAACCAATTTCTTAAATTATCATTTTTCATGACAACAAATTCACAAATAGCTCCAACAAAACCACCATTATATATGAAGAATACAGAGGTTTTGTATTTTCCAATAGGAGTTAAAGTAGAACCATACCCTCTTAATTTTTCAGAAGTTATAGGTAATAATTTACTCAAATAATCCTTATCTACTGAAGCTAAAGCTTTTTCAGACACTACACTTCCTCCAGCACCAGAGTCAAGAACTACATCAACATTTTTACCATTAATGATAACAGGTGCTTTCAAAGGGGATATGGCTATAGAATTGTTAGTAATATCTTTAATTATTTCAGCATTTTCCATTAAAGATAAATCCAATACACATTCTTCAGATATATTATCCAAATAATGGACATCCTGTTTTAAAATCAAAACATCTTAAACAGAGTCATTGTCATAGGACATATTACTTTCACAGTCACTAGAAGAATTATCAATTTCAGCTTCATCAGTGTCTACATTATGTTGAACAAGATTAATTTTCTTGTCACAAACATGACCCTTTTGCCATGTTTTGTTACATTTATAACAAGTATTTGTTGCATATTTTTTAGGTGCAACTGGGGCAGAGGGTTTACCAGATTTTTCTGGGGGCTTTGTAGAAGGTTTATTTTGATAATGATAAGATTTACCAAGGTAGTTCTTTGGTTCATATCTATGGTTGAGTAGTACCTCATTACAGATATTAATGAAAGAAGAATTTTCCCTTACATGCTCAGTTCTAGCCACAATTAAATTTCAAAGAGAATTTGGTAATTTATACTAGATTTCATCTCTCCAAATATCATAATCCATCTTTGGATCAATTGCTCTTAGGATTTTTGTTACTTTCATAAGAAAAACAATGGGCTTTTCAACAGGGGAGGATACATATCTAGTATTCTCATACAGTCTTTGCTGAGCTATCCTGAATTTTGAACCACCAAACTGATTCTCAATCAAGGATTTCCAATCATTCCATGTATAATGATTGTTATCTAAAAGGACAGATTCATACCACATCAAGGCTACATTGGAAAAAAAATAACTTAGCTTAGAAACAATTTCCTCATCAGGTAGCTTATAAGATCTCTTTAAATTATCAATTCTTTGGATAAAGTGTTGCCAATCAGAAAAAGAATCACCATCAAAGGTAGAATATTGGTCCAACTTAGACCAATTTTTCTGACTACTGGGATGGTCTATTTTTTGGTTTGAATTATTAATCATTAATAATTCCTGAAGTTTAGCCAGGTGTTCAGAAATTTCATTATTTACAGAAACAGCTGGTGCATGACCATCACAAGATTTTTGGCTAGTAGAAAAAGATTTTACAGACCCATTGTTAGCTTGTTTAATGGCTGAAATATGAGGAAGAAAGGAGGAACTCTTCTCAAGTTCTTTTTCTGTATTTTTATGCAGCTTATGGGTAGCATTCTAATTTATACCATAATTATTGATGGTTAAGTTTGAAATTTTTTCATGCAGGTCAGACACAAAGTTTTTTTATCCTTGGAATTTCAGACATCTGGTCATTTACTTTTGCAAGAGATAAAACATTTCTGTTGTCAGAAACTGTGTGTTTGGCACTTAGTGCTTGAAAATCATTTTTTAGCTTTTAAAACTTATTTTGTAGAGATTTTATATCAATTTTTAATGAATGATTTTCCTCAATAAGGAGTTTCTATTCACTCAAGGTTTTATGTAGATTGATATTTTTATCTGAGATAGCTCTATGGTCACTCCTTATTTGTTTTTGTTGGCTAAGAACAATATTCAAGGTTTCTTTAATTTTAAAAAAAGCTGTATCCTGTGCAGAAGAACTTACTTTACAATGCAAGTGCAAATTATTTAATCTATCACTCTCATGGATTAACACATCTCTCAAATTTTTGTCTTTCACAACATTAAAATCAAGGGTATCTTTCAATATCTCTTCAAAAGTTTTCTCAATTAAGGTATAGACTTCATGGGAAACAGAATCATTTTTAATTGCAAGAGAAGAATTAATTAAAGAAGTAGAAGTCAAATGTAAAGGTTCATCAAATGATAATTTGCTAATTACATCATTTGGGCTACTCATCAAAGGAAGTTGTCTTTTTAAAGGTTTAAATTTTCTTTCACCTAAATCCACAAGATTACCTGAAGAAGCTTTGTTATTATACATGCCAACATGTTTATCAAACAAATTACTGACCATGGTAAGGGAGGAAATTTCCCTGTGCCTTCTTTCTTCTGCCTCCCTGATAAGGATGGGGCTGAGGAGATGGATGGTAGGTTTGTGTGCTGGATGGGCCAGGGTGTTGAGCTGGTTGTTGAGCATTCTGCTGGTAATGGCTCATCAAGTAGTCCCATTTCCACTGTTCCACTTGCAGAGTGCTTTGATTTTGAGTGAAGGAGCTGGGTACCTGATTGGGCTGAGGTTGAGACTGAGGCTGAGAGGCTGGGAAATGAGGAGTTTGAGCCTGTTTGGGATTTAACAGCTCCTGCATTTGCTGCCAGAGTGTGTCTACCCTTGACTTGTACTTCATTCTTTCTGCCTTCAGTTCTTTGATGTGACTGGACAGATTGTTTACCTGTTGGGCTAGAAGTATCTTTTTTTATTTTTATACCTTTGATTTGATTGTCCTGATTTATTAGAGGTTTTACTTCTTTCAGAGGTGTTTGGTGAGGCGGGTTTACCAATTCTCCTGCCATTTCCACGTCCTGAAGGTTTTTTGTCAGCTGAATCATTTCTGTAAGTTAATTTAGAAGAACCTGCAGATTCAGTGTCATTATCCACTTCAATCTCATCCACATGTAAGTTATCCATGTTGCTAGCCAAACTATTGGACATTTAAACTGTTAAAATCAAAAAAAAAAACGATTAATGATTCAAAATGTTATTTCAAAATAAAATTTATTGAATTTTTTAAAAAAAAAATTAATTTTTATCAAAAATCAATTAAATAAAAAAAAGTAATACAAACAAATGTAATTTCAATTATTTATTAAGAAATAATCAGTAATTAAAATGGGACCAACCAATAAAGGTTCTTATTAGTCAACCAAAATAATTAATACCAAAAATTTATATGATGGTAAAATTGGGACTAAGTACTGAGTACTATTATGGTCAACCAATATACAAAAAATAATAATAAAATTAATTTAATAATTTAATAATTATTAATTGTCTTCTAGGACTGAGAGGTTTACTCTATTATGGTCAACTAGGAAAAAAAATTAAAAAATAATGAATACCCTTACTGTCAGCCAGGCTACTAAACTTAACCAGTAAAATAATTAATTATTTTACTGAGTTGAAGCCAGGCCCCTTCTTCTTACTAATAATTAATTATCTACTTAAGTATTACTTACAATTTACTAGTTAAGTACAATAAGTAATATAATTTATTAGTGTAAATAAAATGTCCCTTACAATTTTACTCCCTAACACCATGCTCAATGGTATAAGTCAATGGGAATAGAATTTAATAATAAAATTATAATAAAAAAAACTTTAAAACTATTATATTACCTCAGTGAGAGATCTGGAATCCCGTGAAAGTAATATAATTAATTAATTGAGACAGTCTAAGGAACTCAAACTTTATTGTTAATAAATTTGATGCCCTTGTTGACGTACCAGTTTATTTATTTCTTATGTCATATATGTACTCCTTTTAGTCATTATTTTTCTCACATTCTTACAGTATATGGTTTAAATTCCGTATATTTTATTCCCTCATGTTTAGCCTATAACAGGCCTCTTACTTTGTGCTTTTAAACTCATTCATTCATCACTTAATTTTTTAAAATTACAGTACAAAACTTATTTCTATATTTTATAACTTTAGTATTTACAACAGTGTAGTTCTAATCTATAATTTATACTAATATTTTGAAACTACCTCTTTTATTTGAGTAAAGTCAATCATATTGATTTAAAAATATGTACCCTTTTGTTGAGAAACCATTAAACCCTTAAAATCCTCATAAAAAACTCAAATAAACTTCTAGACCCAAAAGGACCCCTTTACACTTACACTCAGTGAATCAGCAATTAAGCCACAAACACTGTTATTGCAGTAAAAATATAGTAATAAGAGTTGGAAGTGCAAAGGTTAACTTACTATAGTGATCGGAAAATCACTTCAAAATAATAGATGAATTAATAAGATGATAAAAAAATATAACTATTCAGAGATCAAGAGAAGTGACAAGTTTTCTTGGGATTTGACAAAATTGTGAGGACTATTAAATTATAATATATTTTTATTAAATTAAGTATTATTTTTTCTGCGCGGCAAACACTATTATTACTATTAGACTTAATGCAACCTGTAGTTAGTTATATAAAATTTAAATTAGAATTATAATACTAATAAAAATAATAATAAATGTATTAGATTTAAAAAAATATGTTAAAGTTTGATTGTATAGTAAGTGATGTAGCTACGGGGGATTATCCAAAGCCTTTTATAGGCAAGGGACCCTCTGAAGCGCCAAAATAAGTAATTAAAAAAGAGTAATAAAGTGAAACAATAATATAAAAGAATTTAACTAAGACATAGATATTGAGAGAAAAACATGAAACAATAAATTAAATCCGTGAGTAAGTAATTAATTTTCCCACCATAAGTTCCCAAAACAATTAATTAAAATAATTAGTAACTAAGTGAGCTTGAAACATAAGAACAGTGAGGAAGATACTCAAAAACAGATATTATAGTGACATGTAAAGGTTTTAAGTAAAACAAATAAAATTATTTTCACGCCAAAATTCATGGAATAGATCAAATTCTGTTTACAGCAATTTTAAGTAATTGTTTTAACTATGTAATTAGTTCAATAATTAGTTTAAATGAAACAGATAATTAATTTAGTGTTATTTTTAATTTAAAATGGGGATTTTAATACTATGTTACTAAATAAGTATTATAATTTATTTAATAATTTTTCCTGACACAAATAAGGGTCAAAGAAGCGCTGTGGTCTTCCAACATTGGCAGGGGCCTTTGTTGTGTGATTTGGCGCTGTTTGTGCATGTCTTAATTGACATCTATTAAGGAATTTGGTATTTTTCTGGTTTTATTCCGTGGATTTGGGTCTGCGGGTATGTGGGTACTATCATTGGATAGCCCTGGTTTTTATCTATATTTTTTGTCTTGTAGACATTTTTCATATTCTGAGTTTTAAGGGGTCATTTTCTCTTTTTTCATATATTAAAGATTGCTGTTTAATTTTGTTTTTTGTGTTTTACGGGCTAACCTTAAGTCTTATGGTTAAGTGCTTAGTACCATTGGATAGAGCTAATTTTTCTCTATATTTCATGTCTCAATAATTTTATAGTGAAATTCTGTGTTTTATAGGTTTTAATAGTTGTAGCTAAATTTTCCAAGTAGATTAGTTGTTCTTATTGGTTTTCTGGCTTCAGGGAGGCCGGGCCGCTTCAGGCGGCATCTCCGACGTCGGACGGCCCGCCCGCCTCTGTTTTAGGAGGTTAAGGAGCGCTTAAGGAGGGTTTTTTATGCAATTTAGTGGGTACAGGCGCCAGATCGGTGGGTGCGCATGGGCTCTTAGTTAGTGGTCTGTGTGTACATAGTGAATAAGACAGTTTGGGGCAACCTTAATTATCATACAACCATCTGGAGGTGATATTCTTGTTCCTCACTCAGTTTTCACTGTTTTCTGGCCACTATTTGGCTGTGTTTGTTGCAAGTGAGTTCTTCATTTAACTTAACTTTGGCAAATGTTTTCTCTGTTATAGTCTTGCAAGCTATAGCAAGTATTATTGCTGTCTCTGGTGTAGATTTGCAGCCTACATCAAGTATATTTGCTGTCTCTGGTGTGGACTTTGTTCTACATTTCAGTTCTTTGGTCTGGTAGTCTATCTGGGGACTACTTTCTTGGCTCATCAAGCAGTCAAGTGTGTTTGAAAGGGGCTTTAGCAAAACAGGAACCAACTTACTTTAGCAAGTAAATCTCACTCTATTTTTAAATGGGACAGGGGATTTTCTCATTGGTTTTTCTCCAACTCCCTTGGTCAAGGCCTATAGCTAGTACTATAGGATTGTCTACATTTCTGGGGCCCAACGTGGGGGTAGAACTTGCTAGTTCTTTGGAATTTCTGTTTTCTTTGGTTGGCTCTTTTGGTGTTTTGGACTGGAAGAATGGCTTCTGGTTCTGCTATTCTTGTGGTGAATTTCAGTGGGGGAGATGGTCCTCCTTCTGTGATGGTTAGGGAGTGTGTGAGGATTAAAACTTGGGATGCACTACGCAATATAGGGGGTGGACTTGCTAGCAAGTCCTCAACCTGAACTCAGATGGAACTCAGATGGAACTCAGACTGAACTCATACTGAACCCATACTGAACTCTACTTGAACACCCACCTAAAACTGTTCTTCTGAGTGGTGTTCATTCCTGATTGTATGGCTCCTTTATCAATAGCTCAATGTGTGTTCAATCTATGGTGAGTTTGGGTCCAAGGTTGCGGACTTGCTAGCAAGTCCGCCCCCCATATTGTGTGGTGATGGTACCTAGTTTAATGGGGAGGATGTCAAGTGTTTTCTAGAGAATTATGAAACTGCTGCTGGAGTGGATGGTGCTTCCTACCTGGACATGGTGAAGCAGATTATCTTCTTCATTGGTGATAGTTCAGTGGAAAAGGAGATTGTGGCCATGTCTGGCTACAAGAAGAGGGATTGGAAATTGTTGTGTAGGGAGATGGTGGATAGATGGGTTGTCAGGTTCACTATGGTGGATCTGAACAAGGTTGTCATTGAATGGCAATCTTATGGTGGTGTTGGTAAGTTACATAGTTACAGGAAGTTTCTGCTACAGTTTGATCCTGTGGTGGAATATTTGGTGGAAGTGGAGGAGCTGGCACATGAAAATGTTGCCAAGCATGTTTTTTGGTCTGCCCTGGCTAGAGATGCCAGGATGGATGTGTTGAAGGAGTTGTCAAGAAAGGAATTGATGAAGACTCTTTCTAATGGGGACCAGAAGTTGCCTGCCTTTGATAAGGTGAAGGAGGCTGTTGAGGCCCATTTGAAGTTATTGGCTGTGGACACCTATCAGGAGGGGTGTGCCAAGTATGTCAGCAAAGTAAGTGAGGCTTTGGCTGAAGAGGAAGTTAGGGAGAAGAAGGAGGAGAAGAATTTGGTGCAGGTTCCCAAACAGGAGAGGGACCCAATGGTGGAGCAGTTGGCTGATCTTACAAAGCAGCTACATATTTTTGTTCAGGAGGCTAAGAAGGTCAATAAGGCACCTTCTCAGCCTAAGATTTTGATAGGAGGGCTGGTAGGAGTGATCCTTGGGATCTGATCTTATTGCAGCAGGAGGGGGCACAGGTCCAATGATTGTTGGGCATTGAACAGGGATGTGTCTGAAGGAAAGGTGGAATATGATGGCAGAGTTTTCAAGTTCCCTGATGCTTCTTTTGTTAAGCCCAGTGAGGGGCAGGATCCTGTTGATTTAGTCAGGAGAAGGGAGGTTTTAATCAAAGGAGGGCAAGGTTTGAGGAGATTCCTGATCAAGGGAAGTCTTCTGGTAAGGAGAATGAGGATGGCAAGGGAAAGGGGAAGGAGGTCAATAAGGTCTCTTTTTCTACTTCCTTTGGTGGTTTGGAGTTGTATTCTTGTGGTGGACAGACAAGTGGTGAATGCTTGGCTGGTGTTTATGATGTAGAAGCAGGAAAGGTTGGAAGGCCTAAGAGCAGTTCTAAGGCCCAACTAAAGCCAAATTCTTCAAAGTGGAATCCTAAGCTGAGTGCAGCTAAAAAGAATTACAGCAAAGAGGAGCTGTACAAGATGCAGAAGGGTATGGCTGACATGGGCTCCCCTAGTTTTGGCGCATTGGACATGAATGGTGAGCCAATGCCAATGGAGGTGGATTCTGACTCTGAGGAGGATTTCCCTTTGGCTTCATTGCCAAAGACTGCTGGAGTCAGAGGTACTGGTGAGAGATCTGGTTTGGTTCCTGTTAATGGTAAACCTGTTAGTGGTGCTGGTCCTCAGGAATCCTCTAGGACCAAGGTGGTGAAGCAGAGAGCTCACTTTGAGAGGCCAGTAGTGTCTGTTCAAGTTAATGTTATGTACTCTGTCCTGGAAAGGATGAATCAGGGTCATGTTTCCCTATCTTATGGGGAATTGTATGCTATCAGTCCAGGGTTGGCTGATAGGCAAAAAAAGTTGTTGACCAGGAGAAGAGTTTCTTCTGGTGAGGTAGAATACATTTGTGATTCTGCTGAAAAGTTTGGTGAGGGTTTGGAAACTCATTTTTCTGCTCCTCTGGGATATGTCAATGTCACTCTGAATGGCAGGGAGGCAAGGGCATTGGTGGATTCAGGTTCTCAGATAAACCTGATTTCTTTGTTTGAGGCAACTCATATGGGCCTCCCTATCAAAACTGGTATTGGTGGGAATTTGAGAGGGATTGGTGGCCATGTCACTGAATTGGTTGGAACTTCAGAGTTTGTGAAGTTATATGTTGGCGGAGCCTCAGGGAAGGTTGATTTTTACATTGCTAAAGGTAATGTAAAAGCAGTTTTGGGTGGGCCATTCTTGATGGATTTTCAGGCAAGAATTGGTTATCAATTTGATTTGGGAATCAGTTTGGAGTTGACTGGTGAATATGAAAGGAGACTTCACATGAGGTTGTCATCCCATGGAGAGGATGGTTGGGAGACCAGGCCTGGTTTATCTTCAATGTGCCAGTGCATGGACTGCTGAAGGAGAAGGAAGGAAGTGGGTGCTGCCTCTGGTTTTTTGGAATGCGGCTCAGGCTCTATTGAGAGTCTGTCTTTTTTTGAGTAATGAGGGCTGATCACCCTAGTGCTACAACCTCTCCCCAAGATAAGGAAATCCCAGGTTGTAGTAGGTAATCTCCCTTGGAGATATACCAAGTGGATTTTCAACTTTCTCTTTTTAATGTTTCTCTTCTCTGCAAGTATTCATCAAGTTTTTTATCAAGTCTCTGTTCTCTCTCAAGATTCTTAATTATTTTTAATTCAAGTTCAAAGAAGAAGATTGGTTATATATCTATATTGAAAGATATGTGGAAAAGTTTTGGGCGGTGAGATTGGGGTCTAAAAGTAAGTCCTCCAAATTTTGCACGGCTAGGGTTTCTTCTACACCTTTCAAAAACATTACCTGGGCCACACCTGTGAGCATTGGAAAACCCCTGGTTATTTTTTTAGGTCAGAAGAAAACCCAAGAAAAGAAGGAAAACATTTCAAGATAATTCAAGAAAATCAAGAAAAAAATCTGAAGATAATGAAGAAAGAAGATCATCAAGATTGATTTTTGGGCCTCCAGCATGAGGATAAACTGCTTAATTTTAGAAGTGTTGATTCTGAAGATGAATCAAGATTTGAAGAATTGGAAGTTGGAAGTTAGGATGAAGATGTGGAATTGTGGAAAAGTTTTGGAGTGGTGAGATTGGGGTGTAAAATTAAGTCCTCCCAATTGTGCACCGCTAGGGTTTCTTCTACACCTTTCAAAAACATTACCTTGGCCACACATGTGAGCAATGGGGAAACCCTTGGTTTTTGTTCCAGGTCTGGTGGTGAAGATTTCCTGAAGATCCCTTAAGTTGAAGGTGGAGCGGCAAAGTATAAGAAGGTAGTGCAGAAGATTAGGCCTGTCAATGAGTCTATGCCTGTGGGCTTGAATCCGCCCTTGAAGAGACCTCCTTTTTCAAGAGATCCGTACTGTACTCCTTTGGTGAAGAATCCTCCAGAATTTGAAGAGACGGCTAGGGTGACCGTGGAAAGGTTGAAAGTTGTTAATTTTGGTCCTGATGGGTGGTTGTCTAAAGAAGAAAAGAAGTTGTTATTGCACGTTATTGTGCTAAGGGAAAAAGCTGTGACATTTTTTGAGGAGGAAAGGTGTGTATTGAAGCACTCTTATGGGGAACCTTACTTGATTCCTGTGGTTTCTAATGAACCTTGGAAAATCAAACCTATTTCAATTCCAGCCGCTATTAGAGAGGATTTTGTGGATATTTTTAGGGAAAGAGTCAGGACTGGGTTATACGAACAATCAACTTCCAGCTACTCAAGTCCGGTTTTCTGTGTAAAAAAGCAGAATGGAAAGTTGAGGGTGGTTCATGATCTTAGAGCCTTGAATAGAGTCACTATCAAGGACGCTGGGACGCCACCAAGTGCAGAGGATTTCGTTGAAGCTTTTGCTGGAAGGGTGTGTTATGGTTTGGGTGATATTATGGGTGGTTATGATGAGAGGGAACTTCATACGGATTCAAGGCCTCTCACAACTTTTGAGACTCCTTTGGGAAGATTTCATCTCACTAGGTTGCCTCAAGGAGCAACTAATTCAGTGGAATTTTATCAAGCACAGATGGCTTGGATTTTACAGGATGAGGTTCCTACTCATGCTGGTATTTTTATTGATGATGGCGGAATTAAAGGACCATCCACTGATTATGGTAATGAAGTGTTAGCAGAGAACCCTGGCATAAGGAGGTTTGTGTGGGAATATGCAATAACTCTAGAGAGAGTGTTGTTTAGGATTGAAGAGGCTGGTTTGACCATTTCAGGGTCAAAGTTCTGTTGTTGTGTTCCTGCTTTGGAAATTCTGGGTCATGTGGTATTTAAAGAGGGAAGGATTATGGCAAAGAAGAAGATTAATAAAATTCAGTCATGGCCAAGGCCTAAAAATACTACTGAAGTCAGGGGATTTTTGGGTGTATGTGTATATGTCAGGATTTTTATTAAGGATTTTTCTTTGTTGGCTTCACCTTTAAGGAAATTGACCAGAAAAGATGCAGATTGGGAATGGACTGAAGAGTGTGAAGAGGCTTTTCAGAAGTTGAAAAATGTTGTTGGTGAAGATATTGTTCTTCACAAGTTGGATTATGGTCTTGGTGCTGGAAAAATTTATCTTGTAGTGGACTCAAGTTATATTGCTGCTGGTGCTTTTTTGTCTCAGGAGGATAAGACTGGGAGGGTCAGGCCAGTAAGATATGAGTCTTTGGTGTTTAATGAGGTGCAATCTAGGTATTCTCAACCTAAGTTGGAATTGTGTGGCGTAGCTAAAATTTTAAAGAAGCTACAGACAGTTTTGTGGGGGCAGCATTTTGAGCTGCAGGTGGATGCAAAATCTTTGGTTCAGATTATCAATACGCCTAGTCTTCAAAATGCTCCAATGACTAGGTGGGTGGAATTTATTCAACATTTTTCTTTTGACCTGGTACACAAACCAGGTAAAACTTTTACTATGCCTGATAGATTATCAAGGAGGCCACCTACAGATGAAGATTCTGAGGTTGAAGAATTTGATGAGGATGTTCCAGTGGTTAGGGCCAACACAAAGGGTGCTGAAGATTTTTCTGACATCCCCCAAGAGCCTAAACTGGCTGGATCTGATCTTGATTCTGGTGAGCAGGATGTTTTTGTTGATGAAGATGGAGTTGTTGTTTGGGACAGCTCAAAATTGGAAAAGGGTGTTTTTGTTAGTGAACTGGATTCTCACAAGGTTCAGTGGAAAGAGAAGGATGTGCCAAAAATTAAGGATTGGTTTCCTGGTTGGGCTTCTCAATTGGCTCATGTTCATACTGGTGATTTTGATGAAAGAATTGTACCCTTGGATGTGGTGTTGTTGGATTTTGAAGATGAGACCTGGGGTCAGTCTGGGTTTTATTTTATTTTGGTGGAATATCTGTAGACCTTGGAGAGGCCAGATAGTTGTGATGATGATACTTGGTTGGCAATCAAGAAGAAGAGTCCTGGATTTTATGTGTCACGAAGGCGGTTGATGAGGAGGAGGCATCCAAATCCTCAAGTGGTGGTGACTCAGAAGAAGGGTCAAGAATTGGTTTTGAAGTCTTTGCATGAAGACCTTGGTCATAGAGGCTTTGGGGAGACTTATAGAAGAGTAGCAGACAGATTTTGGTGGCCAGGTATGAAGTTCGCTGTGCAGGGTTGGGTTCAATCTTGTGAAGAATGTCAAAGAAGAAGTCACTTGAAACCTAAAGAGGTGGGCCGTGCTACTGGCGAATCAACTGTTTTTGGAAGGGTCAGTCTGGATGCTGTCCATATTAAAGAGGGCAGGTATAAATACTTAATTGTTGCTATGGATGATTTGTCTGGTTGGGTTGAGGCAGTGCCTCTGGTTAATTTGACTGCCAAGAATGTGGCAGAGCTTTTGAAGAAGGAGTAGATTTATAGGTATGGGTTGATGAAGTTGGTGACTGTTGATGGTGGGCCAGAGTTTGGTGCAGAATTTAAAGAAGCTGTGGCTAGTGTTGGTTCTAAATTTAGAGTGGCTACACCGTATTACCCTGAAGCTGAAGGCATGGTTGAAAGAGGCCATCAAGTTATCAAGAATGCTTTGGTGAAGATGTGTGGAGATAGTACTGAAAAGTGGAGGCATTATTTACCCTTGCTGTTATTTGCTGATAGGGTCACTGTGAAGAGGAAAACTGGCTATTCTCCTTATGAGTTAATGTTTGGTCAGAAAGCCATTTTACCAGTGGACTTGGAAGCTGTCTCTTATCTTGGAATTTATTGGGATGACGTGCACCCAACAGAAGATTTGCTCTGTGCCAGGATGCAACAGTTGGAATGTAGAGAGGAATGTCAAGAGAAGGCATACTCTAGAATGATGAAGATTAGGAATCAATCAGTCAGGTACTGGGACAAGAAGTTGGCTCATAGACTCAGGAATCCCTTGAAACCTGGTTGATTGGTTTTGGTTTATAATAGAAGTTTGGAGTGTCAGTGGGGAAAATGTTTGCTGACAGATGGAATGGACCTTACAGAGTCAGATCTCAGGCGTCTGGAGGTTCTTATGTTTTGGAAGAGTTGGATGGTGCAGTCTTGAAAAAGAGGGTGGCTGCAGACAAAGTGAAGAGGTTTTATCCCAGAGGCACTAGGCATGAAGAAGATTGACTCCGCAATGAGGATAAACTATGGAACGTTCTTTTTTGATTTGGAATTTTTGTGGTGTTGCAGAGCAACTTTTGTGTTGGAAACTTTTTGTTAGAAGGTACCCATGGGTGGGGCTTCTAGATTTGATCTTGGCAAGTGTAGGGGTGACTGATGGACTGGCTGCTCTATCAACAGTTACCCCAGATTTTCTGCTTCCAACCCTTTTCTTAATTTGGTTGACCCCTAGTATTGGTTTCTTTTCACAGGTTTTACTCCTCTATGACTTTAAACTGGAATTTCCTCTGGTTTTCATGTGCTGGTCTCTTCACTCTTATTGGTTTTGGTTTTTTTTGTGTTGGATGTTGTGTTTTTGTTAGAAGGTACCCAGGGGGGGCTTCTAGATTTTATTTTGGCAAGTGTGGGGGTAACTGATGAGCTGGCTGCTCTGTAGAACAGTTACCCCAGAATGTTTGTTTCAAGTCTTTTGTTTTTCCTAGTTGAATTCTAGATCTGTTGTTTATTATTCAGGTTTCAAGTCCACTATGACTTTAAACTGTTTTGGGACTGGCTTCATTATCTTTGGCTCTTTCAGATTGGTGGTGGATCACTGGTGGTCTCCCATCATTTTTACTTATTGGAGGGAGCCCACCCAGTTATTATTTCTATGGATAAGACTTTCACTTATTGGACCATCTATGGAGATGGACTGTCTTTGATTTTGCAGTTATGTTTTTGCTAGATAGAAGTTTTAGATTATTTTCTTTTTTTCTCTTTTTTTTTTAATTTTTTTATGGGGGTTGTTTAAAATTATAAAATCAAAAATATAGGGTGTTACCACATCAGGGTCACCTGGATGTGGGCAAGCATTGGTGGGGAAAGGCTCATAAATTGGCCGGGCACTGCTATTTTCTTTTTTTATTTATTATTAATTTCATGTGTTTCTGTGTTTCATTATTTTTATTATCTTCTGAATTTCTAAATTTTTTGAATTTTGTTTTCTGTTAATCATTTAAAAGATTTAATTGTGTATCCACATCAAGGTGCACTTGGATGTGGGTAAGGTATCAGGGGATCAGCTCATCAATTGGCTGGGGGATACCATTTGTATTATTTTTTATATTTTATTTTATTTCATTTATGTTATTTCATTTCATTTTATTCATTATTTTTTTATTTTAGTATATTAGTAAAAAAAAATAAAAATTCTGAAATTATTTTTATTAATTGTTTTATATTATTAGTATGTTTCTAATCTTTTGCAGGAGCTCATTGTCTGGATGATGAAGCTTCTGGAGGCTGGTCCGGATTGTGATGAAGTTTTTGTTTTTGTTGGGATTGTGGGAAGCACTGTGTCCTTTGAAGTGCATCCTACTGGAGAGATGATAGGGATTGTAATGGTCAGGAATTGGATTAGAGAGAAGTTCAGAGGAGTTAGAAGAAGAGGCAGGAATGGAGTGCTGGAGGGTGTGCTTAATGATCCTAGACATTTTCCAGTGGTCGTCCAACAGGCGCTTTCTCAGGGATTTTTCAAAGTCATTCAAAGTTCCATGGAGGGCAAAGGCTTTTAGCATGTTGGAACACATGGTGCTTAGGTGTTTCTTCATGTCTCCATAATCCAGGGTCAAAGAAGTTTCAAGAGGTTGGCCAACTCCAATAATAGATCAGGAGGAGGGGTGCCAACTAGACAAGAAGAATTGGATCAGTAATTATTTTTGTTGAAGAAATGGGATAATTAATTTGTTACTTACAGATTGGAAGCTCATCAAATTTGTAAGCAGCTGGAATTTGGATCTCTGAAGATTTTGTAATGGTCATAGTAGGTGGATCAACTAGGGAAAGATATGGATTCTCATGGTCTTCCTCTGAAAGATTTTGAGAAGGTGAACTAGGAGGCTGATGTTCCTGGGGCTTAGTTGGAGCAGTGGGATTGTTGTTGTTGTTGTGGTTGTTATTTCTGTTGGATTCAGCTGGAGGAGGTGCTGGTGATGGAGTACCAGGGTTGTTAAAGGATGGAGCAGGAGAGGAGGATTTGGAAGCAGATTGATCTCTTCTGGATGGAGCTTTTGAAGAGATGGAACTGTCAGAAGAATAGTTGGCTGACAGAGGAGAGGTGTAGTTTCTTTATCTTAGTTGGGGACGAAGTTGTTGTTTGGGTGCAGTGTGTGGTGTTCTGGTTTCTTCTTGGGGTTCTCTGGCAGGTCTCCTAAAGGTTTGGGAAAATTTGAAGTTTTTTGACCTTGGAAAGGTTGGCTGCATTGCTCTGGGAGCAGTGGGAGGTGATTGTGTAGAGTTGTTTTCGTTGATTGATTGAATTTGGCTGTTTTACAGTTGTTTTTGGAGATTTTGAGCCAGATTTTCACTGTCCAGTGAGGGGGGCGGGCTGTCTGGACACAGTCTAGAAGCCTGGGATTTGATCTTGAAGCTTTTGGAGCTAATTTTGCGGAGATAAAAGCAGTTTCTTGGGAAGCTAAGGCTGGTCTTTTGGGAAGAGTTCTGGAAGCAGAGCTTCTGGATCTTCTGGAAGGTACTGAAGATAAAGAGGAAGAGGAAGGACCAAGCTCTGGGGATCTAGTAGGGGATCTAGAGATGTATTTGTGAGAAGGTGAAGCAGGAGGAATAGGGTAGTTGGAATCTCTGTCACATCTTTTCTTTTTGGAATAGCAAGAATTACAAGCCCTGTTGCAGAATTTGGATTCAGGAGTTGGAAGAGTGAATGTGCAAGGTCTGCACATGTGGATGCACTGTTTGCAGGCATAGTCCTTGGGAGCAGTGAAGCAAGGGAGAGTAGAAGGGTTAACATCAGGAGATCCAGCAATGATCTGTGGTGAGAAAAGATGATGAAAAGGGATAGGAGGAGATTTTTGTCAGTGATGGGTAGATGATGAAGTGAAGGTGGAAGTTCAGCAGATTGGCTTTAGGGGTGGTCTGTATGAAATTGGCTGCGTCTATTTTATGCAAAATTCCGCCAGTCCATCAAGATTTTAAACTGAAATCTGGTTTCTGTTAGTCCTCCAAGACTTTAAACTGGCTTGTTTTAAGATTTTATCAAGACTAGTCCGTCAAGACTTTAAACTGAACACTTTTTAATTAATTAATTATTCATTTATAATACATAAAAATGCGCCATTATTTGTAGAATATAAAATATATTAAGCTGAATTTAAATGTATAAAAATTTATATAACAATAAAATCTATCTAAAACTTATAATTAATAAGATAATTATATAATTTTATTATGCAATAAAATAATAATTTATATAAATAAAATACAAATCATACACCCTCTTTCAGGTCCAATAGATTAAAATATAATTTTCTGGGCTCCTGGTATAGCCTGGCTGACAGAAAATGGCCCAAACTTGACTAATATTCAACATTTGATGGTGAATCTTCCTCTGACTGACAGCAATCTATATGCAGAATGAATAATTTAAAAAACTTTTATAACCTATCAGATGAATAGATTGTGTATTAATTGATTTCTTTGTTTTCAAATGTTGCCTTCAAGTGGAATGAATCTGTCCTTTGGATAATATTGATTACATTTGGAGGGATTGGAAAAAATTAATTAAAGAAAAATTTGGTAGTTTAAAGTTTATGTTAGCCCAAAATAGGCAGTATGAGAAATCTAAATATTGCTTGTCCTCTACAAAAAATCCTCTTGAGTACCTTATGAAACTAGTAAAATCCTGAGGGCAATGGATCTAAAGATGGATTATGAACTATGGAATGACAGGATCCTTTATAAATTTCCAATTTATTTAAGAGCCTGAATTTTTTCAAAGACTGAATTCTCAAGGGAACCTTCTTCTTTTATTAATACTTGTAATGAAGTGCTTTTGAATAACAGGCTATAATATAGGAAGTTCATCCCTAGACCTTCATTGGAGAAACACACCAATTACCAACAATAAATTCCTGAAAAAGTTGATAAGCCTTCTGCTGCTTTTGCACCCTAAACAATATGCAAAAAACACTTACTTTAAATGCAGAAAGCCTTTGTAGAAAGGCCATGTTTGTTAAAATTAAATAGACATTGTTGAAAAAACATAGGAGCGTGAAGATGACACAGTTGCATTGGATGATACATTAAGTGATTGTGCCAGAAAAAAAGTTTTTTAAGAATCTCACTAGGATATATTGATTCTGAAGGAAGATACTCAATATTTAAATTATATTTAAATTGATAACAATGGTTTGTCCATAGTTTAATATTATGAAATTATTAGAAATCTTGAGGACACATCAAAAATTATTACCCCTCTCAAGGCACAAGTCTTGATAAGTGGATAAAAACAATGATGTTGTTTTGGATTTTGGAGATGGAGGAAGTTTTGTATATGTAAAAGCACTTTCTTCAGTTGATTAGGATTATAAATATAAACTAATGTCTGTCACTTATAAAAATTGGAGAATTTATAACTCTGTTTTTCCCCCATTGTTAAATAAAAAGCTACAGTATTTTTCAAATATAACCATGGATTTGTGAGAGCCATGTGTGGCTTTGTAGCTATAAAAATGATAACTTAAGCAATTGGTTAATTGTGAAAAATGATACTTTAACCAAATATGTTATTAAACTTGATGCCTAAAGCCATTTCTTCAAAATGGGGTTGAATGGGAGAAGAAAATTTAAAAATTCTTACTCAAATAAATTAATAACACCACGATTGAACACCTATAATTCTGTGGTTCAATATAAAGGAAGATCTACACAAGGAATGTCTGCCCTCTTTTCTGAAATTGACACAGCTTCTTTTGCAGAACAAATTTCTAGTGAGGAGAAAGATTTTATCATTCAGTTGATATAATCTTTTCCTATAGACTTTTCTCATAGTTCACATTAATAATGATCGGTCAAAGAAGAGATAAAACTTTCATTATCTTATCCATTAACTGAAATTCCACCTAATTTAAAGAAGAAGCCATATCCAGCTTTTCCCACAAATAGAAAAGATATTGAAGAAAATATCTATACTCTTTGAAAATGAATATTATCTAAAAGGTAGTTGAAACACCTAAACATTGTGTTATCTCACCTGTCTTTATTTCTTATGAGAAAGAGAAATTCAGGTTATGTGGTAATTTAAGAGCATTAAATAATTATATTGTAGATGATATCCATCTTTTACTTAGAATTAGATCTATCACTGCTAACTTACAAGGTGCTAAATATATCAGCTATATAGATGGTAATATAGGATATCACCAGGTACCTATTGAGAGAAATTACCATAATTTTCTAATGATTGCTACTAATATGGGTACTTATAAGTATATTTGGATGCCATTTGGCTCCAAAAATTCCCCTTGAGTTTTTCAAAAAGTTATGGATAACACATTCCATCAAGAAATAATTGAAGGATGGTTAATGGTTTACATTTATGATATCACCATACTCTTCAAGAAAATTGTGGACCACCTTAGCCACCTATTTATAGTGTTCTATAAAATGGATGAGATAAATATGACACTTTCTTTGAAAAAAAGCAAATTTGGATTCATTCTCTGGAAGGGCTTGGTCATGTTTTCTCAGGTTTACAGATATGTTTTAACCAGAAAAAAATGGCAGAAATACTACAGGTAAAAGCTCCTACCACAGTTATAGAGCTCCATTGTTTTTTTTGGAATGTGCAGATACTATAGACAATATATTAAAAATTATCAGGTCATAGCATTACAACTAATCCATTTAACTAGAAAGGATGTTGATTTTGTCTGGAACAACGAAATAGTAAGAGCCTTTGACACCTTAAGGCAATGTTTGATGTCAGCTCCAATTCTTGCTTTTCCTGACATTAATCAACTATTTATTTTATACACTGATGCTAGTTTTATTGGTCTTGGTACTGCTCTCCACCATTAACAAGTTATGAATGAAAAATATCAGAAGTTGTAATTTTTTATACTTTAATAAATTATAGAATAGTGAATTTAAATATGTTGCAACTCAACCTGATTTTTTAGCAGTTGTGTGAGCCCAGGTGAAAATAAATTATTATCTGGATGACCAATAATTTGAACTTTTCACTGACTTCAGTGTAGTGAATTCCCTCTTAAACTTAAAAAAACCTAACAGACACATTATCGGCAGGTCTTCTAGAAGAAGGAGAAAAGGGAGAAGAAACTAAAAGGAACTAAAGGAAAATGATAAAATAGATTTTTATAATAATTGGTAGCTTAAGAAAGTAAGAGAGAAAAATAAAGAAATTATACATCAAGATTTGAGCAGTGACACAACAGTGAGGTTCAATTTATAATATTTAAATATTGTAAGTTATATAGCAGTGTTCCGTTCACAATTATAACTATTAAAAGACTTATAGTAACCTTAGATAATTTATTTACTTTTAAATTTAGACTTATAATGCTAATAAAAATAAAAGAAACGTAATATGTTTAAAAATGTATTTGAGTTGAGTTTATAATAAGTGATGCATCTACAAGGGATTATCCAAAGCCTTTTATAGGCAAAGGACCCTCTGAAGCGCCAAAAATGAGTAATTAAAAAATAGTAATAAAATGAAACAAGAATATATAGAATAGAATTAAAACATAGAGATTGAGAGAAAAACATGAAACAATAAACTAAATCTGTGATTAAGTAACCTATTTTCCCACCATAAGTTCCCAAAACAATTAGTTAAAATGATTAGTAACTATGTAAGTCTGAAACATAAGAACAGTGAGTATAGTAACCCAAAACTGATATTACAGTGAGATGTAAATGGTTTAATTAAAAAAAATAGAACTATTTACATGCAAAATTTCATGTAATTAATTCAATCCAGTATAAAGAAATTTTATTAATTGTTTTAACTATGTAATTAATTTAATAATTAGTTTAATTGAAACAAATAATTAATTTAATACTATCTCTAATTTAAAGTGAGAATTTTAATATAATCTTATTATATAGGTGTTATAATTTATTTAATAATTTTACTGACACAATTAAGGGTCAAAAACGCGCACAACATTATTGTTTAATAAGATATGTATGGCCTTATTTAATATATAATTTTAATTAATTAAATTAATTACATTATAAGTTAAATTTTCATTTGTATTTTATAATCTATATTTGTAATTAATTAATTATTAATTTTTATTTATTAAATACATAAAAATTGGCCATAATTTATAGAATATATATCATGCTTAATTTAAATGTATAAATAATTTATATAATAATAAAATTAATATAATAATTATTATATATACTAAATAAAATAATTATATAATTTCATTATGCAATATAAGATTAATTTTTATACATCATAAGCATATTTTTTATGTCCTCTTTTAGTTCCAGTAATTTGATGTAAAATTTACTGGGCTCCTGGTATAGTGTGGCTGACACACATGCTCAGATAGCAGTTGGCTGTTCAAAAATACAGAGGAAGGAAGAAAATAATTTATAGGGCTGGTAATGTTCACTCAAAAGTGGATATTTTATCAAGGTTACCTTTTCCAAATGATGAATCTAATCCTACATATGTTCCTGAGGATGAAATAATTCACATTCATGCAATATATGCTGTTGATATTAAGGAAGAGCTATTACAGCTAATTCTGGATTCATATGGTAAAGACAATGACTTGAAAAATCTATGTACTATATTAAGTGAGCCAAAGAATGCTTCAATACAATCATTAATATAACCCTTCCACAAAAGTACCACAATGCTTTGGAAAAAGGTAAATTTTCAATTGATGAGCTATTACAGCTTATTCTGGATTCATATGATAAGGAAACTGACTTAAAAAAGTTGTGCACCATATTAAATGATCCAAAGAATGCTTCAATACAAGCATTAATTAAAACCCTTCCAACAAAGTACCAGAAGGCTTTGGAGAAAGGTAAATTTTCAATTGATGAAGGATATCTCTATTATAGAAGAAATTTTAGTAATGTTATTGTCATTCCTCCTTCTATGAAAGAAATTAACTTGAAAATTTTTCATGATGACATATTGGCAAAACATTTTCATCTTGATAAAACATTTATTAGAATTAAGAACCCTCCTAGGTAGGATAATATGTCTGAAGAGAACAAAATATATGTTGGATCCCGTGATTCTTACCAGAAATCAAGGAGATTAACTGGGAAAAGAGATGGATTAATGCAAAATATTGCATCTCCTGATGCACCATGGAATATTATAAACATGGACTACATAAAAGTACTACCCATTTCTGGTAAAGACAGTTTTAATTCTTGCTTGATTACTGTGGACATATTTACCAAAATGTGTAAATTCATTCCTACTCACAAAGATGTTTCCACTAAGGAATTAGCCTTCTTGTTGTGGTCTTATATTTTTAATACTGCTGATTTTCTAAAGGCCATAATTTCTGAAAAATAAACTAAATTTATTTTTAAATTTTGGATGTCTATGATGGATATTTGTGGTTGTGATCTGAAGCTTTTTACTTTCTCTCACCCTCAGACTGACAGATAAGGTGAGAGAATGATTCAGACTTTAGGGGACATGATAAGAAGGTATTGTGCTTTTGGTCTTGAGTATAAATATAATTACAGGTTCACTCATGATTGGGTAACCCTTCTTCCTAGTCTGGAATTCTCTTATAATTGCACTGTTTTTTTTTTGTCCATGAATTGCTATTAGTCACAAGAATCAATGGTCTTACGGAGTTTTTAGAATTAAAGTACAAATGCGTCAAGGACAATTCAGAAATGCCTTCAGTTGTTAGGAGGGTCCTTAAGTATAAAAGAAATTTCTAGCAGTCCAACAGCAGTGAAGGGTAGGAAGGCTCAAGACTTCAAGATTTTGTACATACTTTATCATTTTTGTTTTTTACTCAATAAATAGGTAAGGAATGTATTATTATTATTACTGTTTAAACCAGGATATTTTGTTTAAATACAAAAGAAATTGTAATAGTAGTGATAATATTTGTATATAATAATTTTTTGTAAGTTAAGAATTGAATACAAGAGAATGAATGAAAACAGAAATAATGAGGGGCCTTATATAGGAAACAGAGAGAGAAAATCATGGTACTACATCCTACATACAAGAACATCACAGGGAGAAGTTCTCACAATAACATTTCAAATTAGAATATATTTTAGAATGAATGTTCTATATACATATTTCCCTGTACATGTCAAGGTAAAAAAATATTTGTTTTTTTCTTTAGTATTCTTTATTATTATAATTTAATCTTCTTTTCAGATTTCAGGAGGACGCTTTTAAAGAGTAAGAGATGAGGAAACCTGAAAATTAAATATTTAATTTAATTTACTTATTAACTAGTTAGAATATTATAAATAATTATAAAGTAAATATAACTAATAGATTAAAAGTTAAAGGTGTAGCTTTACTCTAGTAAATAATTATAATTATTTACTGAGTAAGTCTAGTGGCCTGGATGACACTATTCTTTTGCTTAGGTGACTATTTTTGTGGTACTTTTTTTCTTCTTCAGGGGATATTCCTTTCTATTTTTTAGGTGAGTTTTTTTTTGGCATTTTTTTTCTCTTTAGGTATTAATTTTTGTGTATCTTCTTCTTGTTTTCATTAAAATCTTAATCTTCAAAATTGTTTTTTTCAGGTGATTTATATTTTCAGCACTTCATTTTTTTAAGGAGTTTATTAAAAAGTATCCTAATTACTCATTTTTAAGGTGAGTCTTTTTTTCAGCTGTCTTATTTACTTTTCATAGGTGTTTCATTACAGGTGAGTCTTTTTTTCAGGAACATGTTGGCTATTGTGAAATTCTCCACTAACTCACCCACTTGCATTTTGTGTTTCATCTCATAGGAGGAGAATCAGCCTTAAAGACAGAGCTTTAGGATATTTAAGCTCCCTCCCCAAGACAAGCTCTTGTACCCTCAGAGCTCATATAATTTATGCAACAGGCCAATTATGACTCACCCTTTTATATCACCATAACCTGGTGTGCAGAGTTATAATTTTTTTCACTATTTATTTGATTTAATGTTCCAATAATGACCCACACTTAATATCATTATGCCATTGAACTATTATTCATTTTATGTCTCAAATTGTTTGTTGAGTTGATTAAATCACTTAAAATATTTCTTCCATATTTTTTTTAATTGAGAATTTTATATCTGCTATAAATTTCTATGGTAAAAAGTATTTATAATTGAAACTAAATTGTAATGAAAAGAAATACTCAAGTGCTACCACTGCTATACTAAATTTTCTTTAAATCATCCTTCATATCCATTAAAACTTCCAAATCATCTTCAGTACAACACTTTTTTTGCTTTAAGATTAAAAGATGCAAAACATCTTGGTTTCTCATCTCTCTTTGGCTTCTTTCTTTATCCATTTCAAGTCTCTCCCTTTGGATTAAAATTTTATGTTTTATGAGAAGAATTTTCTTTTTCATAAGTTCTTCTTTCTTTGTAAAAATTTTATTACCTTCAACATGTGTTGAAAGGTAGTTGCTAGATAACTCCCCAGTTTTATCCACTATGTTTTTTTTTCTTCAGAATGATTGGCTTCACTAATGCAGCATCTTTTTTTAGTTTTTAGAACAGGTGTAGCTGTAGAAACATAGGAGGATGGAGTATTGGTAATATTAATCAATTAATTATCAGGAAGGCTTACTGGAGATTATGTGAGGGCTATTGAAGTACTTGGGTGAGTAAAATATTTGTTGGAAAAGTTTATTGTGGTACTTGTGAAATTCAAATTTTTTTTAAAATCTTGGCACCACTTTGCCTCAATTTTTCAACTTTCCCCAGGTTGAAAAACTCTTAAAAGTTTTTTTTTGTGTTGATATATTGAAAGTGCAAATCTCATCCAGTCTCCTGTTTTACTGCCACTAGGTTAATTTACATTCAATAGAGCCATATATAAAACTATATTTAAGGGTTGATGTGTTGAGGGCTTGCCATCTATGAGTAAAAAAAAGTTAATTTACAAGTGAGTCTTCCCAAAATTTGAAACTTTCCTAGCTCTTATCTGGTCATAGTCTCTTTAATGAATCTTTTAATACTCATTATAATTTTTTTATGTTTAATAGAGTGTCTTTCCAGATTTATGTTTTGAATATTCAGACTGCTTACTAATAGTGATCCAAGATATGGCCAATTTTTCTTCTTCTAGCAAGGAACTCTTTTTCTTACTTTCATTGATCATAGGGCTTGAAAAAGTATTTTTCCTGCTTGTATACTACTATTAGCTGTAAGTATTTTGATTTGGGTAGTTAAATGGGTGTGTAGAATGAGAAATATGGAAATTGGTAAGACTCTAGTGTTACTTAAATGTGTTAAGAAATAGGATGAAAAATGGAGAGGTAAAATGAACTGGTGAAAAACTTGCCCATGTGTAAATGACTTTGTTCAAGGTTTGTGAATTTTGTCATTACTATGCATACTTTTAAAGGATGATTATCAATGCCACAAGTTACTGAAGGGTTACATTTCATCAAGAATGAATATTTTTGACAATTTTTGGTAGTATATGCATAAATGGGCCTGTGCACTCCATCTGGGTGGATGTTCTAAGTGCTGATTTGATTTTAAATTCACTCTTAAGTGCATATTTTTCAGAACTTACACCCCCTATTGCTGAACCCATTTATTTTATATCTCTGGTACATCTTTATTTAAAAATTTTTTAAACATAAAAGTAACAATCATCATCTGAATTTATAGAAAAACTTACTGTTAATTATAGTAATTTACTAAAAGTAGTACCTATTTCAACTTACTTTTTAGAAGTACTTGTAAATTTGATTTTATCATAAATTCTGTTGGCATGTACCTTTGGTGAGTATATAAATTCTAATAGTGTCAAAGAAAATAAAATGAAGATGAGGTAGAATGGTCTGATTTAGAATAATAGAGTTTTAACTCCTTAATAGAATTTTTCTTTGATTTATTCATGGTACACAGTTGTAACTTCAAATAAATTATTTAATTATAAATAAATTATTTGTATTATATTTTTAGAGTTATTGTTTATATTTTAATAAATTTTTTAAGTAAAAATAGATTATTCCAAAACAAAAAAAGAGAAAGACCTTTTATAGAATAAATTTAATACAACTTGAATTTTGTTGAAGTCAACAGAATCATTGATAAGTGAATTTAAGATTTAACATAAAATTAATTTAAGACTTAAATGAAAATTTAAATTGAAATATTAATATAAGTTTAAAAAAATAATTATAATTTAATACATTAATATAATTTAAGTTAAATTTTAATATCCAACACAAAAAAAATATGTCTTCCATTTACAAGGAAATATCAATTCATCTTTCCCTGCTCTCCCTGGCCCTCCTCTAGCCAACTTAAATAAGTTCTGAGTCCTAGGAATTACATGGATTTAGATCTACAACTTTGCTGTATTTTAATTTAATTAATTTGTTTTTTATTGATTTATTAAGTTTTTTATAAAAATGAAATGAAATTTAAATAAATCAAAATAAGTTTTTTGTGTAATTAAAAACAACTTTAAGAAATGTAACATTCGTTGTAATATAGTTAATACTATTTACTAACAATATAATACCTAACAAAAACAAAATATTAATATTTTAATATCTTAATAATTAAGTAATTTTATATTTGAGTCACTTTTTAATCAGACCAGTTTTATTATTTTCAGTATGTTAATGGATGACAAATTCCATCATTTACTGATCTCAGGTGGCCATATAATCCACTTTGTTATGTTCTCTTTAAAATTATCTCTCTGAATCTTTCAATTGCCTTAGCCTTAAAATATTTTCACTGGGCCCATGAGCTGTAACCTTTAAGGCTAGGGAAATTGACAGAGGCAGCAAGATCATTTTAATTTGAAAATAACTGAGTAAAGTGAAAGCCACTCAAAGCCAGTAAATTATGAATTTGATGATGAAAGTAAAATAAAAGAAGTATTTCTAAATAGTAAATTGGAATAGGTACTACTTGTGGTAAACTACTATGATTTACAGTATAACTAGCTATAGATTGAAATGATGATTATTGCATTGACAGCTACAAAATTTCCCAATTAAAATTTACTGGATATATAATATTTTTAAATAGATGGGAAAAATAATATATGATTAGACAGCAATGTGACACATCATCAAATTAGGGGGTATCAAAGTTAGAAATCTTTCATTTCCAAATACCTCTTTTTTGCACCAAATCAAGCATGATTTCTTTATAATATATGACATATTGTGTCCCAATAACACCTTTTTACAGAGAATTAATTTCAAATTTGCGTCTTTCTTTTTGTGTTGTGAAATATCTCTTAAATAGTTACAAATTTCTATCTTTGAAACCCCCTAGTAGAGAGTGTCAGTTCTGGGTAATATGACCTTAACTTAACTTCTGATTTCAAAGAAAATCAGAGCTTACAAATCTGTACTTTAATTTTAAAAAAATGGGTGTTGGTTATGACCTCAAATCAGCACTTTTTTCCAATTTTTTTTTCACAATCACATATTGGTCACATCATCCCTATTTCATGTGAGATACTGACCTGTATCACCTCATTTATCTTTCAAAAAACACCCCTCACTGAGATTTGAAACCTTTTATTCCAATTTTTTAACCAGGAATGTTTCTTTCCTTATTTTTTTTATCTTGTCAACCTCAAATTTTATTGCAACATCTTAACCAGGCATATTTTTCCCTTTGTTGTTTATGTTTTCATCCTCTTAATCTTTTTCTTGTGCTTTATCTGTCTCATAATGCTTCAAAGAAAATCTAACACTCAAAAGGTAACTCAAAAAAGTCTGAATCACAAAAGTCTCATCATAAAGAAAGCTCCTCACCTGAAAAATCAAGTCAGCAAAGATTTAAAAGGAAGATTATCTTGTCATCAACATCTTACTCAAAATTAAATTCAATTATTATTTTTTTTTTGGATTTGAAATGTCCACTCATATTGGATGTCCACCTTCATTGAATTTCATTGGCTACTTATTTATGGAAAATGAATTAACAAAGAAAAGAAGAGGAAGAATCAATATCAATCCTGATAAAATGAGGGATAGATTGACAAGTTATCAATAAAAATATAAAAAGGCTCATAATGTTTCCAATAACACTGGCTTTAGTAATGAGGATGATGATTTGGAGATTGAAGTTACTACTGTTTCTGAAAAGCTTGATGTCATGTGTCCTTTCTATGAGGAAATCGATAATCTTTTTTATTTTCCGGGTTGATTCCAGCCCTTAGTTTCTATGTAATACTACTAAGGATATACACTCTGGATCTCAACCATCCAATAATGCTCCCAACACACCTGTACTTCAATACTATTAATTCCCTACAGTTTCTAACCATAATTCAGCTGAATATTATACCAACTATCAATTAGAAAAATTATTTTGAAGCAGATCTGAGTCCTCAGAGCCCCAAAATTTTAATGTACGTTATATTTTCAACAATTCTTCTCTAAATTTCTTTTTTTTCTTATCTAGTCTCCTCCTACTCAAATTAAAATTTTAAAAAATATTAATGATTCTGAAAATGATAGTCCTACTTTCCAAGCTACTTTAGATGATCTTCTAGAACTCTCTAGCTCAAAATCCTTACAAAAGAATAAAGCCTCAACTTCAATAAGCTTGAACCATCTTATAGAATGTGTTAATACTTAAACCAGCTCTCTGTCCTCCATTGAGGATTATTTTGAGAAAAAAAATTAAGCAGGATTTTTTCACTTTGTATCTTCTTGAATAACAATTTTTTTTCTATTAAATTTTCTCAGAAAAATCCTCTTTTACATAAAATGCCCCTGCCTTTGAGAAGATAAATTTTGATCATATGCTAATGAAGATAAGTGTCAGTGTGTGCTAGTATCTAATGATGATTTAATAGTAAATATTAATTTTCCTGCTACTTATTTTTAAAAAATTATTTAGTGAATAAAACTCAGGGGAAGACTAATAAAATAGTTATTCTCAATATAAACTCACAATACTTGGATTTTATGCATGCTAGTGGTGGAAAATAGATCAATAAAATATAGTTATAGCTTATATAAAGATAATATTAATTTATAAATGATTTATAATATATTTTAATACAATAAAAATTGTTTTATAGTGTTTATTTTTTGTTTAGTTAGTAATCGATTTCTAATAACACCTCAAATCCTCCCTTACTTTAACCGAAATCTACTGGAGTGGACAAATATTCAATCCAGATGATGTCACTGTTATCCCCAGAAATTACAGCACTGTAAGGGCCCATTACCTCCCCATGGCGTCCACTTCAATAAGATTAAACACCTAGAACTCCAGTAAGGACCCTCCATCACAATTAATGATACCACAGACCCATACCATAAATAAAAAAAACAGATAAAAGTGGATACCATAAAGAAACAGGTAAAATAACTCATCCAAAGAGTATATCATGAATCCCAAAGCATATAATGGGACCAAATCAACTTTCCAAGCCCCCAATAACATTTTCAAGCATCCATATTAACCCAGTAATGATATCCCAACCCATAAATTGGTGAAAATCAATCAAAGGAAGCAGATTAATTTTTCCAAACTGGATATATGTGCTTGAAATAGGTGTATATGCTTGTGTAGGCGTTTTGAGTCCACTGGGTACATCCATATAAACTAAAATAACCAGAAAAATAAAGGTTTTAGGCTATTAAGAGGTTAAAACCCACTTATAGACCTAAATATACATAATATAACTACATATTTCACTGAATATGAGGTTTATGTATACAGATAAGCTTATGTATGTCTATAATTACTTAATATCTCTTAAGAAAAGTATATTATGTCTCCATTTACACCTCAATAAGTATTATTAGTTAATGGATAAGCTATTTAAACTACTATAAATCTTTCAATAGTGAGATAATTATATATTTATGTAGTAAAGCCATATATATAGGTATTTTTACTTTATTTTTAAGTTATAATCTTAATGTAACTAAGGTTATCTGATTTTAAAAATAAGAATTACTCAGTCCTGGGGATAGCTAGGCTGACACTCCCTCACCAAAAAAACAATAAAAAAATCTTAAGACATTTTAATTAATAAGTAAGGAGTGAAAGGAAAAATAATT
Organism: Hemileia vastatrix; assembly: GCA_030280995.1. Lineage (NCBI taxonomy): Eukaryota > Fungi > Basidiomycota > Pucciniomycetes > Pucciniales > Zaghouaniaceae > Hemileia > Hemileia vastatrix. The sequence continues at coordinate 26,292,071 of JASXTE010000012.1, forward strand.
TTTAAAATTTCTATGTTGCATATACAGAATAAACAGTATTATTTGGATTTAAATCTTTTCAGGAGTCTTTAAAGATCAGAGATATAATTTTATAGAATCCACTGGTCATATTTACTTGATTTATTTTTAAACCTTAATAGATAGATACTCCCTTTTGATTTTTTAAGGTGTCTCTTTTTAACTATCTTTTCAATTTCTGCCTTTTAAACTATTTCTTCAGGTTGCTTTTTAGGCCTTCCTGATATTCTTTGAAATAGAGCAGTATCATTAGAATGGTATGAAATTATAAGAGAAATAGGAAATACTGGATATTTTCTATCATATGGTGAATATTGAATAAATTCAACAGCATTTTTACCAACCATCTTTTTCACTACAAATGGTCCAATGAGTGGATCCTCTAATTTAACTTTACCATTTAAATTAAAAGTTAGTGTAGAAATAAGGACTTTATCACCCTCTTTGAATATTTGTTCTTTATGGGCTTTATCCCATCTTTTCTTCTCATACTCAAATGCCTTATTTATACATTCTTGAGCATACTTCCTGCATAATTCCTGCATCTGAAGAAAAGATTTTGGATCTGGATGGATATACAATTTAGGTAATTAATAAGAGTTTTAGCAGGGGTATTAGGTACATATCTCAACCATAACTCAAAAGGATTTTGCAAGTGACAGAATGTCATGTGCTATTTTCTGGAATCCACTGGTCATACTCATTTGATTTATTTATAAACCTTAAAAGATACTCAACCCCCTTTTCTTTTGTAAGGCGTCTCTTTATCAGTATCTTTTCAATTTCTTCTTTTTCAAATATTTCTTCAGCTTGCTTTTTATGCCTTCCTGATATTCTTTAAGATAGAGCAGTATCATTAGAATGGTATGGTTTTATAAGAGATATAGTAAATACTGGATGTTTTCTATCATATGGTGAATATTGAATAGCTTCAAAAGCATTGTTACCACCATCTTTCTTACTAAAAATGGTCCAATGAATGGATCCTTCAATTTAAAATTACCATTTAAATTGAAATTTAGTGGAAAAATTAGGAACTCATCACCCTCTTTTAAAATTTTTTCTTATGGGGTTTATCCCAAATTTTCTTCTCATACTCAAATGCCTTAATTATACATTCTTAAGCATGCTTTCTGCATAATTCTTGCATCTAAAGAAATGATTTTGTACCTGGATGGATATCCAATATAGGTAATTAATAAGTGTTTTTGCAGGGGTATTAGGTATATAACCCAACCACAACTCAAATGGCTTTTTGACAGTGGCAAAATGTACAGTACTATTTTCTTGAATCCATTGGTCATATTTACTTGATTTTTTTGAACCTTAATATATACTCAACTCCCTTTTCTTTTGTAAGGTGTCTCTTTTTAAGTATCTTTTCAATTTCTGCCTTTTCAGCTATTTCTTCATGTTTCTTTTTATGCCTTCCTGATCTTCTTTGAAATAGTACAGTATCATTAGAATGGTATGGTTTTTTAAGAGAAATAGGAAATACTGAAAGTTTTCTACCATATGGTGCATATAGAATCACTTCAACAGCATTGTTACCAACCATCTTTTTTACTAAAAATGTTCCAAAGAATGGATCCTTCAATTTAACATTTCCATTTAAATTGAAAGGTAGTGTGGAAATTAGGACTTCATCACCCTCTTTAAAAATTTGTTCTTTATGGTCTTTATCCAATCTTTTCTTCTCATACTAAAATGCCTTATTTATACATTCTTGAGTATGATTTCTGCATAATTCCTGCATTAGAAGAAATGATTTTGTACATGGATTGATATCCAATCCAGGTAATTGATAAGAGTTTTAGCAGGGGTATTAGGTACATAACTCAACCATAACTCAAATGGCTTTTTGCCAGTGACCGAATGTACTGTACTATTGTATGCAAGTTCTAAGCCTGGGATAAGGGTTAACCAATCATCCATATAATTGTCATTGTCTTTAAAGTCAAGACAAAAAGCAAAATATCTTCTTATCATATCTTCTAAAGTTTGTATCATTCTTTCTGCTAGCCCATCTGTTTGTGGATGGTGTGCTGTAGAAAGTTTTAATTGAAACCCTGAAACATCCATAAATGATGTCCAGAACTCAAGAGTAAATTTAGGATCTCTGTCAGAAACTATTTCTTTGGGGAAACCTGCTATATTTAACATTTATGTCTACTATAAAAAAGCTAAGTCTTTTACAGAAACCTCTTTGTGGGTAGGAATAAATTTACACATTTTTGTAAATCTATCTACAATTACCAAGCAGGAGTTATAACACTTATGCCCTGCTACTGGAAAACCAGTTACAAAGTCCATGTTAACTGTTTCCCATGGAGATTTTGGTTTCTCAATTTGTTGTAATAAACAAGCTCTTTTGCCTGTTAATCTTTTAGATTTTTGACAAGAATCACATGTTTAAACATATTTTTGAACATCATCAGAAATGTTAATCCACCAAGCTCTAATTTTTACTCTGGTTAATGTTTTATGGAAGTAAAAATGACCTGCTAATATATCATCATGACATATACTTAAGATTAGCTCCTTCATTGAAGGGGGAATTAAAATTACATTGCTTAGTCTCTTCCTGTAATATATAAAACCATCCTCAATGGAAATTTTTTCTTTTTCTAATGCTTCTTTATACTTTTGTGGTAATGTTTTTATTAAAAAACTCATTGAAGCATTAAATGGATCATTTAACTTTGTAGTAAGTTTACTCAAGTCAGGATCTGAAGCATAATTATCAAGAAATGATTGCATAAATTCATCCTCAACATCTAAAATATAAATGCCATACATGTTAATAATCTCTGTTTCAGGAATATAAGCAGGATTATCATCATTATTAGGTAGAGGTACTCTAGATAACAGATCTAAATTAGAGTGCAAGGTTCCTGCTCTATGTGTAATAGTCATCCGTCCTCTTTATTCATGTACAGCTAATTGCTATCTAAACATATGTATATTAGGAGTTTTCAGGTTTAAAAGTGACTTAACTGCATTACAGTCAGTCTTCCTCACCCCTCTCTCCAGCCTCCCCAACCCTTGTAGCCCCATTCCTCCCCTTTACCTTGACTCCACAATCCTTGAACCACAATTTCCTGCCTTTCAACTCAGTCCATATTTCTGTATATAAAAATAAAGTGTTAAGGAGGAATGGGGAGGTAAGAAGACTGGAAGGAGAGGAGTGAAGAGGGGTAGAAAGGGTTAAAGAGGGAGTGAAAAATTTGGATAGGGATTGAAAATGATGACAAAGAGAGTGAATAGATTGATGAGAAAGATGAGGTGAGGATAAGGGATTATTTCAAAGGGAAAAAGTGGGGTATTCTTTAGAGGGAGTTAAAAAATGTTTAAAGAAGATAGTAATACAAAATAAATATACAAAAAATATAAAATATATTACAAGAGTGGGCACAGAAATTCCTTGATTCCTAAAAATCCACAACTCTTATACTGTTATTGTCAGCCTAGATATCCCTAGGACTGAGTATTTCTTATGCTTAAAATAAGATAAACTTAAGTACATTAAGCTTATAACTTAAAAATAAAGGTTAAACAATTATATATATGATTATAATACATATATATATATAATTATTACACTATTATATAACTTATAGTAGTTTAAATAGCTTATCCATAGCCTAATAATACTCATTAAGGTGTTAATGGAGTCATAATATACTTATCTTAAGTGATATTAAGTAATTATTGACATAGATAAGCTTAAATGTATACATAAAGCTCATATTCAGTGAAATATGCATTATATTATGTATATTTAGGTCTATAAGTGGGTTTTAGCCTCTTTATAGCCTATGACCTTTAATTTTCTGCGTATTTCAGGTCATATGGAGGTATTTAGTTGACTCACAACACCTACAGAAGCATAGACATCTATATCAGGTGCATACACTCAGTTTGGACAACTTAATCTGCTTCCTTGGATGGATATTCACGGATTTATGGGTTAGGAGGTCATTGCTGGGTTAAGGTGGATGCTTGGGGATTTTATTGGGGGCTTGGACATTTCATTTTTTTCTTTTATATGCTTTGGGTTTCATTAAATCTCTTTTGGATTACTTATTTTACCTGTTTCTTTATGGTATCTGCTTTTATCTGGATTTTCTAATTATGTTTTGGGTCTGTGTTATCATTAATTGTGATGGACGGTCCTGACTGGAGGTCTGGGTGTTGAATCTGCTTAAAGTGGACGCCATGGGGAGGTGATGGGCCCTCATAGTGCTGTAATTGCCAGGGATAGCAGTGAAATCATCTGGATTGAAGGTCTGTGCACTCCAGGGGATTTGGGTATATGTCAGCCAGGCTGTCCCAGGAGCCCAGTAAATAAACATACAATTTATTGGAATTAAATAAAGACAAAATAATTTCAGAGTATGCATTTAACATTAATATAATATTACATAATAAATTTATATTAATTTTTTATTTATATACATAAAGTAAGTATTATTTTAATTTTATTATAAGATAATTTAAAAGCATTTAATTATATTCCATAACAAAGGGCACATTGTTTATTTAATAATTATAAATTAATTAATTAAAAACTTATAATATAATTATTTTCGAGGGTTTATCTTATATTGTAATTACTTTAATTAATTAAATTTAATTATTAAAATATACTTTTTCATATACTATTATCCATAATTATGGCCGCTGTTTTTTGGACCCTTAATTGTGTCAATAAAAAATTAAATAAATTATAATACTTATTTTATAAAATAGTATTAAAATTCTCAACCTAATTTAATAAAAAATTAATTACTTGTTTCATTTAAATTAATTATTTAATTACATAGTTGGAACAATTAATTAATTTCATTTTTACAAAATTAAAATTGATTACATATTTTGTTGCGTCAAAATATTTTTACTTGTTTCACTTAAAAACCCTTAAAGCATACTGTACCATCTGTTTTGAATTATTTTTTCTCATAATTCCTATGTCTCAGGCTTTTTTAGTTACTCACTATTTTTACTTACTGATTTGGGAATTAGTTGTGGGAAAATTTGGTTCTTATTTGGGGTTTTAATTATTTGTTTCATATTTTTCTCTAAATTGTTATGTTTCACTTAATCTTTTATATTCTTGTTTCATCTGATTATTACTCTTGTATTTAAAAATGTAGTGGCGCTTCAGAGGACCCATTTCCTATAACAAGGCCTTCGATAATCCCCTGTAGCCTCACCACTTATTAATTACTTTATTTTTATTATTAATTTTATTATTAATTACAAATGTTATACTTATAATAGTTATTATTATGGCACTCTCTTGCCTTTTAAATCTAGTATATAATATGCATATAAAGTTTGCTTTAAGATCATTTAATATTAGCATTTGTTACTTAAGCAGAGAGAATAAAAAAACTTACCATGTATCATCCCATAAATAACTTGTTATAAGTTTTGTTGACTCCCCAGTCCAAGTTTTGTCTATTTATTTTTTTGTTATAGTTCTTTTCATTTCATTTCTTCTTTTTCTTCTTCTTCTTCTTCTTCTTCTCCTCTTTTTCTCCTTCTTCTAGACGACCGGCCGACATTTGAGGGCCTTTCTGAATGCAACATCGATTTCTTGACAATTGGACAAACGATTAATGCACGGACCACCCTCGCACGCAAAATCAACTTTTTGCTGCGACTGTGAATTGAACTGGGGTTCTTACATAACGAGTTATATATTTCAAGATTCTATACATTTTAGAGTAATTGTTGATCACTATAGTAAGTTTGCCTATGCACTTAATAAATCTATTTTAAATATTTTATGGCAATAACAGTGATTGTGGCTTCATTTCTGAATCACTGAGTGTAAATTGGTCTTCCTAAATATTTTTTTTTCCTAGTTGACCATAATAGAGAGCACTCTTAGTCCTAGATGAGTTTTATTTTTGACCTATTATTTTAATGTCATAATAAAAAAAATAAATTTTCAATATAAATATTGTTGACATTTTGTCCAATATTACAATTAATCATACAATTATTTTGTAAATGAAAATATATTGTGTGTACATTGAAAATTTTAATTTGACATATTAATTTATTGTCATAATAAAATAAATAACTTTTTCAATATAAATATTGTTGACATTTTGTCCAATATTATAATTAATCATACAATTATTTTGTAAATGAAAATATATTGTGTGTATATTGAAAATTTTAATTTGACATATTAATTTATAGTCATAATAAAATAATTTAATTTTCAATATTAATATTGTTGACATTTTGTCCAATATTATAATTAATCATACAATTATTTTTTAAATGAAAATATATTGTGTGTATATTGAAAATTTTAATTTGGCATATTAATTTATAGTCATAATAAAATAATTAAATTTTCAATCTAAATATTGTTGACATTTTTTCCAATATTATAATTAATCATACACTTATTTTGTGTGTATATTGAAAATTTTAATTTGACATATTAATTTATAGTCATAATAAATAATTATATTTCAAATGTAAATATTGTTGACAATATTATGTCCAATATTATAAATAATCATACAATTATGTTGAAATATAAATAATATGTGCGTATATTGGATTTTTTATTTTTGACATATTAATTTATTGTCATACTATTTAAATAAAATTGTTGATATAAATATTGTTAATAGATTTTGTCCAATATTTTATAATCATACAATTATTTTGAAATATAAATGACTATGGGTTTATTAAAAAAAATTAATTTTAACATATCATTATTTTTTGATGAATTATTAATTTAATTTTGTCATTAATATGTGTTATTATTATTTTTTGAAAATAATTGAGTGCATTAGATAATATTTAGGCTTATTATTTTTTATATAAAAATTAAAGTTTTTTTTCAGATTTTATTTAGTTTATATTTTTATATTTTTTATTTTTTTTAAATTAAGAAAAATAATAAAAATAAATTTTTTGAAATGAAACTGTTTTAAATTTTATTTATTTAAATTTCCAGGAACATTGTCTGCAAAAATTAATAACATGACTGCCACTAAGGAATTGAAAATGAATAATTATGATGAACAATAATTCTATCAGCTCAATTACTGGCATTAAATCAGGAAAATTAAGATATAATGCTAAAGTAAAACTTCTGAAGGACAGGATTCAAGAAATATTATTCATTTTTAAGGTTCTAAATCAGAAAATTTTCATGCCTCCTAATCAGCTCCATCAATGTAGACATGCTCAAAGCCTGTTCAAACCTCAAGAAAATATTGAAGGTTGCATATGGAGGTGTGAGTGTCTGAAAAGGCACTGGCTCCAGTGGATAAAGATTATATGGATAAATTATTACCTATGACATGTGAAAAATGGAGAGGTTATGGCTCTGTTTTATGTCCCATCGGCAAATACAAAGCCACTGTATTCTTCAAATATAATGGTGGGTTTGTCAGAGCTGTTTGTGAATTTGTTGTCATGAGAAATGATAATTTTAGCAATTGGTTTATTATGGTTAATGACATTCTGACCATGGTTGGTGTAAAATTGGATCCTGCCAATAATTGCTTCACATTGGGATTGAATGGCAAAAGGAAATTCAAAGTTTCTTCCCCTAGAAGATCTTCTGCTTATTTGTTAAAGTCTTGTAACTCATTAATTCAATGTACAGGTAGACCAACAAATGAAATGGATAGGTTATTAACTGAAATAAATACTGCTTCTTTTGGTGATCAATTAACAAGTGAGCAGAAGGATTCTATAATTGCCTCAATTACCTCATTTCCTATGGCTTTTGCTCATGGTTCTCATGTCCTAGGAGTTGTTAAAGATGAAATGAAAATTACTTTATCCTGTAACTTGAGTGATATTCCTCCTAGTCTTAAGAAAAAACCATATCCTGCTTCTCCAACAAAAAGAAAGGATATTGAGGATAATATTTCTACCTTAGTAAAAATGAATATTATTGAGAAAGTAGATGTCACCCCAAAATATTGTGCCATATCCCCAGTCTTGATTTCTTATGAAAAATATAAGTCTAAATTATGTGGAGATTACAGAGCATTAAACACTTATACTGTGGATGATATTTATCCTTTGCCCAGAATTAATTCAATTCATGCTACCTTACAGGGTGCAAAATTTATTAGTTGTCTGGATGGCAATAAATGTTATCATCAAATTCCTGTTGCGAAAAATTCACAAAATTTTTTCAAATTGCTACTCATATGGGAATATATAAGTATGTTAGGATGCCATTTGGCCCTAAAAATGCTCCTTCAGTTTTTCAAAAAGTCATGGATAACACTTTCCATCAAGAAATAATTGAAGGGTGGCTCAAGGTTTATATTGATGACATTATAATTTTTTCTAAAACTTTTGATGAACATATGATTCACTTAAATAGAGTTTTCCAAAAAATGGATGAAATCAATATGACCTTGTCCTTAAAAAAGTGTAAATTTGGTTTTCAATCCTTGAAAGTCCTTGGCCATGTTGTGTCAGGCTTACAAATTTGTGTAGACCAAAACAAAGTTGCTGCCATTCAAAATGTGAAAGAACCAACTTCTGTAAAAGAAATCCAAAGTTTTTTGTGTATGTGTGGCTATTATAGACAATATATTAAAAATTATCAGACATAGCCTTGCCTCTTACAAGACTGACCAGAAAAGATGTTGCCTTTCTCTGGAATAATGACTGTCAAAAAGCTTTTGATAAATTAAAAAGTTGCTTAATGACAGCCCCTATATTGGCTCTTCCAGATATCAACAAACCTTTTGTCCTATACACAGATGCTAGATTTGTTGGTCTGGGTGCTGCCCTTCACCAGAAACAAATTATAAATGATAAATCCTCAGAGGTTGTAATTTTTTATATTTCAAGAGCCTTGAGAAATAGTGAATTGAAATATGATGCCACTCAATTGAGTGCTTAGCAGTTGTTTTAGATCTTGAGAAGCTTCATTACTATCTAGATGACCAAAATTTTGAATTGGTAACTGACTGTAGTGCTGTGAAGTCCCTCTTAAACCTGAAAACACCTAATAGACATATGTTCAGGTGGCAACTTGCTGTTCAAGAATACAGAGGACAGATGATAATTATCCATAGGGCTGGAAATGTTCACTCCAATGTTGATATGCTCTCCAGATTGCCTCTGCAAAATAATGACTCAAATACTGCTTATGTACCTGAAGATGATACTTTTCATATCCATGGTATATTTATAGTTGATATCGAAGAGGAGTTATTACAATTAATTCTAGATTCATATGATAAGAATTCTTAATTAAATAAATTAGTTACTATCTTAAATGATCCTAAAAATGCTACTATTCAGGAATTGATTAAAACTCTTCCTGATAAATATCAAAATGCTTTAATTAAGGGAAAGTTTTCTATTGAAGATGGATATATTTATTATAGAAGAAAACTTACTAATGTAATTATAATTTCTCCTTTTATGAAAGAAATAATCCTCAAACTTTGTCATGATGACATATTAGCTGGTCATTTTGATCTTGAGAAGACACTGATTAGACTCAAAAACACTCCTTGGTGGGCTAATATGTCTGAAGATGCAAAATTATATGTTGAATCTGGTGATTCATTCCAGAAATCCAAAAGAATGACTGGTAAGAGAGCAGGGTTATTACAGCAAATTGAAGCACCTGATTCTCCCTGGAAAATCATTAATATGGATTTTGTCACTGGTCTTCCTATTTCAGGTAAAGAAAATTATAATTCTTGTTGCGTAATAGTGGATAGATTTACTAAAATGTGCAAATTTGTCCCCACCCATAAGGATGTCTTCAACAAAGACTTGGCTTTCTTATGGTGTTGTAATATGTTCAATATAGTTGGATTCCCTAGAGCCATTATATCTGACAGATATCCAAAATTTACATCTAAATTCTGGATTTCTCTAATGGATATATGTGGTTGTGAATTAAAATTATCTACTGCTCACTATCCCCAAATTGATGGTCTAACTGAAAGAATGATTCAAACTCTAGAGGATATGATTAACAGGTATTGTGCTTTTGGATTGGAATATAAATACAATGACAGATTTACTCAAGACTGGGTCACCTTATTACCTGGTCTTTAATTTGCTTATAATAGCAGTGTTCAATCTGTTACTCAAAAGAAACCTTTTGAGCTTTGGGTAGGTTATTTCCCTTATCCTCCTGCTCAAATACTCAATAGTAAATTGCCTAAATTGGAATTACACCCTGGTGTAAAATCTTTTGTTCAAATGCAACAGCTGTGCAGAAAACATGCTCAAACTTGTATTGATAAAGCATTTGAATATAAGAAGAAAAGATGGGATAAGTCCCATAAGTAACACACATTTAAAGAGGGTGATGAAGTGTTGATATCTACTGTCCACTTCAATTTACAGGGAAACAAGAAATTAAAAGATCCTTTTGAGGGCCCCTAAAATTATGATCGGAGATAATGCAGTTGAAGTTGTGTTATATTCTCCATATGATAGAAAACATCCTGTTTTCCCCATTTCGCTGCTAAAACCTTATTCTTCCAACAGTGATTTATTCCCCAAAAGAAGAGGTAGACCTAGGAAGAATCTTGAGGAAATCACTGAAACTGCAGAAATTGATAAAATTCTCAATGATAGAATTATCACTTCTGAAAGGGGTACTGAATATTTATTGAGATTTAAAAATAAGTCATCTGAATATGATGCATGGATACCTGGTTAAGAAATTTCAAACCTTCCTACTCTCTTAAAAAAGTATAAAAAGAAAAAATCGTAGCATTTTTTTTTGTTTTTTTAGAGTGAGGGAGTGTCAGCCAGGCTGTCCCAGGAGCCCATTAAATAAACATAAAATTTATTGGAATTAAATAAAGACATAATAATTAAAGAGTATTCATTTAAAATAAATATTATATTACATAATAAATTTATATTAATATTTTATTTATATAAATAAAGTAGATATTATTTTAATTTTATTATAAGATAAATTAAAAGAATTTAATTATATTCCATAACAAAGGGCACATTGTTTATTTAATAATTATAAATTAATTAATTAAAAACTTATAATATAATTATATTCAAGTGTTTATCTTATATTGTAATTACTTTAATAAATTAAATTTAATTGTTAAAATATACTTTTTCATATACTATTATCCATAATTATGGCCTCTGTTTTTTGGACCCTTAATTGTGTCAATAAAAAATAAAATAAATTATAATACTTATTTTATAAAATAGTATTAAAATTCTCAACCTAATTTAATAAAAAATTAATTACTTGTTTCATTTAAATTAATTATTTAATTACATAGTTGGAACAATTAATTAATTTCTTTTTACAAAATTAAAATTGATTACATATTTTGTTGCGTCAAAATATTTTTACTTGTTTCACTTAAAAACCCTTAAAGCATACTGTACCATCTGTTTTGAATTATTTTTTCTCATAATTCCTATGTCTCAGGCTTTTTTAGTTACTCACTATTTTTACTTACTGATTTGGGAATTAGTTGTGGGAAAATTTGGTTCTTATTTGGGGTTTTAATTATTTGTTTCATATTTTTCTCTAAATTGTTATGTTTCACTTATTCTTTTATATTCTTGTTTCATCTGATTATTACTCTTGTATTTACAAATGTAGTGGCGCTTCAGAGGACCCATTGCCTATAAAAAGGCCTTCAATAATCCCCTGCAGACTCACCACTTATTACTTACTTTATTTTTATTATTAATTTTATTATTAATTACAAATGTTATACTTATAATAGTTATTATTATGGCACTTTTTGCCTTTGAAGTCTAGTATATAATATTCATATAAATGTTTCTTTAAGATCATTTAATATTAGCCTTTGTTACTTAAGCAGAGAGAATAAAAAAACTTACCATGTATCATCCCATAAATAACTTGTTATAAGTTTTGTTGACTCCCCAGTCCAAGTTTTGTCTATTTACTTTTTTGTTATTGTTCTTTTCTTTTCATTTCTTCTTTTTCTTCTTCTTCTTATTCTTTTTCTCCTCTTTTTCTCCTTCTTCTAGACGACCGGCCGACAGTATAAGTAAGGAGGGATGTTGACGGTTATTTATCATCAATTACTTACTACATTTAAATCAAACACTTCAATACAATTATTAAAATTTAGAAATATATTATAAAGCCTTTTATAAGTTGATATTATTATTATATAAGCTATAACTATATTCTATTTATCTATTTTCCATCACTAGCATGCACTTAAATCCAAGTATTGTGAGTTTTATTTGAGTATAACTATTCTATTAGTCTTCCCCTGAGGTTTAATCACTAAATAATTTATCAATAAGTAGTAGGAACATAAATAAACACTATTATATCCTACTTATATACTAGAAAATACTGACAATTGTTGGTCTTTCCTTAGTTTTTATTGATTATTTAGTATAAGCCTTAGGACCTGATTTTTAGTTAGTATAGCTCAAAAACAGCCAAATATTTAGGTCTTCTGCATACTAGTGGGTCATCATAACTCAGTGATTGTGGAAAAGAATCCTTAAAATAATTGTACTAATTTTTTATCATAAAAATGAGGTATTTACAGTAGTAACTGTACCCAATATAAACCCAATTTCACTTGGTATTTGGACATCAATATAACACCCAATTAAATTGGTATTTTGTTAAAGCTTGGTAAGATAAAAATTCACCCTTATAAAGGTCTTGTTAAACTTATTATTATATTTTTCACAGATTTTTTTGAATTTTTCTTATATTTTATTTAAATAAATAAAGATATAAATTCAGGGTAAGCTCCATTGTTTTTTTTATTAGTAATAACATTGCTAATAACTTTTGTCTACTAATTCCATAGAGTTTTTCCTTTCTGTAGACGTGATATATTGTCATTATTAACAATATGAGTGCTCCTCAGGACAGTGTAAGTGAAAAGCCTGCTTATAATACCAGGTCTAAAGCTAACAAAAACTATCCAGGACATAACCATGGAGGGTCAGCAATACCCCCAGGCAGAGAACATGATCATAGAAGAAAAAGGTGCCCCTTTAAAAAAGATAACCATAAAAAAGATGTTGTAGACAATCCTATAGTACTAGCTATAGGCCTTGACCAAGGGAGTTGTAGAAAAACCAGAACAAATAACCCCTGTCCCTTTAGAAAAAAAAACAAGTGAGATTTACCTGTTGCAGCAAATTGGAGATCTGTTTGCTAGACCCTCTAATTAAACACTCTTGAACCCTTTAAAAGTGAAGATAATAGTACCTGAAAGTCTACTAGAAATAGTTGAAATGAACAGTAATATATTTCAACAAAACACAAGCCAATGAGACAGTGAGGAACAGAGAGGCAATGAGTAAAGAGATAAGATGATCCCCTAAAAATCTTCCCACACATGCATAATACTGCCAGTGCACAGACCACTCTGACCGAATCCCCTCCCAAAATCCAGCCAAATGGAATAAAAACCCTCCAGAAGCGCTCCCCAACCTTCTAAAACAGGGGCGGGCGGGCCGCTTCTAGGCCCTAAAACACCCATACAACCAATAAAAACCCATAAATTCACTAATAAACAAGATAAACACACATAAAACATACCAAAATGAAAAGAGAATAAAGGACAATAAGCTGAGACATAATAAGTGAGCGTAGCTTAAGCCTACATATGCACCACTAAGTAATAAACATCTGATAAATACCAATAATAACACCATAACTACCCTATAAAATAAGGTAACCACCCATAAGGGATACCAAAATGAAGAGAAAAGAAAGGACATTAACCTGAGACAAAATAAGTGACCCTAGCTTAAGCCTCCATAAACACTACTAACTATCACCTAAAGATGAAAAAAAAACACTAATAACACCATAACCCTAATAACACCCTACATACCAAATACCCCCAAATATGCACTCCAAAGGCCTACCCAGGTTTGGATCACCACATCCTCCCTCCAATAAAGAATTTCCCCATTCTTCCTTTGCCAAAAACCATGTTAAAAAACCTCTTCAGAATCTTTACAAACAGCCCATTTCTCTCTTCCACCAGATCCTATTCCATCCTAAGTGATCTTCATGACCAGAAATCCAAGCTTCTTTTTTCAAACTTCTCTTGCACCATGCCTTTAAATTCAATCTATCCCTGTGAAAAAAAATCTTTTTCTTCTGTTCCTGAATTCCAAATCTGGCTGTACCAGCTTCCAACAATGAAAAGTGATATCCAGTTGACAAGTCTTCCTGACTATAACCTTATACCAGCATAAAAATTTCCTCATATTATAGTCTTGGGGGACTCACAACCCTCAGTTTAAAGTCTTGGGGGACTAACAGCCCTCAGTTTAAAGTCTTGGGGGACTAACAGCCCTCAGTTAATAGTCTTGGGGGACTCCAAAAATCCTCAGTTTATAGTCTTGGGGGACTTCAAAAACCTGAATCACATAACCCAGAACCAGAGATCAACCAGAAAAAGATTTAGAGAGGTAACTAACTTTCTGGGGTAACTGTATATAGAGCTGCCAGCCCATCATTCACCTCCAAACTTGCCTTTACAAAATTCAGAAGTTCCCCCTTGGATCCTTTTGCCTTTACACTTCCACATCACACTGCCTCCCATCCCTCAGTTTATAGTCTTGGGGGACTGAACCAACAACAATCCTCAGTTTAAAGTCTTGGGGTACTAACACAGTGTTCAGTCTAAAGTCTTGACGGACTAATCTTGATAAAGTCTTGAAACCAGCCAGTTTAAAGTCTTGGAGGACTACTAGATCCACAGAAGTAAAATTAAATTCTTGAATAAATCTTTAAAACCAGCCAGTTTCAGGTCTTGGAGGACTCACAGAATTTTCAGTTTAAAGTCTTGATGGACTGCCCCATTCTCAGTTTAAATTCTTGATGGACAGGTTTTCAGTTTAAAGTCTTGAGGGACTTTCCAGAAAAAAAAATCTTGAAGATATATCCCATAATTAAAAGATTTCATCTTGAAGTCTTGAAGGACCTTCCAGAAAAAAAAAATCTTGAAGATATAGCCCATAAATCCCCAAACCAAAAACCATCAAAGCCAAAACATTTAATCTCCTTTAACAAATAACACAAAATAAAATGGTATCCCCCAGCTAATTGATGAGCTGATCCCCTGATACCTTACCCACATCTAAGTGCACCTTGATGTGGTCACACCTAAAAAAATTTAATTTTTTTATTTTTATTTTGACTCCTCCTCTTCTACCAAAAAAATTGCCAGAGCCCTATCTTAAGCCTTTGAACAAACATAGCCTCCATAAAAATATAAAAAGAAAAAAAAGAGAAAAAAAGAAAAAAATCTTGAATCCACCACTTTTTCAGCCAACACCCTAGAACCACATAGCAAAGCCAGCTCCAGGTCAACAGAAAAGATCACTGGGTGGGCTCCCTACAATAAGTAAAAATGATGGGAGACCACCAGTGATCCACATACACTCCAAGGAAATAAAGAAGCCAGTACAGAGCCAGTTTAAAGTCATAGTGGACTAAAACCTGAACAACAAGACCAGAACTAGGACTCAACTAAGACAAACAAAATACTTGAAACGGACATTATGGGGTAACTGTTTTACAGAGCATCCAGCTCATCAGATTCCCCCACACTTGCCAAAAAAAAATCTAGAAGACCCCCTGGGTACCTTCTAACAAAAACACAACATCCAAAAAAATTAAACAAAACCAATAAGCATGAGGGTTCCAACACTTGAAGACCAAAGAATTTCCAGTTTAAATTCATGGTGGACTAAAAACCTGTTAAAGAAAAAAAACCAATACTAGAATTCAACAAAATTAAGAGAAGGGGTTGGAAACAGACATTCTGGGGTAACTGTTGATAGAGCAGCCAGCCCATCAGTCACCCCTTCACTTGTCAAAATAAAATCTAGAAGCCCCAACCCTGGGTACCTTCTAAGAAAAAGGATTTTCCAACACAAATCTTCTCCCATAAAAAACCAAAACCATTAAAAAAACCATTAAAATTCTTAAGAGCCAAAAAAAATCGAATTTAGAAATAAGATTTTGCAGTTTAACCTCATGCTGGAGGTGAAATAAAACCAATAATTTTTTTTATTATCTTCATTTTATTTTAAGTAAAATATCCTTCTTCACTTAAATTTTTTGTTTCTTCCATCTTCATTATAATAAGATTTTTTTTTCATTATGGGCGGGCTACCTGACATCAGAGGTGCTTCCTGAAGCGGCCCGGCCTCCCTTTTTATATAGAGACTTGAACCAGAGAGACTGATAAGAATTGGACAAAACAAAAAAATCTTGACCAAATACATATAGGCCAAATTAAGCAAAAACAAAACAAATTATGTAGTTTATTCTCATTTTGGAGGAATCAGATTCTTGAAATCCCAAGGTTTAAACCAATAAGTTTGCCCCTAGGGCTTGAACCCCCTAAGCTCCTTTTCCAATTCTGATATCACAAAATCAGACCTCCAAACAATCTTCCATCCTCCTCCATACACTGAGTCTTCCATATTTCACATTACCAGAATCAATATATTATCCACCCTGTGAAACATCTGGAGCCTCCACCACATCTTTAAAATCAACCTCCATACCAGTGACATCCAAAACATCACAATTTTCCTCTTCCTACAGGAATCTTGCTTAGAATCTGCAAAATCCTCCAGAATAACATCCATAACATCAAAATAAAAATCCTCCTCCAAGCAGAGACCTTGTCAAGGAACACTTTTGGTCTAGAAGATTTGGTATGAAGTTTCTATGAGGATTTTAAGGATTTTAAATGAACTCTCAAAAATTGGTATGTATTTCTTAATCTAAATGATTTATTACCAAATATAAGAGGTAGATTTTAAAATATTAATATAATTTATTGATTATAATTACGCTCTTGTAACTACTAATGTGATAAAATATAAAAATAAGTATGGTGTTGTAAATAGTAATAATAAAGTAAGGTGATAAAGGAATGGTTTGAAAAGCACAAAATCAGAGGCCTTTTATAGGCAAAATATGAGGAAATAAAATGTAAGGAGTTTACACCATCTACTGTGAGTGTGAGAGAAAGAATGACAAGAAAAAAGAGTACATAAATGACATAAGAAAGTAATAAATTAGTAAATCAACAAGGGCATCAAATTTATTAGCAACAAAGTTTGAATTCCTTGGACTTTCACAATTATTACACAATAAATAATCAATTACATTACTTTCACGGGATTACAGATCTCTCACTGAGGTAATATAATTGTTTTAAGTTTTTATATTATAAATTTATTATTAATTTTACTCCCTTTGACATATACTTTTGAGCACGGTGTTAGGGAGTAAAATTGTAAGGGACATTTTATTTATATTATTTATTTACACTACTTATTGTACTTAACTTTAGTTAATTGTAAGTACTACTTAAGTAAATAAATAAATAATTATTATTAAGAAGAAAGGTGTGGCTTCAACTCAGTAAAATAATTAATTATTTTACCAGGTAAGTCTAGTAGCCTGGCTGACACTCCCTCACTCTAAAAGAAACAATAAAAAAAATGCTTTGATTTTTTATTTTTATACTTTTTTAGTATAGTAGGAAGATTAGATATCTCCTTTCCAGGTATCCAAGAATCATATTAAGATGATTTATTCTTGAATCTCAATAAGTATTCTGTACCTTTTTCAGCAGTGACTATTCTGTCATTTAAAATTTGATCAATTTCTGCTGTTTCAGTGATTTCATTTGGGGTTTTCTTTGGTCTACCCCTCCTTTTTGTAAATAAATCACTATTGGATGTGTAAAGTTTCAAAAGAGATATTGGAAAAACAGGATGTTTTTTGTCATATAAAGAATACAGAATAACTTCAACTGCATTATCTCCAATCATTCTTCTGACAACAAATGGACCAACAAATGGATCTTTCAATTTGTTATTACCTTGTAAGTTGAAGTGGACTGTAAAAATCAACACTCCATCACCCTTTTTAAAAGTGTATTCTTTATGGTATTTGTCCCATCTTTTATTTTCATATTCAAATGATTTTTCAATACATTTTTTAGCATGATTTCTACATAGTTGTTGTACCTGAAGAAAAGATTTTACACCAGGATGTATATCTAATTTAGGTATTTTGTTATTGAGAATTTGGGAAGGAGTATTGCGAACATATCCAAGCCAGAGCTCAAAAGGCTTTTTTTGAGTAACAGAATGAACAGTGCTATTATAAGCAAATTCTAACCCAGGAAGTAAGGTAACCCAATCATGAGTGAATCTGTCATTATCTTTATACTCAAGGCCAAAGGCAAAATATCTTCTTATCATGAGCTCTAAAGTCTTTATCATTCTTTCAGCTAAACCATCAGTCTGAGGGTGATGGGCAGTAGAAAGTTTCAGATCACAACCACAAACATCCATCAGAGACATCCAAAATTCAGAAGTAAATTTAGGGTCTCTGTCAGAGATTATGGCTTTAGGAAAACCAGCAGTATTAAACATATGAGACCACCATAAGAAAGCTAATTATTTAGTGGAAACATCCTTGTGGGTCGGAATAAATTTACACATTTTTGTGAATCTGTCCACAATAACCCAACAAGAGTTATAACTGTCTTTACCAGCAATAGGTAATCCTGTTACAAAATCCATGTTTATTATTTGCCATGGAGCAACAGGAGGTTCAATATGTTGCATAAATCCTGCTCTTTTACCAGTTAATCTTTTTGATTTTTGGCGAGAATCACAAGATTCAACATATAATTTTGTGTCTTCAGACATATTAGCCCACCAAGCAGTGTTCTTAATTCTGATCATTGTTATGTCAAGATCAAAATGTCCAGCTAATATGTAATCATGACAAATTTTCAAGATGATTTCTTTCATAGAAGGAGGAATAACAATAACATTACTCAACTTTCTTCTATAATATAGATATCCTTCATCAATTGAAAATTTACCTTTTTCCAAAGCTTTTTGGTACTTTGGTGGAAGGGTTTTAATTAATACTTGTATTGAAGCATTCTTTGGATCATTTAATATGGTGATTAACTTTTTCAAGTCAGTGTCCTTATTATATGATTCCAGAATAGGCTGTAATAGCTCTTCCTCCATATCAACCACATATATCCCATGTATATGAATAATTTTGTCCTCAGGATCATACACAGGATTAGAGTCATTATTTGGCAAAGGTAACCTAGATAACATGTCCAAATTTGAGTGAACAATACCAGCCCTATGAAAAATTTTTATTCTACCTCTGTACTCTTGAACAGCCAGCTGCCATCTGAACATATGTCTGTTAGGTTTTTTCAAGTTTAAAAGGGATTTAACTGCACTGCAGTCAGTGAGAAGTTCAAATTTCTGGTCATATAGGTAATAATGAAGCTTTTCTAGAGCACATACTAAAGCTAAACACTCTAATTGAGTAGCACCATATTTCAATTCACTATTTCTCAAGGTTCTTGAAATATAACAAATTACTACTTCTGAAACTTTATCATTTATCACTTGTTTTTGATGGAGGGAAGCACCAAGACTAATGAAACTGGCATCAGTGTACAAAACAAATGGTTGATTAAAGTCAGGTAAAGCAAGAATTGGTGCTGACATCATACAGTGTTTCATAGTGTCAAAGGCTCTTTGTCTTTCACTATTCCAGACAAAAGCAACATCCTTTCTAGTTAATTGGGTAAGGGGTAAAGCTATCACTTGGTAATTTTTAATATACTGTCTATAGTATCCACACATTCCTAAAAAACTTTGAAGCTCTCTCACTGTTGTAGGAGCCTTCACCTGTTGTATGACTGCCACTTTGTTCTGGTCAACACATATCTGTAAGCCTGAAACAACATGACCAAGAACTTTTAAAGAATGGAAACCAAATTTACATTTCTTCAAAGAAGTGTCATACTTATTTCATCTATTTTCTGGAATACTTTACACAGGTGTTTAAGATGGTCCTCAAATGTTTTTGAGAATATAATGATATCATCAATAAAAACCATCAACCATCATTCAATTATCTCTTGATGGAATGTGTTATCCATTACTTTTTGGAAAACTGAAGGGGCATTTTTAGGGCCAAATGGCATCCTAATATACTTATAAATACCCATATGAGTGGCAATCATCAGAAATTCTGAGAATTTTTCTCAACAGGTACCTGGTTATATTGTTTGTTACCATTCAAACAGCTGATATACTTTGCACCCTGTAAAGTAGCATGTATAGAGCTAATTTTACGTAAAGGGTAGATATCATCAACAGTATAAGTGTTTAGTGCTCTATAATCACCACATAGCCTGGCTTTATCTTTCTCATAAGAAATTAGGACAGGTGAGATAACACAATATTTAGGTGTTTCAACTACCTTTTCAATAATATTCATTTTTAAAAGGGTAGAGATATGGTCTTCAATATCTTTTCTCTTTGTGGGAGAAGCAGGATAACGCTTCTTCTTTAAACTAGGTGGTATATCAGTTAATGGGCAAGACAATGAAAGTTTCATTTCCTCTTTAACTAATCCCAGTTCATGTGACACATGAGCAAAAGCCATAGGAAAAGACTTTATCAAGTTAATGATGGAATCTTTATACTCACCAGAAAGTTGTTCTCCAAAAGAGGCATTGTCAATTTCAGACAAAAGGGCATGCATTTCTTTTGTAGATCTTCCTTTACATTGAACCACAGAATCACATGTGTTCAATTCTGGTTTCAATAATTTTTTAGGGGAGGAAATCTTAAATTTTCTCTTCCCATTCATCCCCATTGTGAAACATTGGTTTAATGGATCCAATTTTATGCCATACTTGGTTAAAATATCATTCCCTACAATAAACCAATTGCTTAAGTTATCATTTTTCATGACAACAAAATCACAAATAGCTCTTACAAAACCATGGTTATATTTAAAAAACACTGTGGCTTTGTATTTACCAATGGGGGACAAAACAGAGCCATAACCTCTCCAATTTTCAGAAATGATAGGCATCAGTTTTAATTTATAGTCTTCATCTACCGAAGAAAGTGCTCTTTCAGATACTACACTTCCTCCAGCTCCAGAATCCAGAACAACTTCAATGTTGGTTCCATTGATCAAGACTGGTGCCTCAAGAGGGGAAATAATAATTGAGCTATCCTCAATGTTCTTTTTGATCTCAGCATCTTCAACTGTAGATAAATAATTATTATCAATGTCAATAGTATTTAAAGAATGGATTTCCTCTTCCAGCATCAAGATTTCTTGTTGAGATTCATATGAAATATTGCTGGCACAATCACTTGATGTATCATCCAGTACCACTGTGTCATCAGCATGCTCCTCTGTTTGTTCTACAAGATTTATCTTCTTTTCACAAACATGGCCTTTCTTCCAAGGCTTGTTGCACTTGAAGCAAGTGTTTGTTGCATACTACTTTGGTGCAACAGGGGCAGAAGTTTTACCAACCTTTTCCAGAGGTTTCTGTTGGTAAGTGGAGGGTTTCTCCAAAGGGGTCCTAGGAATGAATCTTCTGGCATCATACTTATTTTTAAGAAGTATCTCATTACAAGTATTAATGAAAGAAGAGGGTTCTTTGGAGAACTCAGTGCTAGCCACTATCAAGTCTCTCAGAGACATTGGTAATTTATAGAGGATCCTGTCCTTCCATAACTCAAACTCCATATTTGGGTCCACTTCCCTTAAGATTTTTACAAGTTTCATTAAAACCTCAATAGGTTTATCAGTAGAAGAGCTATATCTAGTTTCCTCATACTGCCTTTGTTGAGCCATTCTGAACTTGGAGCCACCAAATTGTGCTTTAATTAATTTCTTCCCATCCTCCCATGAGTAGTCATTCCCATTTAGGGGAACAGATTTATACCACATCAGGGCAAAATTAGTGAACAAAGAAATTAACTTGGGCACAATTTCCTCATCTGGGAGTTTGTAAGAATTTTTTAAGTTATCAATTCTGCAAATAAATTGTTGCCAATCAGAGGAAGAATCACCATCAAATGTTGGGTACTAGTCCAGTTTTGGCCAATTCTGTTGATTTGAAGGAGTCTCCTTAGTACTAGCTTGTTTCTGAGTAAGAAGCAGCTGTAATTTCTCTAATTGTGCTGAAATCTCATTGTTTAATCCTTCTGTTGCAGATCCTGGTGCATCATCAGTTTTTGATGTAAACTCAGTGTTATCAACAGGTATTTCTGGAGCTATTTTTACTTTAGATGAACTAGCCACAGGTACTATTTGAGCATCCTGCACTATATGTTCCTTCACAGAAATGTCAGAGTATTTTTGGTCATTTAACAATGAGTTCAATTTTTCTTCAATGGTTGTTAGTCTTGTTTTCATTCTTGGAAGACTAGATAAACTCTCATTGATAGTTGAAAAAGATAATTTATTTTTATTTTGAAAAGATGACAAATGGTCATTCAATCTTTTCAGATTTATCTTATCTATCTCTACCTCCTGGCAACAGGCAGATACAGTATCTTTTAGTTTAGACAAATCATTTTTTATATTTTACCATAAAGAAACTTTCTTTTCATGGGTTGCTTTGTAATGAGACAATTCATCAGAGACTCTCTGTGATTCACTTCTTAATGCTTGATAATCCTGATCAGTTAACAAACTATTATATCTCTGAGTGAATTGCATATTGTTCATTATATGATTTTGCTTGGCAATAATATCTCTCAAGTGCTCATCATTAATTCTTGCTACATCTGGAGTGTTTCTCAATAAGGAAACTGAGTAACTTTCCAGACTCTCATAGAACTCAGGGTCAAGAGTTTTATCAATCACAGCCATATCAGGATTAATCATTGAGGTAGCAATTAAAAGTAAAGGATTTGATACATGAGTGATTTGTCTACTACTCAAAGCCTCTATAGGTCTCAAAGTTTCATCCTTCCTTCCAGATTTACCAGGGTTTGCTGGGTATCACCATATTAGGCTTTATTCTTCTTTTGCCTCCTTGATAAGGGTGGGGAGGAGTGGGGTTGACCTGGTTGGGCCTTGATGGACCTGCCTGAGGTAACTGATGCTGGTTTTGAGCCAGGTAGTCCCACTGAGTGTTTAGCCAGTCCCACTGCCACTTGGACACTTCCACCTTCCCTTTAGACTGGGGAGCCAATTGTTATTGATCCCTGGGAGGAAGAGGTTTCTTCTTCTCTTGGAGAAAAGTATCTGTTCTTCTCACCTTTTCTTCCAAAGCATCTACCCTTACCTTTAGTCTCAAGCTTTCTGTCCTTAACTCCTTTATGTAAGTAGACAGATTCTTTGCCTGCTGAGACAATGGTATCTTTTTTATCCTGAAGCCTTTTGGAAGCTCTTCTGGTGGGTTTATCATAGGCTTCTGATCCTGAGTTGTGTCCACTAGTATTTCTACTTCTTCCATCTCTACATCTGAAGTAGGCTCATCATAATCAATTAATTCTAGTTCTTCTTTACGTGCAGCAGAACCACTTTGGTCAGTCATTTTAAGATTTTTCTGAAATGAAGAAAAGAGACAATAAGATTAATTAGTTTAGATTTTTGATTTTTTATAAAAAAATAAAAAAAAAAAATTTTTTTTGGGATAAAAATCAACTTAAATAAAATAGATTTATTAATAAAAAAAATTTGAAACCAGGATTATAATATAATCAACTGTAGAAATAAATTAGATTTTTTATTAATAATTTTTAATTATTTATTTTCAGGATTTAATACAACTAATTTTTTACTAGGACTTATTGACAACTGAAGAAATCAAATATGAAACTTTATTAATTTAACAAAATTTTATTAAACTGATAACTAAACTACCAGGACTTAATGTCAACTGAAGTAATTAAATTTAAATTTTTATTTTAAAATTTTATTAAGCTTGATAACTTAATTACCAGGACTTAATGTCAACTGAAATAATTAAATGTGAGTTTAATTAATTAAAATTTTTATTGAATTACCAGGACTCAAAGTCAACTGAAGTAATTAAATATTAATTATATATTAATTAAAAATATTATTGTCAGGACAATTTTTCAACTGGAACAATTAAATTAATCAGGACAAATGTCAACTGAAAAATTATAATAAATAATATTAAAATATAATTAATTTATTACCTCTGGGACTAAGAACACTTATTGCTCTATTATGGTTTACCAGGAAAAATAATAAAGAAAATATAATAATAAAAATAAAGTCCAATTACCAGACACCTCCCCCTGAAAAATGAGCAAATTAATGCCACTTACAGAGTGCTGAGTAAAAGGAAATACGTAGCAAATGAAGAGTGAAGAGTAACCCACAAATAGTAATAACAATAATTACCACAATATATATGACGTTTAGTCACTATATGAACTTAATTTTTGGAGCCCGGTTCGATTCCCGTTTGCAGCAAAAAATTTTGTCACATGACGTATGACGTTTGTCGTTTTCTCTCTTTCTCATCCTTTACAGGTACTTTGCACACCGATGGTCCCCTCGATTACGCCTCAAATATTGTTGCCCTGTTGATAATTTGGAAAGCCCTCAATTGTCAAGGTACGCTTTTGGTCTAGAAGATTTGGTATGAAGTTTCTATGAGGATTTTAAGGATTTTAATGAACTCTCAAAAATTGGTACATATTTCTTAATCTAAATGATTTATTGCTCAAATATAAGAGGTATATTTTTAAATATTAATACAATTTATTGATTATAATTACGCTCTTGTAACTACTAATGTGATAAAATATAAAAATAAGTATGGTGTTGTAAATAGTAATAATAAAGTAAGGTGATAAAAGAATGGTTTGAAAAAGCACAAAATCAGAGGCCTTTTATAGGCAAAATATGAGGAAATAAAATGTAAGGAATTTACACTGTCTACTGTGAGTGTCAGAGAAAAGAATGACAAGAAAAAGGAGTACATAAATGACATAAGAAAGTAAAAAATTAGTACATCAACAAGGGCATCAAATTTATTAGCAACAAATTTTGAATTCCTTGGACTGTCACAATTATTACACAATAAATAATCAATTACTTACTTTCACGGGATTACAGATCTCTCACTGAGGTAATATAATTGTTTTAAGTTTTTATATTATAAATTTATTATTAATTTTACTCCCTTTGACATATACTTTTGAGAACGGTGTTAGGGAGTAAAATTGTAAGGGACATTTTATTTATATTATTTATTTATACTACTTATTGTACTTAACTTTACTTAATTTTAAGTACTACTTAAGTAAATAAATAAATAATTATTATTAAGAAGAAAGGCCTGGCTTCAACTCAGTAAAATAATTAATTATTTTACCGGGTAAGTCTAGTAGCCTGGCTGACAATACTTATGATTATACTGGTTCATTATTAGATCGGAATCTTCAATCACAACCCTAGTTAATCTTTGTAACAGATCAAAGACACTCTAATTTGTTTGTGCAAAATATAACTTTCTTCTTGATTCATATTTTAATAAATGTGCTTCATACAATTTTTCTAACTCACTGACTTTGTTTGAAAGGTCACTATATTTATTACTTAAAGAATCATATTTAAGAGTTAGAGCCAAGTTTTCATTCTCCAATTCTTTATTTCTTGTTTCCAATTGTGAAATATTCAATTTCAAGGATGAAATTTTTCACTTGTGAGCTTAATTGTCTGCTACTTACACTCAGTCATTCTGTTCCATAATGCTGAAACAATTCTATGGATAGTTGGGTTATCATTAAAATAATCCATGTCTTCTTTCTCAATTTCTTTACTATTCTGTGAACTTCTCATATCACTAATAAGTGGTGGCAACTGAGGGTTAAATTTATTATTATTATAAATGGTACTATTGTTATTTACAAAAGCTAAATAGTTTTTATCTACATCAAAACCTAAATGTCTTAAGTCCTCCTCAATTTTTTGGATAGATATCACATCAATAACATTACCTGCATTGTAATTGTCAGTATTGTGTTAAATCTGAGAGTGTAATTTACTTAATAGGGGATAGAGAAAGCCCTGACTTTTGGAACTTTTTCTTTCCTCTGTAGGGGTGAGTTGAGGTAGTCTGATGAGGGGGTGGATCCCTGTTGCAATTGTGGCTGGTACACTGCTGATGGAACCAATCCCACTTCCATTTCTATACGAAGATCTTTTCCTGGGACTGATTTGACCCTCCTTGGATAGGGGGTTGTTTATTTAGCTGCCCTCCCTTTTAATCTGCCAGAGTTTGATTCATTTGTTGAAATTCCACCTTGCAGTTGTTTGCTAGCTGCTCTACCTTCTTTAGTATAGTAGATCTTAACTCCACTAGTATCAGAACCTGTTTTTCAGGATGAGACAGTTGATCCTGGAGTGGAGATGAAGTCTTTTTCATTTTTATCTTTTTTAAAAAGGCATCCTTCTCCTCTATGCTCATTTCTTCTGGCTGTGGGTAGGATTGCCACTCCATAGTGATGTCCTGGAACAGTGTTTTTAGCTATAGACCTGGTGATAAAAGCATTTTTATCACTTACATTGTCTTGTGGAGCACTCATTATATCTTTAAATAACATTTCTTCACTTCTACAAAAGAAAAAACCGGTATGGTAATCAGTAGAAAAAAATTATTAGGAATATAATTACTTATAAAAGCACTTCAGCTTACCTTGAATTTATATTTTATTTATTTAAATAAAATATAAGAAAAATTCGAAAAAATCTTTCAAAAATAATATAATAAATTTTACTAGACCTTTATAAGGGTGAAAAATTATCTTACCAATTTTTAACCAAATACCAATTTAATTAGGTGTTATATTGGTGTCCAAATACCAAGTGAAATTGGGTTTATATTGGGTACAGTTACTACTGTAAATACCAAATTTTTATTATAAAAAATCAGTAAAATTATTATAAGAGTTCTTCTCTGAAATCTCTGAGCTATGGTGACCCACTAATGTGCTGAAGACCCAAATATTTGGTTTTTTTGAGATATACTAGAGTAAAAACCACGACCTAAGGATTATACTAAATAATAAGTACCAATTAAGGAAAGTACCCTCAAGTATTAGTGTGTGCTAGTATCTAAGTATGATTTAATAGTAAATATTAAAGTTCCTACTACTTATTATTAAATTATTTATTGATTAGACCTCAGGGGAAGACTAATAAAATAGTTATTCTCCATATAAGCTCACAATTCTTGGATTTTATGTGTGATAGTGGTGGAAAATAGATGAATATAATATAATTATAGCTTATATAGAGATATTATCAATTTATAAAGGCTTTATAATATATTTCTAAATGATAATAATTGTTTTATAATGTTTATTTGAATTTTAGTAAGTAAGTTATGTCTAATAACTGTCAAAATCCTCCCTTACTTATACCAAAATCCACTGGAGATCACAGACCTTCAATCCAGATGATGTCACTGCTATCCCTGGAAGTTACAGCATTTATAGGGCCCCTAACCCCCATGGAATCTACTTCAAGAAAATTCAACACCCAGAGCTCTAGTAAGGACCCTTCATCACAATTAATGATACCACAGACCCATATCATAAATAGAATAAACAGATAAAAGTGGATACCATAGAGAAACAAGTAAAATAACTCATCCAAAGAGTATATAATCAAACACAATTCATATAATGGAACCAAATTAACTTTCCAAGCCCCAATAACATCTTCAAGCATCCATATTAACCCAGTAATGATATCCCAACCCATAAATCTTTGAAATTTAATCAAAGGAAGCAGATTAAGTTGTCCAAACTGGATATATGTGCCTGAAATAGGTGTGTATACTTTTGTAGGAGTTGTGAGACCACTGAATACATCTATATAACCTAAAATAAGAATAGAAATAAAGTTCATAGGCTATTAAGCAGTTAAAACCCACTTATAGACCTAAATATACATAATATAACTACATATTTCACTGAATATGAGGTTTATGTATACAGATAAGCTTATGTATGTCTATCACTACTTAATTTCACTTAAAATAAGTATATTATCTCTCTATTAACACCTTAATAAGTATTATTAGGCTATGGATAAGCTATTTAAACTACTTTAAGTCATATAATAGTGTAATAAATATATATATATGTATTATAACCATAAATATGAGTATTTTAACTTTATTTTTAAGTTATAATCTTAATGTAATTAAGATTATCTGGGTTTAAAAATAACAATTTTCAGTCCTGGAGATATCTAGGGGGACAATATGTGAGCCTAAGATTACAACAAAAACATTTTTTGGCTTTGATTAAAATTTGAAATGGCTAAATTTAAGGCAGAGGAGATTTAAAGAGCTCACCTTTTTTTGATGAAAACAAAATACCATGAATTTCTAAAATAAATGGCTAGTTATGAATTGGATAAACAACAAAGGTTATAAAAAAGATTTCATTACAGAATGTATAAAATAGGGATAATCTTATAAAGACATTAAAAAATTGCTTTAATTTTTTAATTTTTTAATTTTTTGGTTGGTTAAATTAATTTTTTTTATCTCTTTTGGTGATTAATTCATATATCATGAATTTTTAAAGTTTTTGAATATTTATAATTTTTTTTCTGGAAAAAGTTTGAAAAACTCATACAATTTTTCATCTTTACATTCAATTCAATAATTTTTTTTTCTAAATACAGCTAATTCTTTAAAATTCTGAATCTGTTTTGAAATTTTTGAAATTACCCCTTGAATTTTATTGAAGAAAGTGGTGTGTATCGCCAAATGTTTCTTAACTATCCAATTTATATGCCAGATTTAAAAATTTGGCAAGACCCTCCCCTGCATTTTGTTGAAGTATAAGGTGCAATTCACAAAAATTCAATAAATTTACAAAAATTAATTAAAAAATAAATAAGAATTTTAAAATTTTATAGTTTTAAAGTAACAAAAATGCCTCATGACAAAAAAATGATCAACTCTAGAAACTAAGTTTGGAACTTCCCACAGGTATATGCTAGAGGAACTGTCAGACTGAGTTAAAGTACAGAGACATTAATAGACTTTTCAGTCAGTTTTTTAGAATATTTTAATGTTTTTATATGAATAATATGGTATATGTCAAGGTGTACTTTTGGTCTAGAAGATTGGTTCAAGGTTTCTACGGGGTATTTAAGGGTTTAATGGTCTCTCAACAAAAGGTACGTATTTCTAAATCAATATGATTGTTGTTACTCAAATAAAAGAGGTAGTTTTGAAATATTTAATATAGATTATAGATTTGAATTACGCTGTTGTAAATTCTAAGCTTATAAAATATAGAAATAAGTATTGTATTGTAATTGTAATAATAAGTAATTGATAAAGGAATTTTCTGAAAAGCACAAAGTAAGAGGCCTTTTATAGGCAAAACATGAGGGAATAAAATATACGGAATTTACACCATATACTGTAAGAATGTGAGAAAAGAATGACTAAAAGGATTACATATATGACATAAGAAATAAATAAACTGGTACGTCAGCAAGGGCATCAAATTTATTAGCAATAAAGTTTGAGTTCCTTGGACTGTCACAATTAATTACTCAATAATTAATTAATTATATTACTTTCACAGGATTCCAGATCTCTCACTGAGATAATAAAATTGTTTTAAAGTTTTTTTATTATAATTTTATTATTTAATTATATTCCCATTGACTTATATTATTGAGCACGGTGTTAGGGAAGAAAAATGTAGGGGAAATTTTATTTACACTAATTAATTATACTACTTATTGTACTTAACAAGTTAATTGTAAGTAATACATAAGTAGATAATTAATTATTAGTAAGAAGAAGGGGCCTGGCTTCAACTCAGTAAAATAATTAATTATTTTACTGGTTAAGTCTAGTAGCCTGGCTGACATTCCCTCACTCTAAAAAAAAACAATAAAAATAAATGCTATGATTTTTTCTTTTTATACTTTTTTAGTAGAGTAGGAAGATTAGATATCTCCTTCCCAGGTATCCAAGAATAATATTCAGATGATTAATTCTTGAATCTCAATAAGTATTCTGTACCTTTTTCAGCAGTGACTATTCTGTCATTAAGAATTTTTTCAATTTCTGCTGTTTCAGTGATGTCATTTGGGGTTTTTATTGGTCTTCCTCTCCTTTTGGGAAATAAATCACTATTGGATGTGTAAGGTTTCAGAAGAGATATTGGAAAAACAGGATGTTTTCTGTCATATGGAGAATACAAAATAACCTCAACCTCATTATCTCCAATCATTCTTCTGACAACAAATGGACCAACAAATGGATCTTTCAATTTGTTCTTACCTTTTGTCAAGGTACACTTTTAGTCTAGAAGATTTGGTACGTAGTTCTACGAGGATTTAAAAGGCTTAAATGGATTTTCAACAAATTTGTACGTATTTCTTAATTCAAAGATGAATGTTTTACTCAATAACAGAGGTGGGATTAAAATATTAATATAATTTATAAATTAGAATTACGCTATTGTAAGTACTAATGATATAGAATATAAGAATAAGTGTTTATTTGGTTATTGTTGTAATAAAATGGTTTGGTAAGATAGAATGATTAAAAGACAACAAAAAGAGAGGCCTTTTATAGGCAAAGGAGAGACAAAGCACGGAAATCAAATTCTAAAAACAGTAGGGAAAAAGAGAGAAAAAGAACATTCCAGAAAGAGTATTTCAAATAATAAAGTTATTCCAAAAAGAAGGCGTCAAAAAAGATGTATTTACAGAGTATGTCAGAAATACATCAATATTTTTAATATTTACTGTAAATGTCAATTCCAAATAAGAAATTTGATTTATTTGTTTATATTTAATATTATTTGAATATTTAAATCTTATTTTATCTTTGTATTTAAATATAAAGTTTTATTTTTCCCAACCTGTCAATTGAGCACGGTGTTAGAGAAAATATAAGGGACAAAATTATAATTATAATTTTACTTATTTATTTAATTAATTAATTTAATTTTAACATTCTGTAACTAGTTAATTTATAACTAATGTTAATGTAACTAAATGATAATTAAATAATAATTAAATATGATAAGGTGCGGCTTCATCCAGTAAATAATTCCTTATTTCACTGGGTAAGTCCAGTAGCCTGGCTGACACTCCCTTACTCTAAAAAAAATAATAAAAAAAAAAATGCTATGATTTTTTCTTCTTATACTTTTTTAGTAGAGTAGGAAGATTAGATATCTCCTTCCCAGGTATCCAAGAATCATATTCAGATGATTTATTCTTGAATCTCAATAAGTATTCTGTACCTTTCTCAGCAGTGAATATTCTGTCATTTAATATTTTTTCAATTTCTGCTGTCTCAGTGATTTCATTTGGGGTTTTCTTTGGTCTACCCCTCCTTCTTGGAAATAAATCATTATTGGATGTGTAAGGTTTCAAAAGAGATATTTGAAAAACAGGATGTTTTCTGTCATATGGGGAATACAGAATAACTTCAACTGCATTATCTCCAATCATTCTTCTGACAACAAAAGGACCAACAAATGGATCTTTTAATTTGTTATTACCTTGTAAGTTGAAGTGGACTGTAGAAATCAACACTTCATCACCCTTTTTAAAAGTGTATTCTTTATGGGATTTGTCCCATCTTTTCTTCTCATATTCAAATTATTTTTCAATACATTTTTGAGCATGATTTCTGCATAGTTGTTGCATTTGAAGAAAAGATTTTACACCAGGATGTATATCCAATTTAGGTATTTTGTTATTGAGAATTTGGGCAGGAGTATTAGGAACATATCCAAGCCAGAGCTCAAAAGGCTTCCTTTGAGTAACAGAATGAACAGTGCTATTATAAGCAAATTCTAACCCAGGAAGTAAGGTAACCCAATCATGAGTGAATCTGTCATTATCTTTATACTCAAGGCCAAAGGCACAATATCTTCTTATCATGTCCTCTAAAGTCTGAATCATTCTTTCAGCTAAACCATAAGTCTGAGGGTGATGGGCAGTAGAAAGTTTCATATCACAACCACAAACATCCATCAGAGACATCCAAAATTCAGAAGTAAATTTAGGGTCTCTGTCAGAGATTATGGCTTTAGGAAAACCAGCAGTATTAAACATATGAGACCACCATAAGAAAGCTAATTCTTTAGTGGAAACATCCTTGTGGGTAGGGATAAATTTACACATTTTTGTGAATCTGTCCACAATAACCCAACAAGAGTTATAACTGTCTTTACCAGCAATAGGTAATCCTGTTACAAAATCCATGTTTATTATTTGCCATGGGGCATCAGGAGGTTCAATATGTTGCATGAATCCTGCTCTTTTACCAGTTAATCTTTTTGATTTTTGGCATGAATCACAGGATTCAACATATAATTTTGTGTCTTCAGACATATTAGCCCACCAAGCAGTGTTCTTAATTCTGATCATTGTTTTGTCAAGATCAAAATGTCCAGCTAATATGTCATTATGACAAATTTTCAAGATGATTTCTTTCATAGAAGGAGGAATAACAATAACATTACTCAACTTTCTTCTATAATATAGATATCCTTCATCAATTGAAAATTTTCCTTTTTCCAAATTTTTTGGTACTTTGGTGGAAGGGTTTTAATTAATGCTTGTATTGAAGCATTCTTTGGATCATTTAATATGGTGCATAACTTTTTCAAGTCAGTGTCCTTATCATATGATTCCAGAATAAGCTGTAATAGCTCTTCCTCCATATCAACCACATATATCCCATGGATATGGATAACTTCATCCTCAGGATCATATGCAGGATTTGAGTCATCATTTGGTAAGGGTAACCTTGATAACATATCCACATTTGAGTGACCAATACCAGCTCTGTGAATAATTGTCATTCTCCATCTGTACTCTTGAACAGCCAGCTGCCATCTAAACATATGTCTATTAGGTGTTTTCAAGTTTAAAAGGGATTTAACTGCACTGCAGTCAGTGACACGTTCAAATTTCTGGTCATCTAGGTAATAATGAAGCTTTTCTAGAGCCCATACCACAGCTAAACACTCTAATTGAGTAGCACCATATTTCAATTCACTATTTCTCAAGGTTCTTGAAATATAACAAATTACTACTTCTGAAACTTTATCATTTATCACTTGTTTTTGATGGAGGGCAGCACCAAGACCAATGAAACTGGCATCAGTGTACAAAACAAATGGTTGATCAAAGTCAGGTAAAGCAAGAATTGGTGCTGACATCAAACAGTGTTTCATAGTGTCAAAGGCTCTTTGTCTTTCACTATTCCAGACAAAAGCAACATCCTTTCTAGTTTATTGGGTAAGGGGTAAAGCTATGACTTGGTAATTTTTAATATACTTTCTATAGTATCCACACATTCCCAAAAAACTTTGGAGCTCTCTTACTGTTGTAGGAGCTTTCACCTGTTGTATGGCTGCCACTTTGTTCTGGTCAACACATATCTGTAAGCCTGAAACAACATGACCAAGAACTTTTAAAGAATGGAAACCAAATTTACATTTCTTCAAAGCAAGTGTCATATTTATTTCGTCCATTTTCTGGAATACTTTACACAGGTGTTTAAGATGGTCCTCAAATGTTTTTGAGAATATAATGATATCATCAATATAAACCATCAGCCAACCTTCAATTATCTCTTGATGGAATGTGTTATCCATTACTTTTTGGAAAACATAAGGGGCATTTTTAGGGCCAAATGGCATCCTAATATACTTATAAATACCCATATGAGTGGCAATCATCAGAAAGTTCTAAGAATTTTTCTCAACAGGTACCTGGTGATATCCCTTATTACCATCCAAACAGCTGATATATTTAGAACCCTGTAAAGTAGCATGTATAGAGCTGATTCTAGGTAAAGGATAGATATCATCAACAGTATAAGTATTTAGTGCTCTATAATCACCACATAACCTGGCTTTATCTTTTTCATAAGAAATTAGGACAGGTGAGATAACACAATATTTAGGTGTTTCAACTACCTTTTCAATAATATTCATTTTTAAAAGGGTAGAGATATTATCTTCAATATCTTTTCTCTTTGTGGGAGAAGCAGGATAAGGCTTCTTCTTTAAACTAGGTGGTATATCAGTTAATGGGCAAGACAATGAAAGTTTCATTTTCTCTTTAACTAATCCCAGTTCATGTGACCCATGAGCAAAGGCCATAGGAAAAGATTTTATCAAGTTAATGATGGAATCTTTATCCTCACCAGAAAGTTGTTCTCCAAAAGAGGCATTGTCAATTTCAGACCTAAGGGCATGCATTTCCTTTGTAGATCTTCCTTTATATTGAACCACAGAATTACATGTGTTCAATTCTGGTTTTAATAATTTTTTAGGGGAGGAAATTTTAAATTTTCTCTTCCCATTAAACCCCATTGTGAAACATTGGTTTGAAGGATCCAATTTTATGCCATACTTGGTTAAAATAACATTCCCTACAATAAACCAATTGCTTAAGTTATCATTTTTCATGACAACAAAATCACAAATAGCTCTTACAAAACCATGGTTATATTTAAAAAACACTGTGGCTTTGTATTTACCAATGGGGGACAAAACAGAGCCATACCCTCTCCAATTTTCAGAAATGATAGGCAACAGTTTAGAATTATAGTCTTGATCTACTGAGGCAAGTGCTCTTTCAGATACTACACTTCCACCAGCTCCAGAATCCAGAACAACTTCAATGCTGGTTCCATTAATCAAGACTGGTGCCTTAAGAGGGGCAATAACAATTGAGTTATCCTCAATGTTCTTTATGATCTCAGCATCCTCAACTGTAGATAAATCATTATTATCAATGTCAATAGTATTTAAATAATGAATATCTTCTTCCAGCATCAAGATTTCTTGTTGAGATTCATATGAAATATTGCTGGCACAATCACTTGATGTATCATCCAGTGCCACTGTGTCATCAGCATGCTCCTCTGTTTGTTCCACAAAATTTATCTTCTTGTCACAAACATGGCCTTTCTGCCAAGGCTTGTTGCACTTGAAGCAAGTGTTTGTTGCATACTTCTTTGGTGCAATAGGGGCAGAAGGTTTACCAACCTTTTCCAGAGGTTTTTGTTGGTAAGTGGAGGGTTTCTCCAAAGTGGTCCTAGGAATGAATCTTCTTGCATCATACTTATTGTTTAGAAGTATCTCATTGCAAGTATTAATGAAAGAAGAGGGTTCTTTGGAGAACTCAGTCCTAGCCACAATCAAGTCTCTCAGAGACATTGGTAATTTATAGAGGATCCTGTCCTTCCATAAATCAAACTCCATATTTGGGTCCATTGCCCTTAAGATTTTTACAAGTTTCATTAAAAACTCAATAGGTTTATCAGTAGAAGAGCTATATCTAGTTTCCTCATACTGCCTTTGTTGAGCCATTCTGAACTTGGAGCCACCAAATTGTGCTTTAATTAATTTCTTCCAATCCTCCCATGAATAGTCATTCCCATCCAGGAGAACAGATTCATACCACATCAGGGCAACATTAGTGAACAAAGAAATTAATTTGGACACAATTTCTTCATCTAGGAGTTTTTAAGAATTTTTTAAATTATCAATTCTGCAAATAAATTGTTGCCAATCAGAGGAAGAATCACCATTAAATGTTGGGTACTGGTCAAGTTTTGGCCAATTCTTTTGATTTGAAGGAGTCTCCTTAGTACTAGCTTGTTTCTGAGTAAGAAGCAGCTGTAATTTCTCTAATTGTGCTGAAATCTCATTGTTTAATCCTTCTGTTGCAGATCCTGGTGCATCATCAGTTTTTGATGTAAACTCAGTGTTATCAACAGGTATTTCTGGATCAATTTTTATTTTAGATGAACTAGCCACAGGTACTGGTTGAGAATCCTGCACTATATGTTCCTTCACAGAATTGTCAGAATATTTTTGGTCATTTAACAATGAGTTCAATGTTTCTTCAATGGTTGGCAGTCTTGTTTTCATTCTTGGAAGACTAGATAAACTTTCATTGACAGTTGCAAAAGATAATTGATTTTTATGTTGAAAAGATGACAAATGGTCACTCAATCTTTTCAGATTTATCTTATCTATCTCTACCTCCTGGCAACAGGCAGATACAGTATCTTTTAGTTTAGACAAATCATTTTTTATATTTTGCCATAAAGCAATTTTCTTTTCATGGGTTTCTTTGTAATGAGACAAGTCATCAGAGACTCTCTGTGCTTCACTTTTTAATGCTTGATAACCCTGATCAGTTAACAAACTATTATATCTCTGAGTCAATTGCATATTGTTCATTATATGATTTTGCTTGGCAATAATATCTCTCAAGTGCTCATCATTAATTCTTGCTACATCTGGAGTGTTTCTCAATAAGGAAACTGAGTAACTTTCCAGACTCTCATAGAACTCAGGGTCAAGAGTTTCATCAATCACAGCCATATCAGGATTAATCATTGAGGTAGCAATTAAAAGTAATGGATTGGATACATGAGATAACTGTCTACTATTCCCAGCCTCTATAGGTCTCAAGGTTTCATCTTGCCTTCCAGATTTACCTGAAGGAACAGAGTCAGCCACAAGAAAAGGCACTTGAGAATCAATAGAGGGACGTACCAGGGTTTGCTGGGTATCACCATATTGGGCTTCCTTCTTCTTTTGCCTCCTTGATAAGGGTGGGGAGGAGTGGGGTTTGCCTGTGTGGGTCTTGATGGACCTACCTGAGGTAATTGATGCTGATTTTGAGCTAAGTAGTCCCACTGTGTGTTGAGCCAGTCCCACTGCCACTTTGACACTTCTACCATCTCTTGGGATTGGGGAGCCAATTGTTGTTGATCCCTGGGAGGAAGAGGTTTCCTTTTCTCTTGGAGAGAAGTATTTGTTCTTTTCTCCCATTCTTCCAAGGCATCTACCCTTACATTTAGTTTTAGGCTGTCTGTCTTTAACTCCTTTATATGGGTTGACAGATTCTTTATCTGCTGGGACAACGGCATCTTTTTTATCTTGAAGCCTCTTGGAAGCTCTTCTGGTGGGTTTGTCCTGGGTTTCTGATCCTGAGTATTGTCCACTAGGATTTCTACTTCTTCCATTTCCACATCCTGTTTGGGGAAGGATTTATTAGTTTGAGAAATTCTTCTTGTTAAAGGAGAACTTACAGAAGTAGGCTCATCATAATCAATTAAGTCTAGTTCTTCTTCACGTGCAGTAAAACCACTTTGATCAGTCATTTTAAGATTCTACTGAAATGAAGGAAAAGAGACAAAAAATTAATTAGTCTTTTATTTTTAAGTTTTATTTAACAGAAATAAAATAAAAATAAATAAATTAAAATCTTTTTAGGATAAAAATCAACTTAAATAAAATTAATAAAAAAAATTTAAAACCAGGATAATGCAATCAACTGTAGAAATAAATTAGAATTTCTATTAATTTTTATTTTCAGGATTTAAATCAACTAATTTATTACCAGGATTTATTGTCAACTGAAATAATCAAATATGAATCTTTATTAATAAAAATTATTTTAACTGATTAATTAACTACCAGGACTTAATGTCAACTGAAGTAATTTAAATATGAATTTTATTACTTAAAAAGATTTATTGGATTACCAGGACTCAAAGTCAACTGAAGTAATGAAATGTTAATTATTTATTAAAAAAAATATAATTTTCAGGACAATTTGTCAACTAGACAATTAATTAATCAGGACAAATTTCAACTGAAAAATTATAATAATTATCTTATTTAATAAAATATATTATTGTCAGGACAGTTTGTCAACTGGAACAATTAAAATTCAAATTAATCAGGACAATTGTCAACTGAAAAATGATAATAATTAATATTAATATATAATTATTTTATTACCTCTGGGACTAAGAACAGTTATTGCTCTATTATGGTCAACCAGGAAAAATAAAAAAAAATATAATAATAAAATTAAATTCCAATTACCAGACACCTCCCCCTGCAAAATGAGCAAATTAATGCCACTTACAGAGTGCTGAGTAAAAGGAAATACGTAGCAAATGAAGAGTGAAGAGTAACCCACAAATAGTAATCACAATAATTACCACGATATATACGATCTTTAGTCATTATATGAACTTAAGTTTTGGAGCGCGGTTCGATTCCCGTTCGCAGCAAAAACTTTTATCACGTGACGTATGACGTTCGTCGTTTTCTTGCCTCCACTCGTCCTTTACAGGTGCTTCTACGCCGATGGTCCTCTCGATTACGCATCAAGTAACCTTGCGCCGTCGATATTTCGGAAAGGTTCCCAATTTTCAAGGTACACTTTTAGTCTAGAAGATTTGGTACGTAGTTCTACGAGGATTTAAAAGGCTTAAATGGATTTTCAACAAATTTGTACGTATTTCTTAATTCAAAGATGAATGTTTTACTCAATAACAGAGGTGGGATTAAAATATTAATATAATTTATAAATTAGAATTACGCTATTGTAAGTACTAATGATATAGAATATAAGAATAAGTGTTTATTTGGTTATTGTTGTAATAAAATGGTTTGGTAAGATAGAATGATTAAAAGACAACAAAAAGAGAGGCCTTTTATAGGCAAAGGAGAGACAAAGCACGGAAATCAAATTCTAAAAACAGTAGGGAAAAAGAGAGAAAAAGAACATTCCAGAAAGAGTATTTCAAATAATAAAGTTATTCCAAAAAGAAGGCGTCAAAAAAGATGTATTTACAGAGTATGTCAGAAATACATCAATATTTTTAATATTTACTGTAAATGTCAATTCCAAATAAGAAATTTGATTTATTTGTTTATATTTAATATTATTTGAATATTTAAATCTTATTTTATCTTTGTATTTAAATATAAAGTTTTATTTTTCCCAACCTGTCAATTGAGCACGGTGTTAGAGAAAATATAAGGGACAAAATTATAATTATAATTTTACTTATTTATTTAATTAATTAATTTAATTTTAAAATTCTGTAACTAGTTAATTTATAACTAATGTTAATGTAACTAAATGATAATTAAATAATAATTAAAGATGATAAGGTGCGGCTTCATCCAGTAAATAATTCCTTATTTCACTGGGTAAGTCCAGTAGCCTGGCTGACACCTTGTAAGTTGAAGTGGACTGTAGAAATCAACACTTCATCATCCTTTTTAAAAGTGTGTTCTTTATGGGATTTGTCCCATCTCTTCTTCTCATATTCAAACGAATTTTCAATACATTTTTTAGCATGATTTCTGCATAGTTTTTTCATTTGAAGAAAAGACTTTACACCAGGATGTATATACAATTAAGGTATTTTGTTATTGAGAATTTGGGCAGGAGTATTTGAAACATATCCAAGCCAGAGCTCAAAAAGCTTTTTTTGAGTAACAGAATAAACAGTGCTATTATAAGCAAATTCCAAACCAGGAAGTCAGGTAACCCAATGATGAGTGAATCTGTCATTATCTTTATACTCAAGGCCAAAGGCACAATACCTTCTAATCATTTCCTCTAAAGTCTGAATCATTCTTTCAGCTAAACCATCTGTCTGTGGATGGTGGGCAGTAGAAAGTTTCAGATCACAACCACAAACATCCATCAGAGACATCCAAAATTCAGAAGTAAATTTAGGGTCATTGTAAGAAATTATGGCTTTAAGAAAACCAGAAATATTAAACATATGAGACAACCATTTCAAGGCTAATTCTTTAGTGGAAACATCCTTGTGAGTAGGGATAAATATACACATTTTAGTGAATCTTTCCACAATAACCCAGCAAGAGTTATAAATTCCTTTTCCTGCAATAGGTAATCCTGTTACAAAATCCATGTTTATTATTTGCCATGGAGCATCAGGAGGTTCAATATGTTTCATTAATCCTGCTCTTTTACCAGTTAATCTTTTTGATTTTTGGCATGAATCACAAGATTCAACATATAATTTTGTGTCTTCAGACATATTAGCCCACCAAGCAGTGTTCTTAATTCTGATCATTGTTTTGTCAAGATCAAAATGTCCAGCTAATATGTCATTATGACAAATTTTCAAGATGATTTCTTTCATAGAAGGAGGAATAACAATAACATTACTCAACTTTCTTCTATAATATAGATATCCTTCATCAATTGAAAATTTACCTTTTTCCAAAGCTTTTTGGTACTTTGGTGGAAGGGTTTTAATCAATGCTTGTATTGAAGCATTCTTTGGATCATTTAATATGGTGCATAACTTTTTCATTTCAGTAACCTTATCATATGAATCCAGAATAAGATGTAATAGCTCTTCCTCCATATCAACCACATATATCCCATGTATATGAATAATATCATCCTCAGGATCATAAGAAGGATTAGAGTCATTATTTGCTAAAGGTAACCTAGATAACATATCCAAATTTGAGTGAACAATACCAGCCCTATGAATAATTGTCACTCTCCCTCTTTATTCTTGAACAGCCAACTGCCATCTGAACATATGTCTGTTTGGTGTTTTCAAGTTTAAAAGGGATTTAACTGCACTGCAGTCAGTGACAAGTTCAAATTTCTGGTCATCTAGTTAATAATGAAGCTTTTCTAGAGCCCACACTATAGCTAAACATTCCAATTAAGTAGCACAATATTTCAACTCACTATTTATCAAGATTCTAGAAATATAGCAAATTACTACTTCTGAAACTTTTCCATTTATCACTTGTTTTTGATGGAGGGCAGCACCAAGACCAATGAAACTGGAATCAGTGTACAAAACAAATGGTTGATTAAAGTCAGGTAAAGCAATAATTGGTGCTGACCTCAAACAGTGTTTCATAGTGTTAAAGGCTCTTTGTCTTTCACTATTCCAGACAAAAGCAACATCCTTTCTAGTTAATTGGGTAAGGGGTAAAGCTATCACTTGGTAATTTTTAATATACTGTCTATAGTATCCACACATTCCCAAAAAACTTTGGAGCTCTCTAACTGTAATAGGAGCCTTCACCTGTTGTATGGCTGCAACTTTGTTTTGGTCAACACATATCTGTAAGCCTGAAACAACATGACCAAGAACTTTTAAAGAATGGAAACCAAATTTACATTTCTGTAAAGCAAGTGTCATATTTATTTCATCCATTTTCTGGAATACTTTACACAGGTGGTTAAGATGGTGCTCAAATGTTTTTGAGAATATAATGATACCAGCAATATAAACCATCAGCCATCCTTCAATTATCTCTTGATTGAATGTGTTATCTATGACTTTTTGGAAAACTGAAGGGGCATTTTTAGGGCCAAATGGAATCCTAATATACTTATAAATACCCACATGAGTGGCAATCATCAGAAAGTTCTGAGAATTTTTCTCAACAGGTACCTGGTGATATTGTTTGTTACCAATATCATCAACAGTATAAGTATTTAGTGCTCTATAATCACCACATAACCTGGCTTTATCTTTTTCATAAGAAATTAGGACAGGTGAGATAACACAATATTTAGGTGTTTCAACTACCTTTTCAATAATATTCATTTTTAAAAGGGTAGAGATATGGTCTTCAATATCTTTTCTCTTTGTGGGAGAAGCAGGATAACGCTTCTTCTTTAAACTAGGTGGTATATCAGTTAATGGGCAAGACAATGAAAGTTTCATTTCCTCTTTAACTAATCCCAGTTCATGTGACACATGAGCAAAAGCCATAGGAAAAGACTTTATCAAGTTAATGATGGAATCTTTATACTCACCAGAAAGTTGTTCTCCAAAAGAGGCATTGTCAATTTCAGACAAAAGGGCATGCATTTCTTTTGTAGATCTTCCTTTACATTGAACCACAGAATCACATGTGTTCAATTCTGGTTTCAATAATTTTTTAGGGGAGGAAATCTTAAATTTTCTCTTCCCATTCATCCCCATTGTGAAACATTGGTTTAATGAATCCAATTTTATGCCATACTTGGTTAAAATATCATTCCCTACAATAAACCAATTGCTTAAGTTATCATTTTTCATGACAACAAAATCACAAATAGCTCTTACAAAACCATGTTTATATTTAAAAAACACTGTGGCTTTGTATTTACCAATAGGGGACAAAACAGAGCCATAACCTCTCCAATTTTCAGAAATGATAGGCATCAGTTTTGATTTATAGTCTTCATCTACCGAAGAAAGTGCTCTTTCAGATACTACACTTCCTCCAGCTCCAGAATCCAGAACAACTTCAATGTTGGTTCCATTGATCAAGACGGGTGCCTTAAGAGGGGAAATAATAATTGAGCTATCCTCAATGTTCTTTTTGATCTCAGCATCTTCAACTGTAGATAAATAATTATTATCAATGTCAATAGTATTTTAATAATGGATTTCCTCTTCCAGCATCAAGATTTCTTGTTGAGATTCATATGAAATATTGCTGGCGCAATCACTTGATGTATCATCCAGTACCACTGTGTCATCAGCATGCTCCTCTGTTTGTTCTACAAGATTTATCTTCTTGTCACAAACATGGCCTTTCTGCCAAGGCTTGTTGCACTTGAAGCAAGTGTTTGTTGCATACTTTTTTGGTGCAACAGGGAAAGAAGGTTTACCAACCTTTTCCAGAGGTTTCTGTTTGTTAGTGGAGGGTTTCTCCAAAGGGGTCCTAGGAATGAATCTTCTGGAATCATACTGGTTGTTTAGAAGGATCTCATTCCAAGTATTAATGAAGGAAGAGGGTTCTCTGGAGAACTCAGTGCTAGCCACTATCAAGTCTCTCAGAGACATTGGTAATTTATAAATGATCCTGTCCTTCCATAACTCAAACTCCATATTTGGGTTCATTGCCCTTAAGATTTTTACAAGTTTCATTAAAAACTCAATAGGTTTATCAGTAGAAGAGCTATATCTAGTTTCCTCATACTGCCTTTGTTGAGCCATTCTGAAATTGGAGCCACCAAATTGTGCTTTAATTAATTTCTTCCAATCCTCCCATGAGTAGTCATTCCCATCCAGGAGAACAGATTCATACAACATAAGGGCAACATTAGTAAACAAAGAAATTAACTTTGACACAATTTGCTCATCTGGGAGTTTGTAAGAATTTTTTAAGTTTTCAATTCTGGAAATAAATTGCTTCCAATCAGAGGAAGAATCACCATCAAATTTTGGGTACTGGTCAAGTTTTGGCCAATTCTTTTGATTTGAAGGAGTTTCCTTAGTACAAACTTGTTTCTGAGTAAGGAGCAGCTGTAACTTCTCTAGTTGGGCAATAATCTCATTGTTCAATCCCTCTGTTAAAGGTCCTGGTGCATCATTATTTTTTAATGGAAACTCAGGGGTATTAACATGTATTTCCGGAACTGATTTACTTTTAGATGAACTAGCCACAGGTAACTCTGGAGCATCCTGTACTGTTTTTTCCTTCAAAGAAATCTCAGAATACTTTTGATCAATAAACAATGAGTTCAATTTCTCCTCAATGGTTGTTAGTCTAGTTTTCAATCTTGGAAGACTAGATAAATTCTCATTTATTGTTGCAAAAGATAACTGATTCTTATTTTTAAAAGATGAAAAATGGTCATTCAATCTTTTCAGACTCATCTTATCTATCTCCACCTCCTGGAAACAGGCAGATACAGTATCTTTCATTTTAGACAAATTATTTTTTATATTTTGCCATAAAGCAACTTTCTTTTCATGGGTTGCTTTGTAATAAGACAATTCATCAGAGACTCTATGTGATTCACTTCTTAATGCTTGATAACCCTGATCAGTTAACAAACTATTATATCTCTGAGTCCATTGCATGTTGTTCATTATATGGTTTTTTTTTGAAACAATATCTCTCAAGTACTCATCATTAATCTTTGCTACATCTGGAGTGTTTCTCAATAAGGAAACTGAGTAACTTTCCAGATTCTCATAGAACTCATGGTCAAGAGTTTCATCAATTACAGCCATATCAGGGTTAATCATTGAGGTAGCAATTAAAGGTAATGGATTAGATACATGAGTTATTTGTCTACTTCTCGCAGCATCTACTGGTCTCAAGGTTTCTTCTTCCCTCTCAGACTTAACTGAAGGAACAGAATCAGCTACAAGAAAGGGCACTTGAGAATCAATAGAGGGGCTTACCAAGGATTGCTGGGTATGACCATATTGGGGTTTCTTCTTCTTTTGCCTCCTTGATAGCGATGTGGAGGTGTGGGGTTGACCTGGTTGGGTCTTGACGGACCTGCCTGAGGTAACTGATGCTGATTTTGAGACAGGTAGTCCAACTGCCACTTGGACACTTCCACCTTTTCTTGGGACTGGGTAGCCAATTGTTGTTGATCCCTGGGAGGAAGAGGTTTCTTCTTTTCTTGAAGAAAGGTATCTATCTTTCTCACCTTTTCTTCCAGAGCATCTACCCTTGCTTTTAGTCTCAAGTTTTCTGTCCTTAGCTCCTTTATGTGAGTTGAAAGATTCTTTACCTGTTGAGGCATTGGAATCTTTTTTATTCTGAAGCCTTTTGGAAGTTCTGGTGGTTTTATCATAGGCTTCTGATCCTTAGTTGTGTCTACTAGGATTTCCACTTCTTCCATCTCTACATCCTGTTTGGGGCAAGGATTTATTAATCTGAGAAATTCTTCTTGTTAAAGGAGAACTTACAGAATTAGGCT
Organism: Hemileia vastatrix; assembly: GCA_030280995.1. Lineage (NCBI taxonomy): Eukaryota > Fungi > Basidiomycota > Pucciniomycetes > Pucciniales > Zaghouaniaceae > Hemileia > Hemileia vastatrix. The sequence goes on from JASXTE010000012.1 coordinate 26,336,520, forward strand.
CATCATAATCAATCAATTCTAGTTCCTCCTCACGTGCAGCAGAACCATTTTGGTCAGTCATTTTAAGATTTAACTGAAATGAAGAAAAGAGACAATAAGATGGATTAGTATTTATTTTTATTTTTTATTTAACAGAAATAAAATAAAAATAAAAATAAAAAATCTTTTTTGGATAAAAATCTAAATAAAATTAATTTATTAATTCAAAAAAAATTATTTAAAACCAGGATTATAATATAATCAACTGAAGAAATAAATTGAAATTTTTATTAATAATTTTAATGAATTATTTTCAGGATTTGAATCAACTAATTTATTACCAGGACTTAATTTTAACTGAAGCAATTAAATATGAATTTTATTAATTGAAATTTTTTTTATTAAACTGATAACTTAACTACCAGGACTTAATGTCAACTGAAGTAATTAAATATAAATTTTTATTTAAAAAGATTTAATTAAACTGATCAGTTAACTACCAGGACTTAATGTCAACTGAAGTAATTAAATATGAATTTTTTTTAATTAAAAATTTTTTATTAAACTGATTACTTAACTACCAGGACTTAATGTCAACTGAAGTAATTAAATATGAATTTAAAAAAAAATTATTGTCAGGACAATTTGTCAACTGGAACAAATTAAATTTAAATTAATCAGGACAAAAATGTCAACTGAAAATTGTAATAATTAATATTAAAATTTAATTATTTATTACTTCTGGGACTAAGAACACTATTGCTCTATTATTGTCAACCAGGAAAAATAAAAAAAATATAATAATAAAATTGAATCCAAATTACCAGACACCACCCCCTGTAAAATGAGGAATTTAATGCCACTTACAGAGTGCTGAGTAAAAGGAAAATACCTAGCAAATGAAAAGTGCAAAGTAACCCACATATAGTAATATCAATAATTACCACAATATATACGGTGTTAAGTCAATATATGAACCTAATTTTTGGAGTGTGGTTTGATTCCCGTTCGCAGAAAAAATTTTTGTCACATGACGTATGACGTTTGTTGTTTTCGTCACTTTCTCGTCCTTACATTACTTTAATGCCGATAGTCCCTTTGATTTACGCCCTCAAATCACAATGCGCCTTCAACAATTGGGGAAGGCTTCCAATTGTCAAGGTTTACTTTTGGTCTAGAAGATTGGTTCGAGGTTTCTACAGGGTATTTAAGGGTTTAATGGTCTCTCAACAAAAGTTACCTATTTCTAAATCAATATGATTGTTGTTACTCAAATAAAAAAGGTAATTTTGAAATATTTAATATAGATTATAGATTTGAATTATGCTGTTGTAAATTCTAAGCTTATAAAATATAGAAATAAGTATTGTATTGTAATTGTAATAATAAGTAATTGATAAAGGAATGTTCTGAAAAGCACAAAGTAAGAGGCCTTTTATAGGCAAAACATGAGTGAATAAAATATACGGAATTTACACCATATACTGTAAGAATGTGAGAAAAAGAATGACTAAAAGGAGTACATATATGGCATAAGAAATAAATAAACTGGTACGTCAACAAGGGCATCAAATTTATCAGCAATAAAGTTTGAGTTCCTTGGACTGTCACAATAAGTTACACAATAATTAATTAATTATATTACTTTCACGGTATTCCAGATCTCTCACTGAGGTAATATAATTGTTTTAAAATTTTTTTATTATAATTTTTTTATTAAATTCTATTCTCATTGACTTATACTATTGAGCACAGTATTAGGGAGTAAAATTGTAGGGGACATTTTATTAACACTTATTAATTATACTACTTATTGTACTTAACTAGTTAATTGTAAGTAATACTTAAGTAGATAATTAATTATTAGTAAGAAGAAGGGGTGTGGCTTTAACTCAGTAAAATAATTAATTATTTTACCGGTTAAGTCTAGTAGCCTGGCTGACAGTATAAATCTAATAAATGGTAAAATATAACTCAATATAAGGGTCTCAGTAATTTAATCTCACTAATGATAAATGGTTTACAATCTATAGTTGGCAGAAAAATAGATATGATAATAAAAAAGCTATTCAAGGTACTTCAATAGCTCTAATTAAATTTATTCTAAATTTATTGTTTATATTTTTTAATTTAAATGATAAAAAATGTATAATATAAGCTAAAAACCCTCCTCCTTTTATACCCATGAATTCCCCAATGTTCCCCTTGATTTTCCAATACTCTATGCAGCTAATGATACCTCAATAAAGCTAGTACATATTTTGATCAACCTAAGTAGTAACAAATAACACAAGTAGAATAAAATCACATACCAAAATCCTGAAGTAATAGGGTTAATCAATCTAAATAAAAGAATAAACCAATAAGAAAGAATATGGGTGTAATAACTTAAAAAAAGACTTAAAAAGTAAAAAAAATAGCACTAAATATAACACATAGCTAATGGGGATAAACATTAGAAATGAAAAAGATAATTATTCTCAGTACATGAAATCCCCATCCAATTATGATCAATATTGACTGAGAAAAAATTGAGAAACCAAAAATAAGATGTGAAATGTTTGGGTAGCTGAATTCAGTCTCTTGCAAGGGACTCTCATGTGTAGTTACTTTACTAACTGATCCATTTGAAGCATAGTAGTGAATGGTAGGTGCCAATGTAGACAATCCTATAGTACTAGCTATAGGCCTTGACCAAGGGAGTTGGAAGAAAACCAGAGAGAAAATCACCTGTCCTTTAGAAAAATAGAGTGAGATTTACTTGCTAAAGTAAGTTGATTCCTGTTTGCTAAAGCCCCCTTTTCAACACACTTGACTGCTTGATGAGCCAAGAAAGTAGTCCCCAGACAGACTGCCAGACCAAAGAACTGAAATGTAGACCAATGTCCACACCAGAGAAAGCAAAGATACTCGATGTAGGCTGCAAATCCACACCAGAAACAGCAATAATACTTGATATAGCTTGCAAGACTATACCAGAGAGCCTGTTGCTAAAGTTGAGTTAAATGAAGAACTAACCTTGCAACCAACACAGCCAATTGTGGCCAAAAAAAGTGAAAATTGAGTGAGGAACAAGGATATCACCTCCAGATGGTTGTATGATAATTAAAGTTTCCCCAAACTGTTTTATTCACTATTTACATACAGACCACTACCTAAGAGCCCATGCACATCAATGAATTTGGCACCTGTACCAGCCAAATTGAATAAAACCCTCCAGAAGCGCTCCCCAACCTTCTAAAACAGAGGCAGGTGGGCTGCACAACGTCGGAGGTGCCACCTGAAGCGGCCTGGCCTCCCTGAAGCCAGAAAACCAATAAAGACACCTATTCTACTTAGAAAAATTCACTACAACTACTAAAATCTTTAAAACACAAACACCACACAATATGGGGGGCGGACTTGCTAGCAAGTCCGCAACCTTGGACCCAAACTCACCATAGATTGAACACACATTGAGCTATTGATAAAGGAACCATTCAATCAGGGATGAACACCACTCAGCAGAACAGTTTTAGGTGGGTGTTCAAGTAGAGTTCAGTATGGGTTCAGTCTGAGTTCAGTCTGAGTTCCATCTGAGTTCCATCTGAGTTCAGGTTGAGGACTTGCTAGCAAGTCCACCCCCTATATTGCGTAGTGAAAATTACGCTATAACAACATTGAGACATGAAATATCGAGCTAAATTAGCCCTATCCAATAGTACTAAGCACTTAACACTAAGACTTAAGGTTAGCCCGTAAAACACAAAAAAAAATTAAAAAGCTATCTTTTGTAACTGAAAAATGAGGAAATGACCCCTTAAAACTTACAATATGAAAAATATTATAAAAACATGAAATATAGAGAGAAACCGGGGCTATCCAAGGATAGTACCCACATACTCACAGTCCCAATATCCACGGAATAAAACCAGAAAAATACCCAATTCTTCAACAGATGTCAATTAAGACATGCACAAACAGTTCCAAAACACACCACAAAGGCCCCTGCCAATGTTGGAAGACCACATCCTCCCTCCAATTTATAATGTCCACATTCTTTCTTCATAAAAACACCATGTTCAACCTTTTTTCCAAATCTGCCTCTGAAATGGGTCCTTGCCAATACTGCATTGACAATAATTGAATCTGAACCATCACACCTCCTGTCCATCCATACATAACGTCCTGTGATGTCTGCCACTCCTTAAAGAAGTCCTGCTACAAACCTGGTCCATTATCTTCTGAAACAGCTTCACCTCTACCTCAACCTGGTCCATTTTCTACCAGAATCAAAAGATCTAGGCCATCTATCTTGATTCCCAGATTAATCAAAAAGCTACACCCTTCCCAGAAGAGTGCCAAAACCACAAAAACAACAAGTTCCACCATCTCTTGTCCATCTGATGGTAAAAACTTCCATTTCTTCTTTCCACTTTATAAAACTGATGACTTCTCAGTTCCTACATCTTCTGACAGTGATGATAACAATGTGGGATCCATTGAACCACCAACACCAAACCACTTGCCCACAATTAAGGCCAAGTTCAAACAACATACATCTCAACAGAGACACCTTTTTCTAAACTACTTTCAATCCACTCCTGCTAGAGATCCACAGAACATTGAGAACAGAAGACACCTCATTCACCACTTCAAGGCTAATTCTGAACACTTCATTTCATCTCTTGATTACCTCTGTAATTCAACTAGTACTTGAGCTTGATTCAGAAAAGAAAAATTGACCACACCATCTATAGGATGTAACCACAAACAACCCTCAGTTTTAAGTCTTGGGGGACTATCCTCATTTTATAGTCTTGGGGGACTCAAAAACCCTCAGTTTAAAGTCTTGGTGGACTCAAAACCTAAATCATAAACCCAGAACCAGAGATCAACCACATAAAGACACAGAGAAAAAAATAAAATTCTTTGGTAATTGTGAATAGAGCCTCAAGCCCATCAATTACCCCCAAACTTGCCTTTGCTAAATTCAGAGGCTCCCCCTGTGGATACCCTCTTCCAATCTTTCAAACCCATTCCAACAACAAAAACACATTCCTCAGTTTATAGTCTTGGGGGACTACACCATCAAACAATCCTCAGTTCAAAGTCTTGGGGGACTACACAGTGTTAAGTTTAAAGTCTTGATGGACTATTTTCGAAACTCCTTGAAAACAGCCAGTTTAAAGTCTTGGAGGACTACCAGATCCACAGTAGTAAAAATATATTCTTGAAACAATATATTTTTCAGTTTAGAGTCTTGATGGACTAAACATCCAAAAAGCCTAAGACCAATTCTTGAAAACTAGCCAGTTTAAAGTCTTGGAGGACTACCAGAAAACATATTTCAGTTTAAAGTCTTGATGGACTGTCCAGAAAAAATCTTGAAGATATATTCCATAAATAAAAGATCAGTTTAAAGTCTTGAAGGACATTCCAAAAAAAAATCTTGAAGATATAGCCCATAAATCCCAAACTAAAAACCATCAAAGCCAAAATAATTTAACCTCCTTTAACAAATAAAACAAAATAAAATGGTATCCCCCAGCCAATTGATGAGCTGATCCCCTGATACCTTACCCACATTCAAGTGCACCTTGATGTGGTCACACCTAAAAAAAATTTTTATAATTTTTTTTCTTTTTGATTTTGACTCCTCCTCTTCTACCAAAAACATTTTCAGAGACCTATCTTGAGCCTTTGAACCAACATAGCCTCAATAAAAAAATTAAAAGAAAAAAAGAGAAAAAAGAAAAAAATCTTTAATCCACCACTTTCAAAACCAACACCCTAAAACCACATAGCAAAGCCAGCTCCAGGTCTACAGAAAAGATCACTGGGTGGGCTCCCTCCAATAAGTAAAAATGATGGGAGACCACCAGTAATCCACCACCAATCCAAAATTGCCAAAAGACATCCATGGCAATCCAGTTTAAAGTCATAGAGGACTAAAAACCTGAATCACAAAAAAACAACACTAGAATTCAACTAGAAAAAAACCAAAGGCTTGAAACAGACATTCTGGGGTAACTTTTCTACAGAGTAGCCAGCTCATCAGTCACCCCAACACTTGCCAAAATAAAATCTAGAAGCCCCCCCCCCGGGTACCTTCTAACAAAAACACAACATCCAACAAAATTAAACAAAACCAATAAGCATGAGGGTTCCAACACTTGAAGACCAAAAGAATTTCCAGTTTAAAGTCATGGTGGACTAAAAACATGTTAAATAAAAAAAACCAATACTAGAATTCAACAAAATTAAGAGAAGGGGTTGGAAAAAGACAATCTGGGGTAACTGTTTTTAGAGCAGCCAGCCCATCAGTTACCCCCACACTTGCCAAAATAAAATATAGAAGCCCCACCCCTGGGTACCTTCTAACAAAAAAATATCTTACAACACAAATCTTCTCCCATAAAAAACAAAAACCATTAAAAAACCATTAAAATTCTTGAAAGCCAAAAAAATCCAATATAGAAATAAAATTTTGCAGTTTAACCTCATGCTGGAGGTTAGATAAAACCAATTACCATAATTTTTATCTTCATTTTCTTTTAAATAAAATACCTATCTTCACTTCAATTTTTCTTTTCTTCCATTTTCATTCTACTAAGATTTTTTTTTTTGCTTTTTTTTTCCTTTTTTATATAGAGACTTTAACAAGAGACACTGATAAGAATTGGATAAAACAAATAAAAAAACCTGACCAAATACATAGAGGCAAAATTAAGAAAAAACCAAAACAATTAAGTAGTTTATCCTCATTTCGGAAGAATAAGATTCTTGAAAAACAAAGGTTGAAACCAATAAGTTTGCCCCTAGGGCCTGAACCCCCTAAGCTCCTCTTCCAATTCTGATATCCCAACATCAGAACTCCAAACAAATATTCCATCCTCCTCCATACACTGAGTCAACCATAGTTCACATCACCAGAATCAATAAATTATCCACCCTGTGAAACATGTGGAACATCCACAACATCTGTAAAATCAAGCTCCATATCAGTGACATCCAAAACATTACAATTTTCCTCTTCCCTATAGGAATCTTGCTTAGAATCTTCAAAATCCTCCAGAATAACATCCATAACATCAAAATAAAAATCCTCCTCCAAGCAGAGACCTTCTGATCTTGAGGGAACCACCTGAAAATAATCTTCCTCTATTAGAAAAAGATCTAAGACAGAATCTTTCTGTCCATTCAAAAATTCAACTGATACATCTTCCTCCAATAAGCCATTATCTGAACTTGAGAAAGAAAAATAGTCATCCCTCAACAACCATTCATACACCACAGATTCCTTCTCAATATACCAAAATCCTTTATCATGACCAGACAAATCCTCCTTTTCACAAAATTCATCCAAACATAAGGAAATACACTTATCCTCTAGTGTATACCTCTCCAAAACATCCAGTGAAACACATTCATGAGTTCCCATGGTATCCTCTGGAAAAGAAAAATATGCTTCACAAACATCATCAGAATCACCATCTTTCAAATTTGATGGCTCCAACACCTCCCCAGAAGCTTAAATTTCCACCACAGTCTTCTGAACCTCTCTGTCCAAAAGTATTTACTCACCAGATTCCACATCCTTATCCTTCATACCATCCAAATATACCAAAATAACCTCCTTTAAAACAGACATAGCAGGAATCCTAATTTCCCCATTTGGAAGAGTCTTCATCAAGTGAGCCTTGAAAAGAATCTCCATAACCTCCACCTTTACATTCCTACCCATGGCACTCCAAAATACATACATGGCCCCATCTTCATGTGGTAATATATCATTATATACCAGATAATCCAGAGCCTCCCCAAAATCCTCCATAAATTCCCCATACTGAGAAAGAGAAGTTACACCACCTTTCAATTCCCACTTCCTAGAAATCCCATGAAGATCCACCATTGAGAAAGTAGTAGGCCACCTTTTAACCATTTCAATCTTCAACTATCCCTAGTCCTGACTCCTATATCCTGCCATACCAGAAACTTCCTTCTTCATCTCCCTATTACCAATGAAAAAGATTACTTGCCTAACCATGTCCAACAGTGAAGCCCCATCAATCTGAGAAGCAACCTCAAACCTAGCCAAAAACCCCTTTGCATCCTCTCCCAAAAACCTTGAACCATCCCAAGACTGAATCCTAACCATTCTAGCAATTCCAAGTTACAGCCTCCAATCTCCACCAAAGATAGCCAAAGTTCCCCCAAGAGCCTTAGAGACCTAGGAGGGAACAAATAAAACAGAAAAGAAGACCCCTAGACCAATCACAAAGAGATATAGCACCAAATTCAAAATTCACAAAAGGAGATCCACCAAAGATAGAAGCCTAGATCAACAGAGATTCCAAAAAACTAGCAAGTTCTAGCCCACTTTGGGAGCCAGAAATGTAGACAATCCTATAGTACTAGCTATAGGCCTTTACCAAGGGAGCTGGAGAAAAACCAGAGAGAAAATCCCCTGTCCCTTTAGAAAAATAGAGTAAGATTTACTTGCTACAGTAAGTTCCTTCCTGTTTGCTAAAGCCCCCTTTTATACACACTTGACTGCTTTATGAGCCAAGAAATTTGTCGCCAGACAGACTACCAGACCAAAGAACTGAAATGTAGACCAAAATACACACCAGAGAAAGCAAAGGTACTTGATGTAGGCTGCAAATACACACCAGAGACAGCAATAATATTTAATATAGCTTCAAAGACTATACCAGAGAACCTGTTGCTAAAGTTGATTTAAATGAAGAACTAACCTTGCAACAAACACAGCCAATTGTGGCCAAAAATAGTGAAAACTGAGTGAGGAACAGGATATCACCTCCCAATAGTTGTATGATAATTAAAGTTTCCCCAAACTGTCCTATTCACTATTAACATACAGACCACTATCTAAGAGCCCATGCACACAAACGAATTCGGCACCTGTACCAGCCAAATTGAATAAAAATACTCCAGAAGTGCTCCCCAACCTTCTAAAGCAGAGGTGGGTAGGCCGCCTGATGTCGGAGGTGCCGCCTGAAGCTGCCCGGCCTCCCTGAATCCAGAAAACCAATAAAAACACCTAATCTACTTAGAAAAATTCACTACAACTACTAAAATCCTTAAAACCCAAAATTACGCTATAAGAACGTTGAGACATGAAATATAGAGCTAAATTAGCCCTATCTAATGGTACTAAGCACTTAACTCTAAGACTTAAGGTTAGTCCATAAAACATGAAAAACAAAATTAAACAGCTATCTTTTGTAACTAAAAAATGAGGAAATGACCCCTTAAAACTTAGAATATGAATAATATTATCAAGACATTGTTGTCTTCCAAAATTGGCAGGGGCCTATGTTGTGTGTTTTGGCGCTGTTTGTGTTTTCTTAATTGACATCTGTTGAAGTATTGGATATTTTTCTAATTTTATTCCCTGGATATTGGGACTGAGAGTATGTGGGTACAATGATTGGATAGCCCCGGTTTTTCTATATATTTCATGTCTTGATAATTTTTTTCATATTCTAAGTTTTAAGGGGTCAATTCCTCATTCTTCAGTTACAAAAGATAGCTGTTTAATTTTGTTTTTCTTGTTTTAAGGGCTAACCTTAAGTCTTAGTGTTAAGTACTTAGTACTATTGGACAGGGCTAATTTAGCTCTATATTTCATTTCACAATGTTGTTATAGTGTAATTCTGTGTTTTAAGGGTTTTAGTAGTTGTAGTGAATTTTTCTAATTAGATTAGGTGTTTATTTTGGTTTTCTGGCTTCAGGGAGGCCGGGCCCCTTCAGGCAGCACCTCCAATGTCTGGAAGCCCGCCCGCCTCTGTTTTAGAAGGTTGGGGAGCGCTTCTGGAGGGTTTTTATTCAATTTGGCTGGTACAGGTGCCAAATTTGTTGGTGTGCATGGGCTCTTAGATAGTGGTCTGTATATAAATAGTGAATAAGACAGTTTGGGGAAACTTTAATTATCATACAACCATCTGGAGGTGATATCCTTGTTCCTCACTCAGTTTTCACTGTTTTTGGCCACAATTGGCTGTGTTTGTTGCAAGGTTAGTTCTTCATTTAAATCAACTTTAGCAACAGGTTCTCTGGTATAGTCTTTGAAGCTTTATCAAGTATTATTTCTGTCTCTGGGGTATATTTTCAGCCTACATCAAGTATCTTTGCTTTCTGTGGTGTGGACATTGGTCTACAATTCAGTTCTTTGGTCTGGTAGTCAGTCTTGGGACTAATTTCTTGGCTCATTAAGCAGTCAAGTGTGTTGAAAAAAGGGCTTTAGAAAACAGGAACCAGTTTAGTTTAGCAAGTAAATCTCACTCTATTTTTCTAAAGGGACAGGGGATTATCTCTCTGGTTTTACTCCAACTCCCTTGGTCAAGGCCTATAGCTAGTACTATAGGATTTTCTACATTTCTTGTGCCCAAAATGGGGAAGAACTTGCTAGTTCTTTGGAATCACTGTTTTCTTTGGTTGACTCTTTTTGATGTTTTGGTCTGGAGGAATGGCTTCTGGTTCCTCTATTCCTGTGGTGACTGTCAGTGGGGGTGATGGTCCGCCTGCTGTGATGGTCAAGAAGTGTGTTAGGATCAAAACTTGGGATGGTACAAGTTTAATGGGGAGGATGTCAAGTGGTTTCTAGAGAAGTATGAAACTGCTGCTGGAGTGGATGATGCTTCCTACCTGGACATGGTGAAGCAGATTATCTTCTTAATTGGTGATAGGTCAAAGGAGAAGGAGATTGTGGCAATGTCTGGCTACAAGAAGAGGGATTGGAAATTGTTGTGTAGGGAGATGGTGGATAGATGGGGTGTCAGGTTCACTATGGTGGATCTGAACAAGGCTATCAGGGAATGGCAATCTTATGGTGGTGTTGGTAACTTACATAGTTACAGGAAGTTTCTGCTACAGTTTGATCCTGTGGTGGAATATTTGGTGGAAGTATAGGAGCTAGCACATGAAAATGCTGCCAAAGATGTTTTTTGGTCTGCCCTGGCTAGAGATGTCAGGATGGATGTGTTGAAGGAGTTTTCAAGAAAGGAATTGATGAGGACTCTTTCTAATGGGGACCAGAAGTTTCCTGCCTTGGATAAGGTGAAGGAGGCTGTTGAGGCCCATTTGAAGTTATTGGCTGTGGACACCTATCAGGAGGGGTGTGCCAAATAGGTCAGCAAAGTCAGTGAGGCTTTGTCACCGGACGACCTATGCACAAGGTCGACGATGTTCCTGAAAGTGAGATAAGAGATTTAGAAACTTCTTCGAGGCACAGAGGAATGATTCAAGGAAGTGATTCAAAGGTCACTCGAAGTAAGAACTACAGGTTTGAGATTCGTTTGAGAAGAATTATAAAATATTTTCAAAGGTAATAGGAATTCTTAAGATCTCACGAAGGGTTGGAAACTCAATAATCAAATATTTAGGATTTAGAAATGAATATTGAGAAATTGAAAGAAAGATACAATAACAATGTTTTAACTTTAAAGATTTACCACTATTAATGTAAATACGATTTATAATTTAATTCTAAGGAATATCGAACCAAAATACCCAACCCTTTTATATCCTTTGTTCCTCCTCGCATTGACCTCCCTTCCATCGCATCGTTCCCATACCATTGACCATTACTAACATACACTTAGACCCTCTTTGCTAAATATCCGTCCATGCTCAATTTACCCCTTTTTAATTAATTAACAAAACTTTAATGAAAAACTACTACTGTACTATTTCGTTGAACCTAGCGCTGTGCGTCGCTTATTGAAAAGGAGACTAAGGCACCCTATTGGGAGATTGACTAATTTAGATTTAGAGTTTAGGCTAGCGCAGTTAAATAGTAAGTACACAAAGGAAAATCGCAGTTGCTATGGAGAATTGCTTTCTGCGCTTCGAGTATAGATTTAGGACTCAATATTATTGATTTAATGAGCTGCTTTCGCCTCGAGTGTCACGTGGCGCGTGACAGATGCCCGGGTATAAGAATCGCAAACTCCGTTGAGCTTGAGCCATCTTCACACACTAGTTTCCCTTCTTCTATAACTTTTTCCTCACTTATTAATTTCCCTTTTTATAATGAACTGCCCTACTCCCACACCTACGCCTCCACACCCTAAAGCGGATGGGGGAATGATTACGCGACAATTTTCACAAACTTGCACGGCTTGTGAAAGCATGGAATACTTTTGTGTCGAAAGTACGGCAACTCGAGGCCCTCTCCAGAAATGCGAGTTTTGCCGTTGGCGACGAGTGGCGTGTGATGCGTTGACGAAGAACGCAGAGATCAAACAACGGTTTACCAAGACCAAGTTTTGGGTAATCCCTAAAACAAAAGAGGTGGTTGAATACATTTGGGATGTCTCAATTGAAGATGAACAATTGGTGGGGGAGAATGATAAGGAGCTAAATAACGAGATCACAACCTGGGTAACCCAGGCCACGAGTTCGAAGCCGGGTGTTGAGGAAGAGGTCGACGAGTTGGTGGAGGAAGATGAAGATGAAGTCCCTGTTCCAGGGCTGGCACCCAAGAAACAACGGGTGGTCATCGAAGACAATGAGGAGGAAAGAGAAGCAGAGGTAGAGGTAGCGCCAAGGTTATTCTTAGAGCCTGACCCCATCTTCGAGGTAAGTTTTCAATTGTTATTTTTTTAAGGATTAGGTTACTGATGAGTTTTGTTTAGACATCGAATACCCTTGAAGACCTGATTGGGGAGCCTGCGCCGCTTTTACCAACTGAGGCAAACCCTCCGGACACGGATGTAGTCGAAGAACCTGAAGACACACTGGACCAGGTGTGGTCAAAGAAACCTCGTCAATGTTGACGAGTAAGGTTCGCGGTATGGTAAGGTAAACTCTTACAGTTGCCTTGCTGTAAGCAGAATCCGGAGGAGATATGTGGATTTAGCTGAAAACCCCGTCCTTCCAATAAAAATAACAAAGTAGGTGTTCTAAATCACTAAGCTAACCAATCTACTTGAATCTGTTTAATAAAAATAATGAAACTCTAAAATATTTAACGCTTATTGAGATTTAAATAAAAGTGGCTGTTGATAAAGAAATACTGATAACAACAATTAAGGTGTACCAGTGAAAGATCTGAAAAGATTGACTTTTATGTTTTTATAATAATTTAAATTTATATGAGACAGCAATAATCAAGTCCCAGCGATGAAGACCTTTCTAAAGATACCCTGTATGAAGTGTTATTTAAACTGTTGAATTGTATTTCTAAAATGTTATGTAAAAATAATAATGTTGTAAGGGTATTACAAGTTATTTTAATTTGTTGAGTAATAAAAAAATGAGACTGTGGTGGTTAAAGATTAAGCTGTATGATCTGTCCCCCCCTCTCAATTTCGAGTTTGAGAGTCGCTTAAGTATTCCTAGTCACGTGCCTAAGTTTTCCCCTCCAGAGCTCTTCCAGAGTCAATCCGGAGCCCGTACGGAGTCCGTACGGAGTCGAAACGGAGTCGAAACGGAGTCCGTCCGGACTTCCGGACTCAATTTAGAACCTTAAAACTATAATAAAAAATCTAGAAAAATTACACATAATAGAGCTACTTCCCCTTTACATACCAAACTAATTTTCGTAGCCTGCGCAGCTCTAATTACCCCGTGAAAATTCATCAAAGTTAGGTAATTTTTGAAAACGTAAATATTTCTATAAAACTTTAAAATTCATTTAAAAATATAAGAAAAATAGTAAAAATTCTGGGAAAATTTCCCAAGGTTCTTGAGTAACTCGACTTAATACTTATAAATTTTTTAGACCGTAAAAAATAAGTTTTCTCCGTAAAATAAATTGTTTTCGTGTAGGCATTCGCTCGTGACCAATTTCTTCATATTTTAAACTCCAATAAATTAAATAAAACCCTTTTATAAAAAATAATAACACCAATCTTGCATGCCGTGATAACTCCATTTACATACTTAGGTGCCGTACTAAACTTTAGGCTACCACATCCTCCCTCCAATCGAGAATGTCCCCATTCTTATAACTTTGCATAAGTGGTTGAGAAATTCCAAAAGAATTATCTTGTCTAATAAAATAATTTGATAAATTTGTTTTAGCTGGTCTTCTTATAAATCTTTATAAAAAAAACGTTCTTTCTTCTTCTCTGGCTTAATATAACATAAAATAAAATAAAATAAATCTTGTGATGATTCCACTACTGAGAGCAAGGTTTGAATCCCTTCAGACTCCCATATACCAGTCTTCCTTCTTGTCACAGCATTGAGAGAGTGGATCTTCCTATGAGCCGAATACTCCTGATTCCAACCTCATAGGGCCCCCCACTGAGCCGAATTCTATGATTCCAATCTCGCCATAAGGTCCTCCAAGCTTCACACCAAAAAAAATGGCCTAACTATGAGGCACTAAAAAAAATCATTCCCTAAAATCCAACTACCATCCTAACTTCTGATTCCTTCATCACAATTTTCAAACTTTGCTATACAGCAAACCCATAAAATACTTTTGCCAGGCTTCCAATAATAATATTAACTTTAGACCATGTCAAAGCGCCACAAATTTCACCTAATTAACCATTATGCTTTCTTTAGCATCATTACCACCTAAAATTTTAACCTCCTAAAGCCTATCAGCACCCAATTCCAGAAATAATTGAATAACCAGTTTAGAGTCATAGTGGACAGTGATAAATTAAAAGATTGAATTGAGTTATCCAAACAAGATTGACATTCCAGTTTAAAGTCTTGGTAGACCAAACATATAATCGATTGCCAGTTTATGGTCTTGGTGGACCAAAGATCGTTTAGGTGCATAAATAACTTGAAATATTCCTAAGTAAGGCCTAGGCTTGACCAAAGATTGAATAAATTTGATAATCCAGTTTAATGTCATAGTGGACCAAACATTTGATCGACAAGTAATCCAGTATAAGGCCATAGTGGTCCAATGAATGTTGAATTATCCTGCAGATATTAATTTTCCAGTTTAAAGTCATAGTGGACTAAACAATGAATGAACTACCAGTTTAAAGTCATGGAGGACCAAACATTTAATCGATAAGAAATCCAGTTTAAGGTCATGGTGGACCCAACACTTGATAATAGTCCAGTTTAAGGTCTTGGTGGACCTAACATTTGATTTATATAAAAGAAATACGTCTCTGAAAATATCCATAAAATCATGATTATCCTTGAAATTCAGTTTAAAGTCTTGAAGGACTAACAGCTCCAATATAAAATATTTAATGACAGTCTTGAAAATTAGCCAGTTTAAAGTCTTGGAGGACTAACAGATGTCAAGATAAAGAAAATTATCCTTAATGAAAGTCTTGAAAAATAGCCAGTTTAAAGTCTTGGAGGACTAACAGCTCCGAAATTCGTATAAAAAAACTTAAAGAACGTCTTGAACAGTAGCCAGTTTAAAGTCTTGGAGGACTAACAGCTCCAAAATTCGTATAAAAAAAAACCTTAAAGAATGTCTTGAACAGTAGCCAGTTTAAAGTCTTGGAGGACTAACAGATCCAAAATACGTATAAAAAAAAAAAACCTTAAAGAACGTCTTGAACAGTAGCCAGTTTAAAGTCTTGGAGGACTAACAGCTGTCTTGAAGTAAAATCCCATAGGTATTGAGTTCCCCTAGACCCTGTTTCCTGTCTAAACTAAATGAAAAAAAACTAAAAAAAATGAAAACTAAAAAAAATAAACTAAGAAATATAATAATAATTTTAATTTAATTAATTAATTTTTTATTTATTTATTTTTTTTTATTTATTTATTTATTTTTTTATTTATTTATTTATTTATATTTTATTTATTTATTTTATTTATTTATTTATTTATTTATTTTATTTTTTATTTTTATTTCTTATTTTTTATTTTTAATTTTAATTTTGTTTTTAATTTAAAATAAAAGATTTTAGAAAAGATAGTTTTGAAATAAAAGTTAAAATTTAATTTTTGAAGAAAGATAAAAGAATTTGAAAAGAAATATAAAAAAAGTACTAAAATAAAATTTTAAAAGATGCCCCCCGGCCATTTGATGAGCCGTACCCTCGACATCATACCCACATCCAAGTGCAACTTGATGTGGTTACACAATTTTGAGAAATTGAAAAGAAAAGAAATTAAATGAAAGTTTTTAGAAGATAATTTTTATAATGATGATCACTGGGTGGGCTCCCTCCAATTTATAAAAATGATTAGAGACCACCAGTGAGCATCACCTTTACAATAATTCATAATATATATTTAAAGAAAAGAAATCACAATCTAACATAAAAAAAATCAAAAACAAAATAAAAAAAATCTTGAATCCGGCGTTGAGAGCGGTGTCTCTTGATTCGTTCCAGTTTATAGTCTTAGTGGACTTCCTAAAATTAAAAGACAAAGCCAGGATTCAACTAGAAACAGGGAAAATTTTGGAAACGAACATTATGGGGTAATTGTGTATAGAGCAGCCAGCCCATCAATTACCCCCACACTTGCCAATATTTAATTAAGAAGGTTCCCCTGTGAACACTTCTTCCAATAAATTTTAAAATTTTCCAACACTATCTTCACCCATATTTTAAGAATTTTAAGTTTTCGAAAATTTCAAAGAAGGTCTTCTTGCATTTCGTTAAGTTTCATCACAGTTTCGTTGACATCATAGTTTATCCTCGTTGCGGAGGTATAAAATTTGATAAATGTCATTAGAATTGTAGTTTATCCTCATTTCGGAGTTGATAAAATTTAAGAAATTTCATAGTTTATCCTCATTGCGGAGGAATCCATAAAATTTCGTAGATATCATTTAAAATTGTAGTTTATCCTCATTTCGGAGTTGATAAAATTTAAGAAATTTCATAGTTTATCCTCATTGCGGAGGTATAAATTTAATAAAAGTCATTAAAATTGTAGTTTATCCTCATTGCGGAGGAAATAAAATTTTCATAAATGTCATAGTTTATCCTCATTTCGGAGTTGATAAATTTTAAGAAATTTAATAGTTTATCCTCATTGCGGAGGATCCATAAAATTTAAGAAGTTTCATAGTTTATCCTCATTGCGGAGGAAGACTTCGGCACTCCTGGTGCCTCTAGGATAGAACCGTTTCACTTGATCGGCCGCTACCCTCTTCTTCAATACAACTCCATCCAACTCTTCTAGCACATATGAACCGCCGGAAACTTGCTCCTTGATTTTATACGGTCCATTCCACCTATCTGCAAACATTTTTCCCCACTGACTTTCCAAACTCCTATTATACACCAGGACCATATCTCCTGGGTTCAAAGGTTTCCTTAATCGATGTGCCAACCGCTCATCCCAATATCTAACTGATTGATTTCGGATCTTCATCATCCGCGAATATGCCTTTTCTAAATATTCTTCTTTCTTTTCTAGCTGCATCATTCTTGCACACAATAATTCTTCAGTAGTTTTGACCGTGTCCCAGTCAACTCCAAGATATGATTCAGCTTCTAAATCAACCGGTAAAACTGCTTTCTGTCCAAAAACAAGTTCATAAGGTGAAAATCCGGTCGTCCTTTTGGCAGTGATTCGATCAGCAAATAAAACTAAAGGTAAATAGTGCCTCCACTTTTCAGCACTTGTCCCACACATTTTAACTAAAGCATCCTTAATAACTTGATGCCCTCTTTCAACCATGCCTTCAGCTTCAGGATAATATGGGGTTGCTACCCTAACCTTTGATCCAACTTTCAATATGGCCTCTTTAAACTCTGTCCCAAATTCAGGACCTCCATCTACCGTTACCAACTTCATCACCCCATACCTATATACCCAATTATTCAAAAAAAAATTCTGCCACATTTTTGGCAGTTAAATTAATAAGAGGCGCTGCCTCTACCCAACCAGATAGATCATCTCTGGCCACAATTAAATATTTATACCGTCCCTCTTTTATATGAACGGCATCTAAACTAACTCTTCCAAAGAGCGTATATTCACCGGTCGCGCTTCCAGGTTCTTTTGGCCTTAAATAACTTCGTCTTTGACATTCTTCGCATGACTGAACCCACTGTTTAACAGCCATCTTCATGCCAGGCCACCAAAATCGATCAGAAATTCTTCTAAATGTTTCTCCTACGCCTCTATGCCCGAGATCTTCATGCAGTGATTTCAAAACTAATTCTTGCCCCTTCTGTTGAGTTATAACTACTTGAGGATTTGGATACCTCCTCCTCATTAAACGTCGACCAGATAGGTAAAACGTAGATGACTTCCTCTTGATAGCCACCCATTCATCGTCTTCACAATCTTCTGGCCTCTCTAAAGTCAACAAATATTTGACTAACAAAAAATAAAAACCAGTCTGACCCCAGACTTCATCTTGAAAATCGATTAATATAACATCAATAGGGACTTCTCTATCACCAATATCACCTGCACATGAATGAGCCAATAATCGTTGACCCCTAAATAAATCTTTAATCGAGCTATGTCGACGTTGTTCTTCTGAACCTTTGGATCCTTCGAAAACCGTATTTGAAAATACCTCTTTCTCTTTATCCACCTTTTTATTTAAGTTCTCTAATTCTCCAACATATACACCATTCCTTAATTTACTACTATCCCACACTACCAATCCATCTTCCTCTACATACACCACATCTTCTTCTACCTCCTCTCTGCCGAATTTATCTACACCTTTTCCAACACCTTTATTAACATAAAAACTATTTTCCAGTTTATCCTCTTGGTGGAGGTCATCAACACCATAATCTAAACACATTAGTCCTGCCAGTTTAACCTCATGGGGGAGGTATGGAAAGTCTTCAGCTCCTTTAGTGCTGGCTTTGATAATAGGTATATCTTCATCGAACTCTTCTGAGTCTGAATCTTCTTCAGTGGGTGGTCTCCTTGATAACCCATCTGGCATAGTAAAAGTCTTGCCAGGCTTATGAACTAAATCAAACGAAAAATGTTGAATAAAAGCTACCCATCTCGTCATGGGTGCGTTCGGTAAACTTGGGGAATTAATCATCTGGATTAACGATTTCGCATCCACTTGCAACTCAAAATGTTGCCCCCACAAAATATGCTGAAGTTTCTTCAGTATTTTTGCCACACCACATAATTCCAATTTTGGTTGAGAATATCTTGATTCGACCTCAGTAAATACTACAGATTCATACCTAACTGGCCTGATGTAACCAGCTTTATCCATCTGAGACAAAACCGCCCCAGCTGCAACCTGACTTGAATCAACTGCTAAATAAATTCTGCCAGCATCTTTTCCATAATCTAACTTGTGCAGGACTAAATCCTTCCCTACAACCTCCTTCAACTTCACAAACGCCTTCTCACACTCTTCATCCCACTCCCAGTCTGCATCCTTTCTCGTTAACCGTCTCAATGGAGCTGCCAATGAAGAAAAGTCCTTGATAAACATTCTAACATATACGCAAACGCCTAAAAACCCTCTAACTTCGGTCGTATTCTTGGGTCTTGGCCAGGACTGAATTTTGTTAACTTTCTTCTTGGACATAATCCTACCCTCTCTACATACCACATGGCCTAATATTTCTAAGGCTGGCACACAACATGAAAATTTTGAACCTGAAACAGTTAAGCCAGCCTCTTCAATTCGAAACAAGATTCTTTCTAAAGTAATTGCAAACTCCCAAATGAATTTGCGTATCCCGGGATTCTCTTCCAACACCTGGTTATCATAGTCGGTTGTTGGTCCCTTAATTCATCCATCATCTATAAAGATTCCAGCATATTGTGGAATTTCATCTTGAAGGATCCAAGCCATCTGAGCTTGATAAACTGCAACCGAATTGGTTGCTCCTTGAGGTAATCTTGTTAACTGTAAACGTCCAAGTGGCGTATCGAATGTAGTGAGTGGCCTTGAGTCCGGATGTAACTCTCTCTCATCATATCCACCCATAATATCTCCCAAACCATAACACACTCTCCCTGCAAACGCTTCTACAAACTCCTCAGCACTAGGCGGTATCCCAGCATCCTTTATTGTAACCCTATTTAATTCCCTAAGATCATGAACTACTCTAAGCTTGCCATTCGGTTTCTTGATACAAAATACCGGACTAGAATAACTTGACGTTGATTGCTCATACAGTCCAGTGCGTATCCGTTCTCTGACAACTTCGATATAAGCTTCTTTTAATGCAGCTGGAATAGGAATCGGTTTCTGCTGCCACGGTTCATGACATACCACAGGAATCTTGTAAGGCTCCCCATAGGAATGCTTCAACACACCCCTCTCCTCTTCTTCAAAAGCAATGGCCTTCTCTCGCTTGACCATCACATCCAACAACAACTTCTTCTCTTCTCCAGACAACCAACCATCAGGTCCAAAATTAACAACACCCAGTCTCTCAAAAGTGATTCTTGACGTCTCAGAAAATTCAGGCGGATTCTTCACCAAGGGACTTTCATAAGGATCTCTTGATAACCTTGGTCTTCTCAAAGGTGGATTTAATTCAGCAGGTAGCGGTTCATTAATAGGTCGAACTTTATTTGCTACTTTCTTATATTTGGCTGCGTCCACATCTAAATAAACTTGAGGTAAAACATCGCCATTAAAACTTTCATCAAATGAATCATCTTCATCGCCAGAATCAGAATAAGAAAAATTAGAAAAATATTTTATTTCATTTTTAAATTTTACCCTTTTCTCCTTTCCCTCGTCTAATTTATAAACAGATTTTCCAACACCTTTGCTTCCCTTATCCAACAGTAAATCACCCGTAAAGAAAGTTGGCAGTTTAACCTCTTGCTGGAGGACCGGAATTGAATTTTCACAAAAATTATTTTTTTGTGTTTTAATTATACCGAGATTTTTTATTTGATTTTGATGAGATAATTGCAGTTTACCCTCTTGCTGGAGGTCCGTAATAGAAGGAGATAATTGCAGTTTAACCTCTTGCTGGAGGTCCGGAATAACATTTTCACAAAAATTATTTTTTTGTGTTTTAATTATACTAAGATTTTTAATCGGGTTTTGATGAGATTTTCGCAGTTTACCCTCTTGCTGGAGGTCCGTAAACATACCCTTCCAATTTTTATCCAACCTAATTTGGCCCATTTTGCCTTTTTCACCGTTTTTAAATTTAATAGAAAAACAGGGTAAATCCAATAAACATATAGAAAAGTTCAAAACGTATTTGCACTCCAAAGTAATATTAACAGAAAATAATTGAGAATCCACTTGAATTATCTCCAAGTGAGCTGACCTATTGCAATCCGGGATCTCATCCTGAGGAGAGATTACAACATTAGAGCGATCAGCCCCTGCTACCCCAAAAAATGAGGGCAACCATCCCTTTCTAACAAAAATAATTCACCAGAAGCCGTCCGTTTTATATGCCGCTTCTTGGTGCAAACACAACACTGGCACAGAGTAGTAATCCCTGGCCGTGTTTCCCAACCTTCATCTCCAGGAGGCGCTAACCGCATATGTAACCTCCGCATATCTTCACCAGTGATCTCCAAACTAATCCCCATGCCAGCTTGATACCCTATCCTGGCCTCAAAATCCATCAAAAAAGGACCACCAAGAACAGTTTTGACTGCTCCTCTGGCCACATAAAAGTGAACCTTACCAACAGATCCACCAATGCCTAACCTGACATGCTCAGCAGTACCCATCAGCTCTGTTGCATGCCCTCCAATACCTCTGAGGTTTCCCCCAGTTCCACTTTTAATTGGCAAGCCTATACTTGTCGCTTGCTCCAATGAAATTAAATTAATTTGAGACCCTGAATCGACCAAGGCCTTAACTTCTTTACCATTAAGAGTTACCACCAGGTAACCCAGGGGAGCGGAAAAATGCGTATCTACATCTTCCCCAAACTTTTCAGCATTTTCACAAATATATTCCACCTCTCCAGTGGAAACCCGACGCCTCGTCAAATGCTTCTTTTGCTTTTCAGCAAGCGCCGGACTAATCGTAAATAACTCCCCCAAAGATAAGGGAATCTGAAGTTGATTCACCCTATTCAAAACTGCGTCCATCGCATTAGCTTGACCAGAAACTACTGGCGGCTCATACTGGACCTTTGATTTAACAACCTTGGCCCTGGGTACCTCTTGAGGTCCAACCAAGCCATCTTCACCCCCCATAATAACATCTTCACTTTCTATAACCCTAACTCCGTCACCAGCTTCTTGCACTAATCCTGATCCATCGCTAGTCCTTCTTACTCCCTCCATTGGGATGGGACCGCTAAAACTTGGTCTGGGTAGAGACGCCAACGGTACGTCCTCCTCAGAATCCGAATCATCCTCTGGCATAGGCTCACCATTTAAATCAAACTTGCCATAACTAGGGGGCCCCATATCAGCAATCCCCTTCTGCATTTTATATAATTCGTCCTTAGAGTAAGGGTTCAATTTGTTGGCGGCAGTTTGAGCACTAGAAATCTTGTCCTTAGAGTAAGGGTTCACTTTGTTATTGGCCTTGCCAGGATTAGCCCTCAATTGGCTCTGAATGCTACTTTTCGCCTTAGTAGCGGCTGCTCTTCTAGCAGCATTAACATCGTATTCGCCAGCCATACAGCTACCCTCCACCTGGGCAACCGTCGCCAGCTCTAAACCACCAAAAGAAGTAGAAAATGTGGCTTTACTGACCTCTTCCTCCTTGCCCTTGTCAGCTTTACCACCATTACCGTTACCATTTTTGCCACTCTTGGCATTAACATCTTCATCCGTCACCTCTTCAAATCTGGCTCTCCTTTCAGCCGTTAAACTTCTTCTGACCAAATCAGAAGGAGACTGTCCATCACTGGGCTTGATGAACGAACCATCAGGAAATTTATAAACTTTACCATCGAATAAAACTCGCCCAGCATCCATATCCTTATCAAGAGCAAAACAAACTGTTGCTCTGTGACCCCTCCTATTGCAATAGGAGCACACCTTTGGCTCATCATAGCCACCTCTATAACCATTACCACCATTGCCACCATTTCTCCCATTGCCTGGGAAGCGGTTACCATTATTATTGCCATTATAATTTCGACGTTCATAACCTCTGGACTGATAAGAAGTCGACGTCGACGAAGAAGCGATTGGGGCCTTATTGGCCTTCTGAGTCTCTTGAACAAATATTTTTAATTGTTTCGTTAAATCGGCCAAGTGATCGACCATCTTATTGTCTACATTGCCCTCAACTTTAGCAGCCGGTAATCCCATTTGTGCCTTCTTGGCCTCCTGGGCTTTGACCATAATATCGTTATTTTCGGCCAAAACTTCGCTAACCTTGCTAACATATTGAGTGCATGACTCTTGATATTTGTCCAACGCCAATAACTTGAGATGGGCCTGAATGTTCTCTTTGATAACCTCCAGAGCCGGCAGTTTCTGCTCACCATTAGGCAGTTCCTTCATCAAATCTTTTCTTGAAAGATCCTTCAAGACGTCCATACGAATATCCCTGCTGCATGCTGACCAAAACAAATCTTTTGCTTGGTTCTCATGCACTAACTCGTCCACCAGTATGAGATATTCCACCACTTCATCAAACTGAACACAGAGCTTTTTGAAGTCAGCCATAGAAGAAACTCCACCTTTTGCTTGCAAGTCTCCAACAATTTTATTGAGGTCCATCATAGTAAACCTAACACCCCATCTATCAATCATAGCTTTAGAAAGCTTAACCCAATCCTTGTCCTTGAATGCCTGCATAGCAATAACCTCTTTTTCCACCTCCCTATCAGCAATAAAAAATCTAACTTGCTTCACCATATCCACATGAGAAGCACCATCAACAGCAGCAGCAGCTTCATACCTGCTAATGAACCATTTAACCTCCTCCCCATCAAACTTTGGGCCATCCCAAGAAACAATTCTAACTGAGGGAGTAAGAGGGTTAGAAGATCCAGAAGCAACAGCAGAAGAAGACATCCCAATAAGTAATGAAAAGCGTTAACAATCAATAAAATAACAAGCCTCTTGCAGGCCAATAACAAAAATCCAATTAGAGTTCCTGAAAATAAGCCTCTTGCAGGCTAATAACGTTCTTGATCCAAGTAAGTCTTTAAAGAAAGCTAGAGAAATCGATCCCCACGTTGGGCGCCAACTATGGTAAGGTAAACTCTTACAGTTGCCTTGCTGTAAGCAGAATCCGGAGGAGATATGTGGATTTAGCTGAAAACCCCGTCCTTCCAATAAAAATAACAAAGTAGGTGTTCTAAATCACTAAGCTAACCAATCTACTTGAATCTGTTTAATAAAAATAATGAAACTCTAAAATATTTAACGCTTATTGAGATTTAAATAAAAGTGGCTGTTGATAAAGAAATACTGATAACAACAATTAAGGTGTACCAGTGAAAGATCTGAAAAGATTGACTTTTATGTTTTTATAATAATTTAAATTTATATGAGACAGCAATAATCAAGTCCCAGCGATGAAGACCTTTCTAAAGATACCCTGTATGAAGTGTTATTTAAACTGTTGAATTGTATTTCTAAAATGTTATGTAAAAATAATAATGTTGTAAGGGTATTACAAGTTATTTTAATTTGTTGAGTAATAAAAAAATGAGACTGTGGTGGTTAAAGATTAAGCTGTATGATCTGTCCCCCCCTCTCAATTTCGAGTTTGAGAGTCGCTTAAGTATTCCTAGTCACGTGCCTAAGTTTTCCCCTCCAGAGCTCTTCCAGAGTCAATCCGGAGCCCGTACGGAGTCCGTACGGAGTCGAAACGGAGTCCGTCCGGACTTCCGGACTCAATTTAGAACCTTAAAACTATAATAAAAAATCTAGAAAAATTACACATAATAGAGCTACTTCCCCTTTACATACCAAACTAATTTTCGTAGCCTGCGCAGCTCTAATTACCCCGTGAAAATTCATCAAAGTTAAGTAATTTTTGAAAACGTAAATATTTCTATAAAACTTTAAAATTCATTTAAAAATATAAGAAAAATAGTAAAAATTCTGGGAAAATTTCCCAAGGTTCTTGAGTGACTCGACTTAATACTTATAAATTTTTTAGACCGTAAAAAATAAGTTTTCTCCATAAAATAAATTGTTTTCGTGTAGGCATTCGCTCGTGACCAATTTCTTCATATTTTAAACTCCAATAAATTAAATAAAACCCTTTTATAAAAAATAATAACACCAATCTTGCATGCCGTGATAACTCCATTTACATACTTAGGTGCCGTACTAAACTTTAGGCTACCACAGCGGAAGAGTTGTGTGGGGAGGTCGACACAATTATCGACGCTGCTTCCTTCGACGTGGCAGAGGAACTCTTGGAGATTGGAGAGGTGGTTCCGGTAGGAGAGGAGGAGGTATTTGAGAAATGCAGGAAGGAGATAAGGGTAGTTTTAGAGAAAATGAAAAGATTGGTTCAAGAAAAATTAAAAGAAAAAATTTGAAATGAAAAGGAGATGTAAAGAAGTAGAAAAATAGAGTTGTATTTTAGATTTATTTTATTTTATTTTATTTTACTATATATTATTATTTTTTTGTAGGTGAATATTATTAATTTTTCATAAGGTTTGGGAGAGAGAGAAAAAAAAAGAAAAAGAAGTTTTAAATGAAATTTTTAGAATTTGAAAGAAGAAATTTAAATAAAGAAAGAAAGAAAAAAAAAGTTGTTTAATTGAAGGAAGTTTTAAGGTTTTAGAAGAGAAAATTTATGTAAGAAAAGAGAGAGAAAAAGAAACGGTTGGTGATTGAGATGAGTTTGTTAAATTGAGAATTTTAATGAAAGAAGAATTTGTTATTTGCGAAAAGTTGTTGATTTTTTTTTCTTTTTGTTAAAAAGAGAGGAAGAGGAAAGAAGGAAAAAAAACAGAAACACAGAATTTAGAATTTAAAGAGAATTTGAAAAGAAGAATCATTTGTTCAAAGAAATTTTATAGGGAGATTTTAGATGTTGAAGTTAAGTTCGAGGAAATGGTCGTGTCATACAAGGTTTGATGATTTGAAGGAAAGGAAGTTTTTAAAGCGAGAATAAATTTTAGGAAAGAAAATTTTAAAGAGAATTTTAAATTTAAGAAAAGAATGTATTTAGAGAATTGAAAAAGAAAAGAAAGAAAATATTTTAGAGAGATTTAAGAGTTTTTTTTTTATTATTATTATTTATGTTTATTCTATTTATTTTATGTTGTTTTATTTTATTTTATTATTTATATTTATTTTATTTATTTTATTTTATTTAATTTTAATTTTGATTTTATTTTTAGTTGGTTTTGGAGGAAATTTTATAGAAGGAGAAAAAAGAAAACAAGGCTAAGACTTTTAAGAGGTGTTAGATTTTACGAGAAAAGAAAGAAAGAAAAAGAAAAGAAAATTTAAATAAAAGAAATTTTAAGGTTTTGGTTTAAAAGGATATTTCAAATGAAAAGATTTTAGGAGTTTAGGGGCGTTAGAAACATTGATGGCTGGTTCCCAGGATGTTTTGTCTGAGTCATTGAGGAAGCCTTCCCATTCCACAAGGTATTAAAGTTTCCCCTTGCGTATTCTTGAATCAAGGATATGAATTACTTCCCACTCTAGATGATCTTCTACTTCGACCGGTTCTGGAGGGGGTTGGTTCTTGCCCGGGTATATTTCTCGAGCCAGTTCCAGGAGAGATACATGGAAAACAGGGTGAATTGCCTGCCATTTAGGAGGTAACTTGAGTCGAAATGCAGTTTTAGAGACTTCAGAGTTGATTTTGAATGGTCCCAAACACTTTTCAGCCAGTTTCTTTGATGGTCGTGTTGTTCAAATGTTTCGTGCATCAAGCCATACTTTGTCGCCTGGTTTAAAGGAAGGAGCAGATTGTCGATGTTTGTCTGCCTGTTTCTTTTATCTTCGAATCGCTGATTCCAAATTTGTTTTAAGTTCTTCTTGAAGTCGTAATATAGTTCGAAGATAATGTTCCACAGGATGATTAGTTCCTACATGGATTGAGTTGAATCGAGGATGTCGTCCATAAATGGTTTTGAAGGGAGATTGTCGTGTCGAAGAATGAGTCGAGTTATTATAAGCAAATTCGGCCAATGGTAACCATGTGGTCCAATCGTCTTGTTGGTAACTGACATACATTCGAAGATATTGTTTTAGGATTTGGTTAACACTTTCTGTTTGACCATTGGTTTCAGGGTGATAGGCCGTGGAGAGGTTCCTCGTGATATTGAGTTGTCGACACAGTTGGGTCCAGAATGTGGATACAAACAATGAGCCTCTATCTGAAATAATATCATTTGGTAAGCCGTGTTTAGAAAATACATATTCTAGAAACAATTTTGACAAATCTTCTGCTGTAGCAGTAGTAGTGGTTTTAATGAAAATAGACATTTTTGAAAATCTATCTACTATTACTAATATAGCATCAAAATCATTAGAAAAAGGAATTTGAGAAATGAAATCCATCGATAAAGATTGCCAAGGTTTAGAGGGAATAGGAAGTGGTTGAAGCAACCCATGCTTCCGGTGACGGGGAGCCTTATTCCTATTTTATTCGTAACAAGCTTTTATATAGGCCTTGATTTCCCTGGTCATACCTGGCCAGAAGAAATCCCTCGCTATTAACTGGTAGGTTTTATCAACCCCAAAATGACCAGCTAATGGAGAATCATGTCGACTGTTGAAAATCAATAATTTTATCTCATTGTTGTTGGGTATAACTACTCTACCTTCGAAGACTAATAGGCCTGATTCAATACTAAATCTTTTGGCCCCTCGCTTCGAGAGTATTTTGTCTTTTTACCCTAAACAATATTTGTCCTTCGACTGATCTTCAAGGATGTTGGATAGTGGATTTTGAAAAGATTGAATTGTCATAGAATTAAGTTGATGAGTCGTTAACATTGATTTGTTGAAGATTGATTGCACATTTGCTGGGTTCTTGTCAGCAAATGCGTCACCCCGCTGTGGGTAAATGTTGTCCCGACGTGACAAGATATCTGGGACAATGCAGTTTTTTCCTGGGCGATAGGAAATAGAGAAGGAAAATTCAGAAAAAAATTCAGCCCACCTGGCTTGACGCCTGGTTAACACTTTGGAAGACATGAAGTATTTTAAAGCATTATGATCTGTTAAGATTTGAAAAGGACTATCTAGGCTGAGAAGAAAAGAACGCCATTTTTTAAGGCAATGGATAATAGCTAAAAGCTCTTTGTTATGAATTTCATAATTTAATTCTGTGGCTATGAGTTTGTGTGACTCAAAAGCAACAGGATGAAACAAATTTGTTTCAGGATTTAATTGGGAGATGACCCCTGCAATAGCATAATCGCTCGCATCTGTCTCAACTATTGTCAAGGCAGAAGGATCAAAATGTCAAAGAATTGGGGCTGTGGTGAACACCGTTTTTAGTGTTTTGAATTCCTTTTGTGCTGTAGAAGTAAAAACAAAAGGAATGTCTTTTCTAAGAAGAGAAGTAAGATTGGAAATAGTTTTAGAGTAATCTTTAATAAATCTTCTATAGAAGTTTGCAAAACTCAAAAATCCTTGGAGAAATTTAATGTTTTTGGGCTCAGGCCATTCCAGGATTTTCTGGACTTTTTTATCATCCATGACTAAACCGTCAGTGGACAACGTAAAACCCAAAAAATCAATTGATTTGAGGTAGAATTCACATTTATTATGCTTGGCGTAGAGACCATGATCTCGAAGACGATTTAGGACCTGTCGAACATGATGAATATGTTCATCTAGTGTTTTCGAGAATATTAAAATATCATCTAAATAGACGACTACAAATTGTTCAACAACATCTTGAAAGATATTATTAAAAAAAGTTTGAAAAGTTGAAGTTGCGTTACATAATCCAAAAGGCATAACTAAATATTCAAAACTACCAAATCTAGTGCGCATTGCAGTCAGTGGTTCATGACCTTCTGCAATGCGAATCAGATTGTAAGCGCCTCTAAGATCAATTTTAGAAAAGAAATTACCACCATTGAAAAGGGTAAGAAGTAATGACATAGGAGGAACAGGATATGCATTCTTCTTCGTGACTGTGTTGAGCTTTCTATAGTCAACACACAACCTAAGAATACCGTCCTTCTTTTTTACAAAGAGGACAGGGGAGCCGGTTGGAGATTTACTGGCTCTGATGAAACCTTTGTCTACATTCTCTGCCATGTAGTCTCAAAGAACTTGAGATTCGTCCTTCGATAAAGAATAGACAGGACCTGCCAGAGGTACTGGGCCTATTAACTCTATTTGATGGTTGTAGGGTCAATGAGGTGGTAACTTATCGGCCTTGCAGATTGAGAAAACATCGAGGAAATCGTGGTAGATTTCTGGTAGAGTTGATTTAATGGCTTCAACGTTGATTTGGTTGTCCTCTTCATCTTCGAGAGAATCTGTCGAGGGGATACCTGTATTGAGAGAGCAGAATTCGATTACTTCGAGGAAATTTAAATCCTCTTCAAGTGAAGTCATAGAGCTAGAAAGGTTAGCCAATTGCTCATTTAGAGAAGGATCAGATGCTTGCAAGTCATCTGGCAGAGACTTGTCCTCTAGCAGGAAGTTGTCAGGCGGGTTGTTTAACTCCCTATTGACCTGCATTGAAGAATCAGAAATATACTTAGAGCATGGGGTGATCAATCCCTTAGTCCAATCAATTTCGGGATTCCAATGTGATAATTCTCACTCGAAGGGGGGAAAGTTCGGAAAGTTGAAAACACATAAAACTTTCTTACTTACCCAATATTTGGGTTCCTCTGATTTGACCAAATTGATTGGAGTTAGATCGATATCTGTAAATTTTAGTTGAAGCTTCTCGGAAAAAGATAAACTAACAAAAGAAATTGAAGCTCCAGAGTCTATAAGACAACTGAACGGGATATCCTCCTTAAAAAGAATGAATCTCAAGCGGTTTAAGGCAACTCCAGTCCTTAAGACATGGAGGTTCTGTGCACTGGGAGAGATAAGATAGTTTGCTTTGCACACAAGTAAACTATCTACTAGTTTTTTGACTTCGAACTAGTACCTTCTCTTTCCTTCAACTTTACACAGTCTTCCAACTTGTGCTTACCCCCACAATACATACATAACCCATTATCTGCTCGTCTTTTCCTCTCAGCTTCTTTAAGTTCCCCTTTAGGATCCAGTACTTTGCTGATATCGCCTGGGGTCGAGCCTTTTGGTTGAGGTTTATCCTTTCCCTTATTTGGTTTGGATTGAGTCGAAGAGGATTGATTTGGTCGTGGGTGTGAAGAAGTTCCTGATTTAAAATTTAGGCCTTGAGATTTGTTGGCATATCGACGATGTTGAAGTTGTCCTTGATAAACGCCATCAAGTTCAAGGGTTCGATCCATTAAATCCGTTAAAGTAGTCATCTTCTGACCGTGAAGATTTAATTGATCGAGAATCCTCGAAGGAAGTCCTTTCTTGAAATGATACTTAAGGGCAGCATCATTCCAAACTACTCGAGTCTTAAGTGCTCTGAAGTTCGAGATATATTCAGAGGCTTTACCATTATCACTCATGCGAAGAAAATCAAGTTCAATTTCTGCGTTGTCCGTTTTATTAGGGTCTCCAAACAACGTAAAAAGTTGGTCTTCGAACTTTTCCCAATTATTGATAAGTATGTGAGTTTCTGTCGAAGAAAGCATGAGAAGATAAGGTTCGAACCATCTTGCTGCTTTTCCGGCTAGGAATGAAGAAGCGTAAACGACTTTTGATCGGTCGCTATTAAAGGTTCGAGGGTCGTTATGGAACAGTAGCTTGCAGGTTTGCACGAAGGGTCGCAATCTGTCGGGGTGATCTCCGTCGAATTTGTCAGGAGATTTCATAGAAGGAGTTTTGAACTTAGATCCCTCTGAAGACGTTGGATTTGAAAGGGTTTTCATGAAAAGTCTCATGATATCTTCCAGAGAGTTAGATGGTTCAGGTTCTGAGGATTGACCAGAAGGGTGATTGGCTGGGGCGGATGGTGCCTCGTGCATTGTATCCTCTCCTTCTTCTTCATCACTAGAATCCTCAAAATCTTGTGGGATGTCTTCTACAGATTGAACTGAATGTTGCCGTTCCCTAAGGTTGAGTGGTTCCAAAGAGTGAGTGCGGGAAACAAACCTTGTGGCTGTTGGCCTGCCCCTAGCGCAAGCTCTAGAAGTAGCGCCCGGAGGAGGAGTGTGTTGAACAGGTGCCATTGTAAAACTTTAAAACACCTAAAAAGACGTAGTAGTTCAAAGAATGAGAACTACGGAGAATTAAATTATACTGTCACCGGACGACCTACGCACAAGGTCGACGATGTTCCTGAAAGTGAGATAAGAGATTTAGAAACTTCTTCGAGGCACAGAGGAATGATTCAAGGAAGTGATTCAAAGGTCACTCGAAGTAAGAACTACAGGTTTGAGATTCGTTTGAGAAGAATTATAAAATAGTTTCAAAGGTAATAGGAATTCTTAAGATCTCACGAAGGGTTGGAAACTCAATAATCAAATATTTAGGATTTAGAAATGAATATTGAGAAATTGAAAGAAAGATACAATAACAATGTTTTAACTTTAAAGATTTACCACTATTAATGTAAATACGATTTATAATTTAATTCTAAGGAATATCGAACCAAAATACCCAACCCTTTTATATCCTTTGTTCCTCCTCGCATTGACCTCCCTTCCATCGCACCGTTCCCATACCATTGACCATTACTAACATACACTTAGACCCTCTTTGCTAAATATCCGTCCATGCTCAATTTACCCCTTTTTAATTAATTAACAAAACTTTAATGAAAAACTACTACTGTACTATTTCGTTGAACCTAGCGCTGTGCGTCGCTTATTGAAAAGGAGACTAAGGCACCCTATTGGGAGATTGATTAATTTAGATTTAGAGTTTAGGCTAGCGCAGTTAAATAGTAAGTACACAAAGGAAAATCGCAGTTGCTATGGAGACTTGCTTTCTGCGCTTCAAGTATAGATTTAGGACTTGATATTATTGATTTAATGAGCTGCTTTCGCCTCGAGTGTCACGTGGCGCGTGACAGGCTTTGGCTGAAGAGGAAGTTAGGGTGAAGAAAGAGGAGAAGAATATGGTGCAGGTTCCCAAACAGGAGAGGGACCCAATGGTGGAGCAGTTGGCTGTTCTTACAAAGCAGCTGCATATTTTTGTTCAGAAGGCTAAGAAGATCAATAAGGCACCTTCTCAGCCTTGAGATTTTGATAGGAGGGCTGTTAGAAGTGATCCTTGGGTCTGATCTTATTGCAACAGGAGGGATCACAGGTCCAATGATTGTTGGGCATTGAACAGGGATGTGTCTGAAGGGAAGGTGGAATTTGATGGCAGGGTTTTCAAGTTCCCTGATGGATCATTTTTGAAGCCCAGTGAGGGGCAGGCACCTGTTGATTTGGTCAGGAGAAGGGGTGGTCTCAATCAAAGGAGGCCAAGGTTTTAGGAGATTCCTGATCAGGGGAAGTATTCTGGTAAGGTGGATGATGACGTCAAGGGAAAGGGGAAGGGGGTCAATAAGGTCTCTTTTTCTACTTCCTTTGGTGGTTTGGAGTTGTATTCATGTGGTGGAAAGTCAAGTGGAGAATGCTTGGCTTGTGTTTACG
Source organism: Hemileia vastatrix (assembly GCA_030280995.1). Classification (NCBI taxonomy): domain Eukaryota; kingdom Fungi; phylum Basidiomycota; class Pucciniomycetes; order Pucciniales; family Zaghouaniaceae; genus Hemileia; species Hemileia vastatrix. The sequence continues at coordinate 26,368,925 of JASXTE010000012.1, forward strand.
ATGTGGAAGCAGGGAAGGTGGGCAGGCCTAAGAGCAGTTCTCAGACCCAACCAAAGCCAAATTCTTCAAAGGTTGATCCTAAGTTGAGTGCAGCTAGGAAAAGGTACTGCAAAGAGGAGCTGTAAAAGATGCAGAAGTGTATGGCTGACATGGGCCCCCCCAGTTTTGGTGAATTGGACATGAATGGTGAGCCAATGCCAATGGAGGTTGATTCTGACTCTGAGGAGGATGTCCCTTTGGCTTCATTGTCAAAGCCTTCTGGAGTTAGAGGTTCTGGTGATGGATCTATTTTGGTTCCTGTTATTGGTAAATCTGTTTATGGTTCTGGTCCTCATGAAGCTTCTAGGACCAAGGTAGTGAAGCAAAGAGCTCACTTTGAGAGGCCAGCTGTTTCTGGTCAAGTTAATGTTATGGAATCTGTCCTTGAAAGGATGAATCAGGGTCAGGTTTCCCTTTCTTATTATGAATTGTATGCTATCAGTCCAGGGTTGGCTGATAGACAGAAAAAGTTATTGACCAACAGACAAGTTTCTTTTGGGGAGGTGGAATACATCTGTGATTCTGCAGAAAATTTTGGTGAGGGGTTGGAAACTCATTTTTTTGCTCCTCTGGGATATGTCAATGTCACTTTGAATGGAAGGGAGGCAAGGGCATTGGTTGATTCAGGTTCTCAGATAAACCTGATTTCTTTGTTTGAGGCAACTCCTTTGGGCCTCCCCATAAAAACTAGTATTGGTGGGAATTTGAGAGGGATTGGTGGCCATGTCACTGAATTGGTTGGAGCTTCTGAGTTTGTGAAGTTAGATGTTGGTGGAGCCTCAGGGAAGGTTTATTTTTATATTGCTAAGGGAAAAGTTAAAGCTGTTTTGGGTGGGCCATTCTTGATGGATTTTCAGGCAAGAATTGGTTATCAATTTGATTTGGGAATCAGTTTGGAGTTGACTGGTGAAGACAAAATGAGGCTTCACATGAGGTTATCATCCCCTGGAGAGGATGGTTGGGAGACCAGGCCTGGTTTATCTTCAATGTGCCAGTGCATGGACTGCTGCAGGAGAAAGAAGGAAGTGGGTGCTGCCTCTGGTTTTTTGGAGTGCGGCTCAGGCTCTTTTGAGAGTCTGTCTTTTTTAGAGTAATAAGGGCTGATCACCCTAGTGCTACAACCTCTCCCCAAGATGAGGAAATCCCAGGTTGTAGTAGGTCAGCTCCCTTGGAGATATACCAAGTGGATTTTCAACTTTCTCTTTTTAATGTTTCTCTTCTCTGCAAGTATTCATCAAGTTTTTTATCAAGTCTCTGTTCTCTTTCAAGTTTCTCTTTTTTTTTTAATTCAAGCTCATGGAAGAAGATTTGTTTTGTATATTATTATTGAAAGATATGCGGAAAATTTTTGGGGTGTTTAGCTTGGGGTCTAAAAGTAAGTCCTCCAAATTGTGCACCGCTAGGGTTTCTTCTACACCTTTTAAAAAATTACCTGAGCCACACCTGTGAGAATTGGGGAAACCCCTGGTTATTTTTGTAGGTCAGAAGAAAACTCAAGAAAAGAAGATAAAAATTTCAAGATAATTCAATAAAATTAAAAAAAAATCTGAAGATAATGAAGAAAGAAGATTCAAAATATTTTTGTGAAGATCATCAAGATCAATTTCTGGGCCTCCAGCATGAAGTTAAACTGCAGATAATTATGAAGCATGATGATCATCAAGATCAATTTTCGGGCCTCCAGCATGAGGATAAACTGCACCATTTCAAAAGAGTTGATTTGGAAGATGAATCAATATTTGAAGATTTGGAAGATGGAAGTGAAGATGAAGATTTGGAATTGCAGAAAAGTTTTGGAGTGGTGAGATTGGGGTCTAAAAGTAAGTCCTCCCCATTTTGCACTGCTAGGGTTTCTCCTACACCTTTTAAAAACATTAACTTGGCCACACATGTGAACAATGGGGAAACCCTTGGTTTTTGTTCCAGGTCTGGTGGTGAAGATTTCCTGAAGATCCCTCAAGATGAAGGTGGAGCGGCAAAGTATAAGAAGGTAGCGCAGAAGATTAGGCCTGTCAATGAGCCTATGCCTGTGGGTTTGAATACTCCCTTGAAGATACCTCCTTTGTCAAGAGATTGGTACTGTACTCCTTTGGTGAAGAATCCTCCAGAATTTGTAGAGACGGCTAGGGTGACTGTGGAAAGGTTGAAAGTTGTTAATTTTTGTCCTGATGGGTGGTTTCCTAAAGAAGATAAGAAGTTGTTGTTTCACGTTATTTTGCTAAGGGAAAAAGCTGTGGCTTTTTTTGAGGAGGAAAGGGGGGTGTTGAAGCATTCTTATGGTGAACCTTACTATATTCCTGTGGCTTGTCATGACCCTTGGCAAATCAAACCTATTCCAATTCCAGCTGCTATCAGAGAGAATTTTGTGGAGATTGTTAGGGAAAGAGTCAGGACTGGGTTATACCAACAATCAGCATTCAGTTACTCAAGTCTGGTTTTCTGTCTAAAGAAGCAGAATGGAAAGTTGAGGGTGGTTCATTATCTTAGAGCCTTGAATAGAGTCACTATCAAGGATGCTGGTATGCCACCAAGTGCAGAGGATTTTTTTGAAGCTTTTTCTGGAAGGGTGTGTTATGGTTTGGGTGATATTATGGGTGGTTATGATGAGAGGGAACTCCATACGGATTCAAGGCCTCTCAAAACTTTTGAGACTCCTTTGGGAATATTTCAGCTCACTAGATTGCCTTAAGGAGAAACTAATTCAGTGCAGTATATCAAGCACAGATGGCTTGGATTTTACAGGATGAGGTTCCTACTCATGCTGGTATTTTTATTGATGATGGTGGAATTAAAGGACCATCCACATATTATGGTAATGAGGTGTTAGTGGAGAACCCTGGCATAAGTAGGTTTGTTTGGCAATGTGCAATAACTCTAGAGAGTGTGTTGTGTATGATTCAAGAGGCTGGTTTGATCATTTCAGGGTCAAAGTTCTGTTGTTGTGTTCCTGCTTTGAAAATTCTGGATCATGTGGTATGTAAAGAGTGAAGGATTATGGCAAAGAAGAAGATTAATAAAATTCAGTAATGGCCAAGGCCTAAAAATACTACTGATGTCAGGGGATTTTTGGGTGTGTGTGTATATGTCAGGTTTTTTATTAATGATATTTCTTTTTTGGCTTTGCCTTTAAGGAGATTGACTAGGAAAGAAGCAGATTGGGAATAGCCTGAAGAGTGTGAAGAGGCTTTTCAGAAGTTGAAAAAGGTTGTTGGGGAAGATATTGTTCTTCAAAAGTTGGATTATGGTGTTGGTGCTGGAAAAAATTTTCTGGCAGTGTAGTCAAGCTATATTGCTGCTGGTGCTGTTTTGTCTCAGAAGGATAAACTGGGAGGTTCAGGCCAGTACAATATTAGTCTGTGGTGTTTAATGAGGTAAAATCTAGGTATTCTCAACCTAAGTATGAATTGTGTGGTGTAGCAAAAAGTTTAAAGAAGCTACAGACGGTTTTGTGGGGGCAGCATTTTGAGCTGCAGGTGGATGCAAAATCTTTTGTTCAGATGATCAATACACCTAGTCTTCCAAATTCTCCAATGGATAGGTGGGTGGCATTTATTCAACATTTTTCTTTTGACCTGGTACACAAACCAGGAAAATATTTTACAATGCCTGATGGATTATCAAGGAGGCCACCTACAGATGAAGATTCTGAGGCTGAAGAGTTTGATGAAGATGTTCCATTGGTTAGGGCCAGCACAAAGGGTGCTGAAGATTTTTCTGACCTCCCCCAAGAGGCTAAACTGGCTGGATCTGATCTTGATTCTGATGATTGGGATGTTTTTGTTGATGAAGATGGAGTTGTTGTTGGGACAGCTGAAATTTGGAAAAGAGTGTTTTCGTTAGTGAACTGTATTCTCACAAGGTTCAGGGGAAAGAGAAGGATGTGCCAAAATTTAAGGATTGGTGTCCTGGTTGGGCTGCTCAATTAGCTCATGTTCACACTGGTGATTTTGATGACAGAATTGTACCCTTGGATCTTGTTTGTTTTGTTGGATTTTGATGATGAGACCTGGGGTCAGTCTGAGTTTTATTTTATTTTGATGGAATATCAGTTTAACTTGGAGACACCAGATAGTTGTTGTCAGGCTAGGGTCAAGTACAAGGACGTGAACTAGCTTGAATAGTCAGTTTTCTAGAAGATTTTAATGGTCCTATATGAATACTGTAGTTTTAATCCACTAAGATGTAAAATATAATCAAATATAGAGGCCTCAGTAATATAATTCTCACTATTCTTATATATGGCTTACAATCTTTATAGTTGGTAGAAAAATAGATTATATAAATTCAGATACTGTTCAAAAGTCTTATAAAAGTACTGATTGATATGTATTGTAATTGGTTTGGTTATATTGGTTAAATTGTAATGATAAAGAATGAAGAAATACAACCCAAAAACCTTCTCCTTTTATACACACTGAGTTCCCCAATGATTCCCTTGATGTACCACCCAATACACAGTTAATGACGCCTCTAAACAACTAATAGACATGCCCATCAACATTTTCAGTAACCCATGACATAATTAGAAGAGTAACACCCGCCAAAATCCTGTAATAATAAGGGAAATCCATCAAAATTAAAGAAAAAGACAAAAAGAGATTATATGCGTATAAAACAATAATATTAAAGACTAAAGGAGACTTTTTAAGGTTAATAATAGCTTAATAATAAGGGGGATTGACTGTAGAAATAATGGGGCTAATCCTGACATTATACTACGTGAAATTCCCATTCAAAAATAACCAAAATTGACTGTGAAACCACCCAAAAACTTAAAAAAGAGCGTGAGATGTGGGGTAACTACATGCAGTTCTTGGCAGGCTCTTGCACGGGTAAATCCTTGACTAAAATTAGGCGAATTTAAGCGTGGTGATGAAATAAAGTGCCAAGAGTGAGGTTATTAATGAAATTAGTGCATATAAACAAGGTCAATGCATTATTAATTAAGCTAGGACACTAAATAAGCGCCTGTCGCCTATTTTAGTGTGTTTCCCCACAGTGGGCGTAGAATGTGGGGTAATTATAGTGTGAAAAAGCTAACTTTGCTAAAAATGAAGCTATTCACACGGGAAAAAAGCAGGCAGTATGTGGCCAGTACACAGAAGCCATTTCTGGCATAAAAAACACCAAATTTGAAAAGTGTTATTTTTATGCATTTAAATAGCCAAATCAATAGTTCTAAATGAGCCCAATTGATCTGTCAAAGCGCAATTTTGATATTCTCAATTTTATAGCGCATATAGTCAACTTTTAAGTGAAATAAAGCGCATTTCTTGTTTTTTGCATAAAACAATGAATATAACAGCTTTAAGTGTACTTAAAAATTATGTAGCCTTATACTTAAGGTTCTTAAGATTACCCTAACATATTCCAACTTAATATTAAGTACATAAGACCTATAAAAGGTGGATATATGCATGTATATAAGGTGTTATAATGGCATTTTTTGTGTATTATCATAATTTTACTTATGTATACTATTTGTGTACTCTTATTTATTATTCCCATGTATAGTTCATGTGTTTAACATAACTTATAATTACTTTTTACTCAGTCCTGGAGATATACAGGATGACACTCGCCCACCCAAAAAAACAATAAAAAAAATGATAAGTTATACATTTTATTTTATTAATTTGTAATTTTCAGGTATTCAGAATAAATCTGTAGCATTAAAGATTCAACTTTAAAGAAATAAAACATAATAAAATATTATGAGTACTGGTTTTTTAACCCCTCAGCTGGTTGAACAGAAATTTATTTCTGTTTAAATTTTTTAAGAAGGGTGGATAAATTAGAAATTTCTTTTTCAGGTATCCATTTATCAAATTCATTTGATTTCCCTTTAAATCTTAGTAAATACTCAGTTCCTTTTTCTTTAGTAAGGATTCTTTTCTTGAGTATTTTTTCAATCTCTGATTTTTCCACAATTTCTTCAGGTTGCTTTTTAGGCCTTCCCCTTCTTTTTGGAAATAAGTCAGGATCATTTGCATGTTAAGGTTTCAATAATGAGATAGGGAAAACTGGATGTTTCCTATCATATGGAGCATATAATATGACTTCCACTGCATTATTCCCAACCATTTTATTTACTACAAAAGGTCCTACAAAGGGATCCTTTAATTTAACATTACCTTGTAAGTTAAAATGTAGTGTTGATATGAGGACCTCATCTCCCTTTTTAAATTCAAATTCTTTATGAGATTTGTCCCACCTTTTCTTTTCATATTCAAATGCTTTTTGGATGCATTCTTCTGCATGCTTTCTACACATTTGTTGCATATGAATAAAGGATTTAGTGCCAGGGTGTATATCCAACCTTGGTAGTTTATTTAAATGATTTACTGGGGTATTTGGTACATATCCCAGCCAGAGTTCAAATGGTTTCTTCTCTGTTACAGAATGAGTTGTGCTGTTATAAGCAAATTCAAGGCCAGGAATTAATGTTACCCAGTCATGTGTGAATTTCTCATTGTCTTTGTATTCTAATCCAAAGGCACAATATCTTCTGATCATGTCTTCTAGAGTTTGTATCATCCTCTCAGCCAGCCCATCAGTTTGTGGATGGTGTGCTGTAGACAATTTTAATTGACAACCTGATACTTCCATCAAAGATGTCCAGAACTCTGAAGTAAATTTAGGATCTCTGTCAGAGATTATGGCTTTGGGGAACCCAGCAGTATTCATCATCTGAGTCCACCATAGTAACGCCAAGTCTTTAGCAGATACCTCTTTATGGGTAGGGATAAACTTACACATTTTTGTTAATCTATCCACTATTACCCAGCAAGAATTGAAACTTTCTTTTCCTGCTAATGGCAAGCCAGTTACAAAATCCATGTTTATAATTTCCCATGGAGCTTTTGGCTACTCTATTTGTTGTAACAACCCAGCTCTCTTCCCAGTTAATCTTTTAGATTTCTGACAAGAGTCACATGTTTCAATGTATTTTTGTACATCCTCATTCATGTTTATCCACCAGGCTGTATTTTTAACTCTGGTTAATGTTTTGTTAAAGTCAAAATGACCAGCTAAGATGTCATCATGACAAGTACTCAACATTAACTCTTTCATAGAAGGTGGTATTACTATTACATTGCTTAACTTTTTCCTGTAATATATATATCCATCTTCAATTGATAGTTTACCTTTTTCCAACGCATTTTTATACTTTGGAGGCAAGGTTTTAATTAATTCACTCATGGAGGCATTTGTTGGATCATTAAGAATGGTAGATAGTTTAGACAAATCTTTATCAGATGAATAATTTTCCAATATAGTTTGCATAAACTCTTCTTCTAAATCCACTATATAAATCCCAAATATATGTATAACCTCATTTTCAGGTACATAAGCTGGGTTGTCAGCATCATTTGGCAAAGGACTTCTGGATAATAAATCCACATTTGAATGCAATGTTCCTGCTCTGTGAGTGATTGTCATTCTTCCTCTGTACTCTTGTACAGCTAGTTGTCATCTAAACATGTGCCTATTAGGTGTTTTCATGTTTAGTAATGATTTTACTGCACTGAAATCTGTTATAAGTTCAAACTTCTGGTCTTCCAGATAGTAATGAAGTTTCTCCAAAGCCCACACCACGGCTAAACATTCTAGCTGTGTGGCACCATACCTTAATTCTGTTTTTCTTAAGGTTCTGGATATATAACAGATAACTACTTCAGATAATTTTCCATTTATTATCTGTTTTTGCTGTAAAGAAGCACCCAAACCTATGAAACTTGCATCAGTGTACAAGATAAAAGGTAGGGTGAAATCTGGCAGTCCCAATATTGGAGCTGACATTAAACATTCCTTTAATTTATTAAAGGCGTGTTGTCTTTCATTATTCCAAATGAAAGCTTCATTCTTCCTGATTAATGTTGTTAAAGGGGCTGCAATGGATTGGTAATTTTTAATATATTGTCTATAATATCCACACATACCCAAAAAACTTTGAACCTCTTTTACATTTTTAGGTATCCCAATGTTTTTAATTGCTGCCACTTTATTCTGGTCAACACAAATTTGTAATCCAGATACAACATGTCCAAGTACTTTCAAGGATTGAAATCCAAACTTACATTTCTTTAATGCAATAGTCATATTAATTTCATCCATTTTTTGAAAGACTCTTTTCAGGTGATTTAAATGTTCATAATATGTTTTTGAAAACACTATGATGTCATCAATATAGACCAATAGCCATCCTTCAACCATTTCCTGATGAAAAACACTATCCATCAATTTTTGGAAGACTGAAGGGGCATTCTTTGGGACAAATGGCATTCTCACATACTTAAATATACCCATATGTGTGGTTATTAATAAGTAATTTTGAGAATTTCTTTCCACAGGAATCTGGTGGTAACCCTTGTTCCCATCCAGACAGGAAATATATTTTGCTCCTTGTAAGGTAGCATGGATAGAAGCTATCCTTGGTAGAGGGTAAATATCATCTACTGTATATGTATTCAGAGCTCTATAATCACCGCATAATCTTGCCTTATCTTTTTCATAAGAGATTAATACTGGTGAAATGACACAATACTTAGGTGTTGTGTCCACTTTTTCAACAATACCCATTTCCAACAACAATTTTATATTGTCTTCAATATCTTTCCTTTTTGCAGGAGATGCTGGGTAAGGTTTCTTTTTTAAGCTGCCAGGAATATTATCCAGATCACAGCTTAGAGAGATTTTCATCTCATGGTCTTTGACCAATCCTAGTTCATTTGAGCCATGAGCAAATGCCATAGGATATGATTTAATTAATCTCAAAATATCTTCTTCTTCAGTCTTTGAGAGTTGAGGGCTGAAAGAGGCCTTTTGGATTTCATTTTCCAATTCACCCACTTCATTGGTGGTTCTTCCACCTTTCAGTTGTTCTTCTCTAGGAGAAATGGCATATACTGAATTTTCAGAACATATTTTGAATTTTCTCTTACCATTCACGCCTATGGTGAAACAACTGTTTGCAGGATCTAGTTTAATGCCAAATTTTGTCAATAAATCATTGCCAATAATAAACCAATCACTACAATTATTATTATCCATTACTACAAATTCACAAACTGCTCTAACATAACCATTATTATATTTAAAGAATACAGCAGTTTGGTATTTGCCAATTGGATTTAATACTGAACCAAAACCCCTCCAGTTCTTTGTCTGAACAGGTTCTAGTTTTTCTTGGTACTTACTATCAAGTTTCATTAATGTATCAATTGAAACTACACTACCAGCAGCCCCAGTGTCAAGAATGGCATTCATTTCTTTTCCACATATGATAATAGGTGCTCTGATAGGTGTTATTTTGTAAGTATCATGAGATACATCTTTAATTATTTCAGCTTCCTCTATGGAATTTAAAGATGTGTCTGTATGAGGTATAGCATCATTCAGGAACATTATATCCTGTTCTAATACAAATATCTCATTTTCATCATCACTGTAAGATATGTTACTTTTGCAATCCTCACTAGATTCCACATTTTCATCTTCATGATTACTAGGTTCAGAATTCTGTGAGGTTTCAATAACATTTATTCTTTTCTTACACGTGTGACCCTTAACCCAAGGTTCATTACATTTGTAACAAGTGTTATTTTCTTGTCTCTTAGGGACAAGGGGAGCTGAAGGTTTTTTCTTTTCCACTGGTAACTTACTTGTAGTAGGTTTTACCACTTCAACACTTTGTCTGTAATTACTATACTTGGTTTCATACTTGTGGTTTAATAATATCTCATTGCATATATTAATGAATCCAGAGGTGTCTCTGACAGTTTCAGTTCTAGCTACAATAATGTCTCTAACTGATATAGGCAACTTGTATATTATTTTTTCTTTCCACTCTTCATAATCCATTTTTGGATCCATAGCTTTCATGATTTTTATTAAATTCATTAAGAAGACCATGGGTTTATCTCCAGCATTTGGATTATATCTGGCCCTTTCATACAGTCTTTGTTGAGTGATTCTAAATTTTGGGCCACCAAATTGCCTTTCAATTAGTGCCTTCCATTCATTCCATGAGTAATTAATTCCCTCACTCAATACAGATTCAAACCATAATAAGGCCACATCTGTAAATAAAGATATTAACTTTGAAGTAATTTCTTCATCAGGTAATTTGTATGAAAATTTTAAGTTATCAATTCTTTGTATGAATTGTTGCCAATCAGATTTTGAATCCCCGTCAAAAGAAGGGTACTGATCTAACTTAGGACAGTTCTTTTGGCTAGTTTTTGCTTCCCTAACCTGAGGAATATTGAGTAATTCACTTACTTTAGAAAGATGATCATTTATTTCATCTTTTACTGATTTTATATTCTCAGAGCCCATAACACTATGTTCATGTTCAATCATTGGTTTATCATCAGAGTGTTTCATAAAAACTGGTACTCTTTCTACATAAGAGGTATTATCTTTTATTGTTTCAGTATTTTTCAAAATGTTAGATACTTCAATTTCTACTCTTTGTAACCTATCTTTTATCACAGGTACATGATTTAAGGTATCATTTACATTTGAAAAAGACAATTTTACACGTCCCTCTATGGTAGCCATAATTTTCTGAGAGTGTTCTAATTTACTTTCTAAATTTCTAATCTCAGATTTTAATCTTTTATTCTCATTGATTAATTCATTATTTGAATTTTCAATAATTTTTAATTTATTGGCTGTGGTACTCAATGATTGTGTTAGTTGTAATAATACATTTTCTGTATTAATGTTTGACTCTTTTGAGAACTCTTCCAATTTTTCAATTCTCAATAATAATTTACTTATTATTTTTGATTCCATTGGATTCTCTTTTAAAAAATATTCTATTTTTTCCGTGTCCAATTCAGAAGACTCATTATCAGGGTCAAGATTTAATTCATTTGATTCCATTTTTATATTAATAGTATTTTCCTGGTGATCAATAAAACTATTTACATTGTCCTCATGTAAAGACAAGTTTAACATATTCTGTTCAAATGAATAATCCTTTAAATCCTTATCAATAATATCCAATATTTCCTTATCAATCTCATTACCTATAAGTAATTTATTTTCAGGTTGATATAATTGATCATAAGAAGTTGGATGACTTACCAAGGTCTTATCCCACTTCCCCTGCCTCTCCTTGCCTTTCCCTTTTAAGGGTGACTGCTGGAGCCCTGCTGTTGAGGATTGTTGTAGTTTTGGGCGTACCAATCCCATTTCCATTTGCTTACTGTAATTTTTTGGTCCTCCTCTTGGGCTGGAGGTGTTGCTATGGAATTGTTGGGTGCCACTGTTGGTGGTTGAGTCTTTATGTCCACTAGAGCTTGGTTGACTTCTATGAAACTTTGAGCTGCTCTCTTTTCCAGATTGTTGATCTGGTCCACTATATTGTTGACTCTTATTGTCAAGGTGTTCAGTAGGGTGGATAGGGAGTGAACTTGTTCTTGTAAAGTATTTTTTGTTTTCTTTATTAAAACCTGCTTTAAAAGCTTTTCCCTTTCCTCCAGAGACATTGACCGAGTGTTGTTGATTATGGGAGAGTCCTGGCCCTCCATTTGAATGTCCTGTAACAGGTCTTTCAGCTCTAGGTCTTAAGTTATAAGGTTTTACCTTATTACTTACAATGTCATTGTTGTCACACATTTTTACGTGGAATTTAAAGAATTGAAAGTTTAGATATGAAAACTTCAAAAAGGAGTTTTATCAGTATTTATCAATACCACTGAAGACAATTTTATTTCCTACTTATTGGTATGAAGTGAATATTTAAGTGCCAAAAGTCAAATATGCTTTTATGTGGTCACTTGATTTAACTGGTCTACAATATGTAGCCGTGTTTTTATATTCAAAAGAAAACAACTGTCAGTATGATTCTTTCTAAATATTTAATGAATTTTACAAACCAATAAAAGAAAAGATTAAGAGTCCTGTTAAAAGAAAACAATTAATCAGTTTAATTGGTTTATTATCTGCAAAGATCACAAATTTTATTGGTCTATTGACAGACTCCCACTAAGAACAATTATATGTTAAATTAGTGGTAAAAATTTTATCTGCAAAGATCTGAAATTTAATTGGTCTATTGACAGACCCACTAATAACAAGTATAAGTTAAATTAGTGGTAAAATTGTTGATTCAATATCACAATTTTATAATATAACAGGGCTTCTTTTTCTGAAATCACTATATAAGTGACCCCAACCTGTTGTAATTATCCAAATATTTCTATAGGGATATTATTTACGTGCACCTTCTTTTGAAAATTTCACTTACAGGATTATAACAGAATTCTTGAGGAAAGGCCCCCAATTGTCAGGCTAGGGTCAAGTACAAGGACGTGAACTAGCTTGAATAGTCAGTTGTCTAGAAGATTTTAATGGTCCTATATGAATACTGTAGTTTTAATCCACTAAGTTGTAAAATATAATCAAGTATAGAGGTCTCAGTAATATAATTCTCACTATTCTTATATATGGCTTACAATCTTTATAGTTGGTAGAAAAATAGATTATATAAATTCAGATACTGTTCAAAAGTCTTATAAAAGTACTAATTGATATGTACTGTAATTGGTTTGGTTATATTGGTTAAATTGTAATGATAAAGAATGAAGAAATACAACCCAAAAACCTCCTCCTTTTATACACACTGAGTTCCCCAATGATTCCCTTGATGTACCACCCAATACACAGTTAATGACGCCTCTAAACAACTAATAGACATGCCCATCAACATTCCCAGTAACCCATGACATAATTAGAAGAGTAACACCCGCCAAAATCCTGTAATAATAAGGGAAATCCATCAAAATTAAAGAAAAAGACAAAAAGAGAGTATATGCGTATAAAACAATAATATTAAAGACTAAAGGAGACTTTTTAAGGTTAATAAGAGCTTAATAATAAGGGGGATTGACTGTAGAAATAATGGGGCTAATCCTGACATTATACTACGTGAAATTCCCATTCAAAAATAACCAAAATTGACTGTGAAACCACCCAAAAACTTAAAAAAGAGCGTGAGATGTGGGGTAACTACATGCAGTTCTTGGCAGGCTCTTGCACGGGTAAATCCTTGACTAAAATTAGGCGAATTTAAGCGTGGTGATGAAATAAAGTGCCAAGAGTGAGGTTATTAATGAAATTAGTGCATATAAACAAGGTCAATGCATTATTAATTAAGCTAGGACACTAAATAAGCGCCTGTCGCCTATTTTAGTGTGTTTCCCCACAGTGGGCGTAGAATGTGGGGTAATTATAGTGTGAAAAAGCTAACTTTGCTAAAAATGAAGCTATTCACACGGGAAAAAAGCAGGCAGTATGTGGCCAGTACACAGAAGCCATTTCTGGCATAAAAAACACCAAATTTGAAAAGTGTTATTTTTATGCATTTAAATAGCCAAATCAATAGTTCTAAATGAGCCCAATTGATCTGTCAAAGCGCAATTTTGATATTCTCAATTTTATAGCGCATATAGTCAACTTTTAAGTGAAATAAAGCGCATTTCTTGTTTTTTGCATAAAACAATGAATAAAACAGCTTTAAGTGTACTTAAAAATTATGTAGCCTTATACTTAAGGTTCTTAAGATTACCCTAACATATTCCAACTTAATATTAAGTACATAAGACCTATAAAAGGTGGATATATGCGTGTATATAAGGTGTTATAATGGCATTTATTGTGTATTATCATAATTTTACTTATGTATACTATTTGTGTACTCTTATTTATTATTCCCATGTATAGTTCATGTGTTTAACATAACTTATAATTACTTTTTACTCAGTCCTGGAGATATACAGGCTGACAGTTGTGATGATGATACTTTGTTGGAAATCAAGAAGAAGAGTCCTGGATTTTACGTGTCAGGAAGAAGGTTGATGAGGAGGCATCCTAATCCTTAAGTTGTGGTGACTCAGAAGAAGGGTCAAGAAGTTGTGTTGAATCTTTGCATGAAGACCTTGGTCATAGAGGCGTTGGGGAGACTTATAGAAGAGTATCTGATAGATTTTGGTGGCCAGGTATGAAGTTGGCTGTGCAGGGTTGGGTTTAATCTTGTGAAGAATGTCAAAGAAGAAGTCACTTGAAACATAAAGATGTCGGCCATGCTACTGGTGAATCAGCTGTTTTTGGAAGAGTCAATCTGGATGCTGTCCATATCAAAGAGGGCAGGTATAAATATTGAATTGTTGCCAGGGATAATTTGTCTGGTTGGGTTGAGGCAGTGCCTCTGGTTAATTTGACTGCCAAGAATGTTGCAGAGTTTTTGAAGAAGGAGTGGATTTTTAGGCATGGGTTAATGAAGTTGGTGACTGTTGATGGCGGGCCAGAGTTTGGTGCCAAATTTAAAGAAGCTGTGGCTAGTGTTGGTTCCAAAGTTAGAGTGGCTACACCTTATTATTCTAAAGCTGAAGGCATGGTTGAAAGAGGCCATTAAGTTATCAAGAATTCTTTGGTAAAAATTTGTGGGGATAGTCCTGAAAAGAGGAGGCATTATTTACCCTTGGTTTTATTTGCTGATAGGTTCACTGTGAAGAGGACAACTGGCTATTCGCCTTATGAGTTAATGTTTGGTCAGAAAGCCATTCTACAAGTGGACTTGGAAGCTGTCTCTTATCTTGGAATTGATTGGGATGTCGTGCACTCAAGAGAAGATTTGCTCTGTGCCAGGATGCAACAGTTGAAATGTAGAGAAGAATGTCAGGAGAAGGCATACTCTAGAATGATGAAGATTAGGAATCAATCAGTAAGTTACTGGGACAAGAAGTTGGCTCATAGACTCAGGAATCCCTTGAAGCCTGGTTGTTTGGTTTTGTTTTATAATAGAAGTTTGGAGAGTCAGTGGGGAAAATGTTTTCCAACAGATGGAACGGACCTTACAGAGTCAAATCTCAGGCGTCTGGAGGTTCTTATGTTTTGGAAGAGTTGGATGGTGCAATTTTAAAGAAGAGAGTGGCTGCAGATCAGGTGAAGAGGTTCTATCCAGAGGCACAAGGCATGAAGAAGATTGACTCTGCAATGAGGATAAACTATGGAATGTTCTTTAAGTTTCGGAATTTTTTGGTGTTGCAGAGTAACTTGTGTGTTGGAAACTTTTTTTAGAAGGTACCCAGGGGGGCTTCTAGATTTTATTTTGGAAAGTGTGGGGGTTACTGATGAGCTGGCTGCTCTGGAGAACAGTTAACCCAGAATGTCTCTGTCAAGTCTTTTTTTTTCCTAGTTGAATTCTAGTTCTGTTATTTATTATTCAGGTTTCAAGTACACTATGACTTTAAACTGGTTTGGGACTGGCTTCTTTATCTTTGGTTTTTTTTTGGGTTGGTGGCGGATCACTGGTGGTCTCCCATCATTTTTACTTATTGGAGGGAGCCCACCCAGTGATAATTTCTATGGAGCTGGACTTTCCTTGATTTTTTAGTTATGATTTTGCTAGATAGTAGTTTCAGATTATTTTCTTTTTTCTTTTTTTTTCTTTTAATTTTTATGGGGGTTGTTAAAATTATAAAATCAAAAATATAGGGTGTTACCACGTCAGGGTCACCTGGATGTGGGTAAGCATTGGTGGGGAAAGGCTCATCAATTGGCCGGGCAATGCTATTTCATCATTTTATCATTTTATTTTTATTTTCATTAATGTCATTTTTTATTTTTTATTTTTTATTCTCATTATTACCCTTAATTTATGTTTATTATTTCAGATCATTTAAATTATTTAAGGTGTATCCACATTAAGGTGCACTTGGATGTGGGCAAGGTATCAGGGGATCAGCTCATCAATCGGCTGGGGGATACCATTTGTATTATTTTTTTTATCTTTTATTTTATTTCATTTATTTTTATTATATTTATCAATTTTTTTTAATTTTTGTATGTTAGTAGAATGCTATTTAAAAAACATTATCAGAATTTATATTTATGAATTTTGATTATTTATTTATTATTATGTTTATAATCTTTTTGCAAGAGCTCAATGTCTGGATGATGAAGTTTCTGGAGGCTGGTCCGGGTGATGGTGTCGTTTTTGTTTTTTGTTGGGGTTTTGGGAAGCACTGTGTTCTTTGAAGTGCATCCTTCTGGAGAGATTATATGGATTATAATGGGCAGGAATGGGTTTGGATGGAATTTTATAAGAGAAAGAAGAAGAAGCAGGAATGGATTGTTGGAATGTGTGTTTAATAATCCTAGACATCTTTCAGTGGTTGTCCAGTAGTTGTTTTCTCAAGGTTTTCTCAAAGTCATTTAAAGGTCTATGGGGGGCAAAGGCTTTCAGCATTTTTGAACACATGGTGCTGAGGTGTTGTTTCATGTCTCCATAACCCAGGGTCAAAGAAGTTACTAGAGGTTGGCCAACTCCAATAGTAGATTCAGGAGGAGGGGTGCCAACTATACAAGAAGAATTGGATCAGTAATTTTTTGGTTGAAGAAATTGGATGAATTAATGTTGTAATTACAGATTGGAAGCTCATCAAATTTGTAAGTGGCTGGAATTTGGACTTCTGAAGATTTTGGAATGGTGATAGTAGGTGGATCAATCAGGGAAAGATATGGATTCTCTTGGTCTTCCTCTGAAAGGTTTTGAGAAGGTGAACTAGGAGGCTGATGTTCCTGGGGCCTAGTTGGAACAGCAGGTCTGCTGTTGCTGTTGTTAATATTTATGCTTGATTCAGTTGGATGAGGTGCTGTTGATGGAGTACCAGGGTTGTTATGAGATGGGGAAGGAGAGGGTGATTTGGAAGAGGATTGGTCTCTTCTGGATGGAGCTTTTGAAGGAATGGAACTGTCAGAAGAATAGTTGGCTGACAGAGGAGAGGTGTAGTTTTTTTGCCTTAAATGTGGAAGAAGTTGTTGCTTTGGTGCAGTGTTGGGTGCTCTGGTGTCTTCCTGGGGTCCTCTGGAAGATCTCCTCGAAGTTTGGGAAATTTTGGAGTTTTTGAACCTTGGAAGGGTTACTTGAATTGCTCTGGGAGCAGTGGGAGGTAATTGTGTTAAGTTGTTTTCGTTGATTGGAGGAATTTGGCTGTTTTCTGGCTTTTTTTGGAGGTTTTGAGCCTGATTTTCACTGTTTAGTGAGGCCGGAAGGCCGCCTGGACGTAGTCTAGAAGCCTAGGAGCTGATTTTGAAGCTTTTGGAGCTAATTTAGCAGAGATAAAAGCTGTTTCTTGGGAAGTTAACGCAGGCCTTTTTGGGAGAGTTCTGGAAACTGAGTTCTGGGATCTTCTGGATGGTGCTGAGGATAAAGTTGAAGAGGCTGGACCAAGCTCTGGAGATTTGGTAGTGGATCTGGAGAGGTATTTATGAGAAGGTGAAGGATGAGGAATAGGGAAGTTGGAATCTCTGTCACATTTCTTCTTTTTGGAGTAGAAAGAATCACAGGCCCTGTTGTAGAATTTGGCTTTGGAAGTTTGAAGAGTGAATGTGCAAGGTCTGCACATGTGGATGCACTGTTTGCAGCCATAGTCCTTGGGAGCAGTGAAGCAAGGAAGAGTGGAGGGGTCAAAAGCAGGGGATCCAGCAATGATCTGTGGTAAGATGATGGAATGAGATAAGAAGGAGGTTTTTGTCAGTGACGGGTAGATGATGAAGTGAAGGTGGAAGTTCAGCGCGTTGGCTGTAGGTGTATTCTGTGTGAAATTGGCTGGGTCTATTTTATGCAAAATTCTGGCAGTCCTCCAAGACTTTAAACTGGCTGGTTTCAAGAGTATTCCATCAAGACTTTAAACTCAACACTGTGTAGTCCCCCAAGACTTTAAACTGAGGATTGTTTGATGGTGTAGTCCCCCAAGACTATAAACTGAGGATCGGGTTTTTGTTGTTGGAATGGGTTTGAAATATTGGCGGAGGGTATCCACAGGGGGAGCCTCTGAATTTAGCAAAGGAAATTTTGGGGGTAATTGATGGGCTGGCAGCTATATTCACAATTACCCCAGAATGTTAGTTTTTTCTCTGTGTCTTAATGTGGTTGATCTCTGGTTCTGGGTTTATGATTTAGGTTTTGAGTCCCCCAAGACTTTAAACTGAGGATATTCCCCCAAGACCTAAAAGTGAGGGTTGTTTGTGGTTACATCTTATAGAGGGTGTTGTCAATTTTTCTCTTCTGAATCAAGCTCAAGGACTATTTCAATTACAGAGGGAATCAAGAGATGAAATGAAGTGTTCAGAATTAGCCTTGAACTGGTGAATGAGGTTTCTTCTGTTCTCAATGTTCTGTTGATCTCTAGCAGGAGTGGATTGAAAGTAGTTTAGCAGAAGGTGTTTCTGTTTAGATGTGTGTTGTTTGAACTTGGCCTTAATTGTGGGCAAGTGGTTTGGTGTTGGTGGTTCAATGGATCCCACATTTTTATCATCACTGTCAGAAGATTGAGGAACTGAGAAGTTATCAGTTTTATAAAGTGGAAAGAAGAAATGGAAGTTTTTACCATCAGATGGACAAGGGATGGTGGAACTTGTTGTTTTTGTGGTTTTGGCACTCTTCTGGGAAGGGTGTAGCTTTTTGATTAATCTGGGAATCAAGATAGATGGCCTAGATCTTTTGATGCTGGTAGAAAATGGACCAGGTTGAGGTAGAGGTGAAGCTGTTTCAGAAGATAATTGACCAGGTTTGTAGCAGGACTTCTTTCAGGAGTGGCAGACATCACAGGACGTTATGTATGGATGGACAGGAGGTGTGATGGTGCAGATTAAATTATTGTCAATGCAGTATTGGCAAGGACCCATTTCAGAGGGAGATTTGGAAAGAAGGTTGAAAATGGTGGTTTGAAGAAGAAAGAATGTGGACATTCTTAATTGGAGGGAGGATGTGGTCTTCCAACATTGGCAGGGGCCTTTGTTGTGTGTTTTGGAGCTGTTTGTGCATGTCTAAATTGACATCTGTTGAAGAATTGAGTATTTTTCTGGTTTTATTCCGTGGATATTGGGACTATGGGTATGTCCGTACTATCATTGGATAACCCTGGTTTTTCTATATATTTCATGTTTTGATAATATTTTTCATATTCTAAGTTTTAAGGGGTCGATTCCTCATTCTTCAGTTACAAAAGATAGCTGTTTAATTTTGTTTTTCCTGTTTTACAGGCTAACCTTAAGTCTTAGGTTTAAGTACTTAGTACCATTGGATAGGGCTAATCTAGCTCTATAATTAATGTCGCAAAGTTGTTATAGTTTAATTCTGTGTTTTAAGGGTTTTAGTAGTTGTAGTGAATTTTTCTAACTAGATTAGCTGTTTTTATTGGTTTTCTGGCTTCAGGGAGGCCGGGCCGCTTCAGGCAGCACCTCCGATGTTGGAAGGCCCGCCCTCCTCTGTTTTAGAAGGTTGGGGAGTGCTTCTGGAGGCTTTTTATTCAATTTGTCTGGTACAGGTGCCAAATTTGTTGGTGTGCATGGGCTCTTAGATAGTGGTCTGTGTGTACATAGTGAAAAAGACAGTTTGGGGCAACTTTAATTATCATACAACTATCCAGAGGTGATATCCTTGTTCCTCACTCAGTTTTGACTGTTTTTGGCCACAATTGGCTGTGTTTGTTGCAAGGTTAGTTCTTCATTTAACTCAACTTTAGCAACAGGTTCTCTGGTATAGTCTTGCAAGCTATATCAAGTATTATTGCTGTCTCTGGTGTGAATTGGAAGCCTACATCAAGTATCTTTGCTTTCTCTGGTGTAGACATTGGTCAACATTTCAGTTCTTTGGTCTAGTAGTCAGTCTGGGGACTACTTTCTTGGCTCATAAAGCAGACAAGTGTGTTGAAAAAGGGGCTTTAGCAAACAGGAACCAACTTACTTTAACAAGTAAATCTCACTCTATTTTTCTAAAGGGACAGGGGATTTTCTCTCTGGGTTTTCCCCAACTCCCTTGGTCAAGGCCTTTATCTAGTATTATAGGATTGTCTACAACCTCCTTCTAATTATGACCAATATTGACTGGGTAACCATTAAGAAAACCATAGTAAGACATGAAATGTGGGGTAGCTGAATTCAGTCTCTTAGGAGGAGCTTGCACAGGTAAGTCCTTTACTAAACATGAATGTTTATAAATGGTAGAGAATTTTAGGCACCGATTTTGACAATATTAATTAAATTTGTGCATATAATGAGGTTAATGCACTAGTAATGAAATTAGGACACTAAATAAGCGCCTTTCACTTATCTTAGTGTGTGTCAGGGGGTCGGCTAGAAGAAGGAGAAGAAGAAGAGGATATGAAGGAAAGTGGTAGGAAGAAATAAAGGAGGGAATATAAAAGGTAATGAGAAAATGAAAAGATTAAAGAATTAAATTAAAGAAAAGAGAAGTAACAACAAGTTGTGAGGAATGAAAAAATAGTGAGGTCTGGTTTGTTAGTAAATATTTAATTAAGTAAGTCAATATTTCTCTGCACAAGTAAAAAACTTTATTATAAGTAAAATAAAAGCAACCTTAGATTTATTATTGAGTATTTATATTTGATTTATATTGCTAATAAAATAATAATAAAGTTTTGTAATTATTTAAAATGTTGTAATGTAAGTGATAACTACCAAAAAGGAATTCCAAGGCCCCTTTATAGGAAAGTATACTTCTTAGGGGCCTCAAAGGTATATAAAAGAGTAATATTAATGTGAAATGAAATATTAAAGGAAATTAATTAAAACACACAATTTGAGGGGAAAAAGTGAAAAAACAAATTAAATCTATGAATAACACTACGCAATATAGGGGGTGGACTTGCTAGCAAGTCCTCAACCTGAACTCAGATGGAACTCAGACTGAACTCATACTGAACTCATGCTGAACTCTACTTGGACACCCACCTAAAACTGTTCTGCTGAGTGGTGTTCATCCCTGATTGTATGGTTCCTTTATCAATAGCTCAATGTGTGCTCAATCTGTGGTGAGTTTGGGTCCAAGGTTGCGGACTCGCTAGCAAGTCCGCCCCCCATATTGCGCGGTGTAAGTTAATAACCTTCGCATCTCAAAGTTCCAAAAAAAGTAATTAATATAATGAGTAACTTAATTAGTATGAGACTATGAGAAATGCTTGAAAAAATATCCTAAACAAGTATTATAATGATGTAAAGTATCTAATTATAATAAATAAAATTAAAGTGTGAAACAAGAGATTTAAAAGAAATAAATTAAAACTTACAAATTGAGGAAAAAATTGAAACAACAAATTAAACCTGTGAATAAGTAAATAATTTTCCACCATAAATTTCCAAAATAAGTAATTATTATAATGAGTAACTAAAAAAGTATGAGACCATGAGAACTGTGAGAAAAAATATCCTAAGCGTGTATTATAATAAGATGTAAAGAGTTTGATTAATAACAATAAAATTATTTTCATGCCAAAATTTATGTAAGCAATTTAATTAAGTTATAAAGAGAAATTAATTAATTGTTTTAATTTTTTTAATTAATTAAATAAATAGTTTAATTGAAACAAACAATTAATTTGATTGTAACTAATATAAAGTGAGAATTTTAATATTATTATATTAAATATGTGTTTTAAATTATTTAGAAATTTTACTGACATGGTTAAGGGTCAAAAAAGCAACCAATATTTATGGATAATAATGAATGATAACTTGTATTTAGTATAAAAATTTTATTAATTAAATTGTAATAACATTATAATTTAAAATTATTATTAAACTTATAATATAATTTTATAAATAATTAATATTTTAATACATAAAAAAGCGCCATAATTTTATAGAATATAATATTGTTTATGTAATAAAAATTTTTTACTTAATAATAAAGATAAATATAATAGTTATTTTACTTATTCATAAAATATATATATAATTTTTATTATTCAGTAGAATATTTAATTGTAAATACATAAAATGCATAATGTTATTCCCTTAATTGATTCCAATAAATTATTATAACAATTGACTGTCTCCTGAGATAGCCCGGCTGACCCTCCCTTAATCTAAAAAAAACAATAAAAAAAAGGTTAATATTTTTCCTTTTATACTTTGAGAACAGAGTAGGAAGATTTGAAATTTCTTTTCCAGGTATGCATGCATCACTTTTGGATGATTAGTTCTTATATCTCAATAAATATTCAATACCCCTTTCAGAAGTGATAATTCTATTATTGAGAATTTTATCAATTTCTGCAGTTTCTGTGGCTTCCTGAGGGTTTTTCTTAGGTCTTCCCCTTCTTTTGGGAAATAAGTCACTGTTGGAGGAATAGGGTTTAAGCAAGGAAATGTGGAAAACAGGATGTTTTCTATCATATGAAGAATACAATAAATGTCAAGGGGTCTTTTGGTCTAGAAGATTTATTCAGAGGTTATACAAGGGTTTCAAGTAGATTAATGGACTCTCAAAGACAAGGTACATATTTCTTAATCTATTTGATTGTTTTACTCAAATTATAAGAGGTTAAATTTTTAAATATTATTATACTTTATATCTTTAGAATTACGATAATGGAAATACTAATGTTTATAAATAATAGTAATAAATTTATTTTAATTGATGTGTGATAAAAATTTGTAAGTAAGTAAGGAATGAATCAAAAGCACAAAAAGGAAAGGCCTTTTATAGGTAAAATGTGAGAAATAAAACACGGATTTAACACCACCTGATACAATGGTGTGAGAGGGAAAAAAACTAAATAAAGAGGGTATTTGAAAACTAAAAACTATACTAAATTGTACGTCAAGAGAGATATCAATTTTATTTGAAATAAAATTTGAGTTCCCTTTGATTTTCACCTTTAATACAAAATATTTGATTTAAAATATAGATTCAACGAAATTTTAAATTTATTAATAAGGGATTTTAATTTTTTTTAGATTTTATTATATTTTAGTACTAATTTTATTCCCTCTCATCTGTATTATTGAGCACGGTGTTAGAGAATAAAATATGTATGGGACAAGTACTTATCTTTATTAATTATCTACATTACTTAGTGTACTTATTTAGTAAGTTGTAAGTAATACATAAGTAGTTAATAAATAATTAATTATTAATAAGGATTTAAAAGGCGTGGCTTCACCTCAGGTAGATAATCAATTATTTTACTGGGTAAGTCTAGTAGCCTGGCTGACAATACAACTTCTAGAATTTTATCAGTATTATATAACACTACTTATGTCAATAAATTACTTACATGTAGGTTATATAGTGATTTTATAAGTTTCAAAAGTCCAATATGATGTTATATGGATACTTTATTCAAGAGGTCCACAAAATGTAGATGTGTTTTTATATTTAAAGTAAATTTGTCAATAATATTCTTTCTAAATATTAAATTAGCTGTAAAAACAAAGAAAAGATAATAAAATTTCCTTTGAAAATAATCAATTAATTAGTTTTTATTATTTTATTAGTGTCAGCCAGGCTATCTTATGAGCCCTGTATTTTATATAATAAATTACTGAAGTCAGGTAAGGGAATAACATTATGTAGTCCTAATGAATTATTTTATTAAATAATAAAATTATAAATATTTTATGAAAAATAAAATAATTAATATATTTAATTTTATTATTAAAAAAGTTTTTCTTACATAAACAAATATTATATTCTACAAAAACATGGCACATTTCTATGTATTTAATATTTCTAAAAAATTAATTAAGTTAATTATAATATTATAAGCTTAACTATATTTAACTTAAAATGGAATTAAAAATAAATTAATATAACTTAGATATTAAATTAAACTCATCATATAATATTATCCATAAATATTGGGCGCTTTTTTGACCCTTAACTGTGTCAGTAAAATTACTAAATAACTTAAAACAGATATTTAATATATTAATATTAAAGTCTCAATTTAGATAAGTTACAATTAAAATAATAATTTTTTTCAAACAAATTAATTACTGAAAGTAGTTAAAAAAATCAATTAATTTCTCTTTATAACTGAATTAAATTTATTACATAAATTTTGATTTGAAAATAAATCTAGTTGTCTTAAACAAAACTTTTACATCTTATTATAATACTTGTTTAGGATTTTTTTTCTCACAGCTCTCATGGTCTAATTCTTACTTAGTAATTCATTATATTAATTACTTGTTTGGAGTTTCAATATGGAAAAGTTATTACTTATTCACTCGTTTAATTTGTTGTTTTATTTTTTCCCTCAAAGTGTATGTTTTTATTAAATTCCTTTGATCTTTTTTTTCACATACTTTTACTTTTGTATATACATTGAAAGCACCTCAGAAGTATGCTTGCCTATAAAAGGATCTTGTTACCCCTCTTTGTTTATTATCACTTAAATAACACACCTTTTAAATCTTACAATACATTATTATTATTTTTGATTAGAATCAACAAATCTAGTATAAATAATCAATAAATAATCTAAGTTTACTTTAAGTTTATCAATAGTAATATTTATTAGCCACACAGAGAAATCTCTTCTTACTTAATTAAATATTTATCTATAAATCAGTCATTACTGTTGTGTCATTTCTCATAAACTGTTGTTGCATCTCTCGCATTTTGTTATATTGATTTTATAAATTATTTATTTCATTTTTATTTTCCTATTGTTGTTCTCTCTTTATTTCTCCCTTTATCTCTATTCTATTTCATCATCTTTTCATCCTTCTTCTAGACAACCCGCTGACAATTGGACGCCATTCAGAATGACAATGACCTTTTTGACAAACGTCACAACGCACGGACCACCTAGTGCAAAGCAGATAAATTTTTAGGTGGTTGTGTTTCAAACTTGGGTTTTATCCTTTTAGTTTATAATAAACTAATTTAGATATATTTTAAAGTGTTTTTGGATCACTATAGTAAGTAAAATTTTGCACCTTTCAAATATATTGTTAAATTTTTATTGCAATAAAAGTGTTTTTAGATTAATTGCTGAATCACTGAATGTAAGTAATCATTTATTTTTAAATTTTTTTTCCTAGTTTACCATAATAGAGTTATACTCTTAGTCCTAGAAGATCATTAAATATTTTTAAATAAATTATTAAATAAATTTCATTAAATTTTTTTTTTTGATTTATTGGTTGACCATAATAGTACTCAGTACTAAGTCCCAATAATACCAAGATTTATTTTTTGGTAGTAATTATTTTGGTTAACTTATTAAACCTTTTTGGTTGTTCCCTTAATAATTATTTTTATTTCTTAATAATATCATTTGTAATTACATATTTTTTGTATTATATTTTTATTTTTAATTAATTGATTTTTGAATAAAATTTTAAATTTTTTCTTCAAGAAATAATTTGATTATTTTTTGTTTAAAAATATAAATTTAGATCATTTAATTTTCTATTCACAGTTTCATTTCCAGTAATTTGGCAAATAGCATGAATAATCTTCATGTAGATGAAAATGATGTGGATGTTGATAATGAATCTGTAGGTTCTTCAAAACTATCTTACAAGAATTCTTCAAGAAACAAGAAATCTTCATTCTCCTCAGGACATAGAAATGTCAGGAGAAGTGGCAAACCCCCCTCACCAAACTAGTCTGAAAGAAGTAAAGCCTCAGATCAATCAGGAAAATCCTCTAAAGGGTATAAGAATAAAAATGATCCCACTGACGCAACAAATAAACAATATTTCCACCCATTTAAAAGAAGTGAAGGCAGAAAGCATGAAGTAAAAATAAAGAGTAGACACACTCTGGAAACAGATGCAGGAGCTCTTAAATCACAAGCAGGTTCAACCTCCTCCTTTTCCAGCTTCTCAGACTCAGCCTCAACCCCATCAGGCACCCAGATCTTTCAATCAAATTCATAACACTCTGCAAGTGGAACAGTGAAAATGGGACTACCTGATGAACCATTACCAACAGAATGTTCAGCAGCCAGCAGCTCAACACCCTGGCCCATCCAGGACACAAACCTACCATCAATCTCCTCAGGCTAATCCTTATCAGGGAGGCAGAAGAAAGAAGTCACAGGGGGAATTTCCTCCTTTTCCATGAAAAGTAATTTGTTTTAAAAACATGTTGGTATGTATAATAACAAAACTTTTCCCAAAGGTAATATTGTGGATAATGGTGAAACAATATTGAAACACATAATGAGAAAACTTCCTTTAATGAGTAGCCCTAATGATATAATAAGTAAATTATAATTTGAGGAACCTTTACATTAAACTTCTACTTCTTTAATTAATCCTTCTCTTGAAATTAAAAATGATTCTTTTCCCACTGAAGTTTATACCATGCTTGAAAGAACTTCTGAGGATATATTGAAAGATTCACTTGATTTTAATGTTGTAAAAGACAAAATTGTGAGAGATGTATTAGTACATGAGAGTGATAGATTGAAAAATTTTCACTTCCATTGTAAAGTGAGCTCTTTTGTCAAGGGGTCCTTTTGGTCTAGAAGATTTATTCGAGGCTATATGAGGATTTTTTGGGTTTTAATGGACTCTCAAAATGTAAAGTACGTATTTTCAAATCAAACTGATTGTATTAGTCAAATAATAAGAGGTAGTGTTAAATATTAATATATTTTATAGATTAGATATACGTTAATGTAAGTACTAATGTTATAAAAGTGTAGAAATAGTAATTTTATTGTGTAAATGTAATACGTAAGTAAGTCAGGAATGAATCAAAAAAGACAAAAAAGAAAAGGCCTTTTATAGGCAAGATGTGAGAAAATAGAACACGGAATTACCACCCCCTAGTACAAGAGTATGAGAGGGAAAACTTAAATAAAGAGATTATGTGAAATAATAAGAGTAAGTCTAAATAGTGCGTAAATAAAAGTATTTATTTTATTTAAAATAAAACTATGAACCCTTTAGTACCTTGTAGACAATCCTATAGTACTAGCTATAGGCCTTGACCAAGGGAGTTGGAGAAAAACCAGAGAGAAAATCCCCTTTCCCTTTAGAAAAATAGAGTGAGATTTACTTGCTAAAGTAAGTTGGTTCCTGTTTTGCTAAAGCTCCTGTGCAACACACTTGACTGCTTGATGAGCCAAGAAAGTAGTCCCCAGATAGACTAGTAGACCAAAGAACTTAAATGCAGAACAATGTCCACACCAGAGACAGCAAAGATACGTGATGTAGGCTGCAAATTCACACCAGAGACAGCAATAATACTTGCTATAGCTTGCAAGACTATAACAGAGAAAACAGTTGCCAAAGTTAAGTTAAATGAAGAACTCACTTGCAACAAACACAGCCAATTGTGGCCAGAAAACAGTGAAAACTGAGTGAGGAACAATGATATCACCTCTGGATGGTTGTATGATGATTAAGGTTGCCCCAAACTGTCTTATTCACTATGTACACACAGACCACTAACTAAGAGCCCATGCGCACTCACCAATCTGATGCCTGTACCCACCAAATTGCATAAAAAACCCTCCTGGAGCGCTCCCTAACCTCCTAAAACAGAGGTGGGCGGGCCGCCTTATGTCGGAGATGCCGCTTGAAGTGGCACGGCCTCCCTGAAGCCAGAAAACCAATAAAAACCACTAATCTACTTAGAAAAATTAGTTACAACTACTAAAACCTTTAAAACACGGAATTTCACTATAACAACATTGAGACATGAATTATAGAAAAAAATTATCTCTATCTAATGGTACTAAGCACTTAACCCTAAGACTTAAGGTTAGCCCTTAAAACAGGAAAAACAAAATTAAACAGCAATCTTTTATAAATGAAAAATGAGGAAATGACCGCTTAAAACTCAGAATATGAAAAATGTCTTCAAGACATAAAATATAGAGAAAAACCAGGGCTATCCAATGATAGTACCCACATACCCGCAGACCCAATATCCATGGAATAAAACCTGAAAAATACTCAACTCTTTAACAGATGTCAATTAAGACATGCACAAACCGCGCCAAATCACACAACAAAGGCCCCTCCCAATGTTGAAAGACCACATCCTCCCTCCAATGGAGAATGTCCGCATTCTTTCTTCATCCAACCACCATGTTTAACCTTCTTCCCAAATCTGCCTCTGAAATGGGTCCTTGCAAATACTGCATCAACAATAATTTAATCTGCACCATGACACCACCTGTCCATCAATACAGAACGTCCTGCAATGTCTGCCAATCCAGAAAGAAGACCTGCCAAAGACCTGGTCCACTTTCTTCCACAACAGATTCACCTCCCTCTCAACCTGGTCCTAATTCTGCCAGCACCAAAAGATCTAGGCCATCCATCCTGATACCCAGATTAATCAAAAAGCTCCACCCTTCCCAGAATAGTGCCACAACCCATAAAACAACTAGTTCCCTCATCCCTGGTCCATCTGATGGTAAAGAACATTCATTTCTTCCTTCAACTTTAAAACTGATAACTTCTCAGTTCCTCCCTCTTCTGATAGTGATGATAACAATGAAGGATCCATTGCACCACCAACACCAATGCACTTGCCCTCTATCAAGGCCAAGTTCCAACAACAGACATCTCAACAGAAACAAATTCTGCTTCAATACTTCCAATCCACTCCTGCTAGAGATCCACAGGACATTGAGAACAGAAGAAACCTCATTCTCCAGCTCAAGGCTAATTCTGAACACTTCATTTCATCTCTTGATTCCCTCTGTAATTCCACTAGTACTTGAGTTTGATTCAGAAAAGAAAAATTGACCACACCCTCTATAGGATATAACCACAAACAACCCTCAGTTTTAAGTCTTGGGGGACCATCCTCATTTTATAGTCTTGGGGGACTCAAAAACCCTCAGTTTAAAGTCTTGGGGGACTCAAAAACCTAAATCATAAAGTTTAAAGTCATATTGGACTTGAAACCTGAATAATAAACAACAGAACTAGAATTCAACTAGGAAAAACAAAAGACTTGAGACAGACATTCTGGGGTAACTGTTCTACAGAGCAGCCAGCTCATCAGTTACCCCCACACTGGCCAAAATAAAATCTAGAAGCCCCCCCTGGGTACCTTCTAACAAAAACACAACATCCAACACAAAAAAACCAAAACCAATAAACAGTGAAGAGTCCAGCACTTGAAAACCAGAGGAAATTCCAGTTTAAAGTCATAGAGGACTAAAACCTGTGAAAAGAAACCAATACTAGGGTTCAACCAAATTAAGAAAAGGGTTGGAAACAGACAATCTGGGGTAACTGTTGATAGAGCAGCCAGCCCATCAGTCACCCCTACACTTGCCAAGATCAAAATATAGAGGCCCCACCCATGGGTATCCTCTAACAAAAGTTTCCAACAAACAGATGCATAGAATCACCACAAAAAAATAAGATTAAAGAATTGTCCGTGGTTTATCCTCATTGCGGAGTCAATCTTCTTCATGCCTAGTGCCTCTGGGATAAAACCTCTTCACTTGGTCTGCAGCCACCCTCTTTTTCAAGACTTCACCATCCAACTCTTCCAAAACATAAGAACCTCCAGACGCCTGAGTTCTGACTCTGTAAGGTCCATTCCATCTGTCAGCAAAGATTTTCCCCCACTGACTCTCCAAACTTCTATTATACACCAAAACCAAACAACCATGTTTCAAGGGATTCCTGAGTCTATGAGCCAACTTCTTGTCCCAGTAACTGACTGATTGATTCCTAATCTTCATCATTCTAGAGTATGCCTTCTCCTGACATTCCTCTCTACATTTCAACTGTTGCATCCTGGCACAGAGCAAATCTTCTCTTGAGTGCACGAAATCCCAATCAATTCCAAGATAAGAGACAGCTTCCAAGTCCACTGGTAGAATGGCTTTTTGACCAAACATTAACTCATAAGGAAAATAGCCAGTTGTCCTATTCACAGTGACCCTATCAGCAAATAACACCCAGGGTAAATAATGCCTCTACTTTTCAGCACTATCCACTACGCAATATAGGGGGTGGACTTGCTAGCAAGTCCTCAACCTGAACTCAGATGGAACTCAGATGGAACTCAGACTGAACTCAGACTGAACCCATACTGAACTCTACTTGAACACCCACCTAAAACTGTTCTGCTGAGTGGTGTTCATCCCTGATTGTATGGTTCCTTTATCAATAGCTCAATGTGTGTTCAATCTATGGTGAGTTTGGGTCCAAGGTTGCGGACTTGCTAGCAAGTCCGCCCCCCATATTGTGTGGTGATCTCCGCACATCTTCACCAAAGCATTCTTGATAACTTGATGGTCTCTTTCAACCATGCCTTCAGCTTCAGGATAATACGGTGTAGCCACTCTAACTTTAGAACCAACACTAGCCACAGCTTCTTTGAATCTGGCACCAAACTCTGGCCCGCCATCAACAGTCACCAACTTCATCAACCCATACCTATAAATCCACTCCTTCTTCAAAAACTCTGCCACATTCTTGGCAGTCAAATTAACCAGAGGCACTGCCTCAACCCAACCAGACAAATCATCCCTAGCAACAATCAAGTATTTATACCTGCCCTCATTTATATGGACAGCATCCAGACTGGCCCTTCCAAAAACAGTTGATTCTCCATAGCACGGCCCACCTCTTTAGGTTTCAAGCGACTTCTTCCTTGACATTCTTCACAAGATTGAACCCAACCCTGCACAGCCAACTTCATACCTGGCCACCAAAATCTTTCTGCTACTCTTCAATAAGTCTCCCCAAAGCCTCTATGACAAAGTTCTTCATGCAAAGACTTCAAAACCAATTCTTGACCCTTCTTCTGAGTCAACACCACTTGAGGATTTGAGTGTCTCCTCCTCATCAACCACCTTCCTGACACATAAAATCCAGGACTCTTCTTCTTTATTGTCAGCCAAGTATCATCATCACAACTATCTGGCCTCTCCAAGGTCAACAGATATTCCACCAAAATAAAATAAAACCCAGACTGACCTTAGTTCTCATCTTCAAAATCCAACAAAACAACATCCAAGGGTACAATTCTGTCACCAAAATCACCAGTATGAACATAAGCCAATTGAACAGCCCAACCAGGACACCAATCCTTAAATTTTGGCACGTCCTTCTCTTTCCCCTGAACCTTGTGAGAATACAGTTCACTAACAAAAAGACCCTTTTCCAATTTTGAGCTGTCCCAAACAACAACTTGATCTTCATCAACAAAAACATCTTGATCACCAGAATCAAGATCAGATCCAACCAGTTTAACCTCATGGGGGAGGTCAGAAAAATCTTCAGCACCCTTCATGCTGGCCCTAACCACTGGAACATCCTCATCAAATTCTTCAGCCTCAGAATCTTCATCTGTAGGTGGCCTCCATGATAATCCATCAGGCATAGTAAAAGTTTTACCTGGTTTGTGTACCAGGTCAAAAGAAAAATGTTGAATAAATTCCACCCACCTAGTCATTGGAGCATTTGGAAGACTAGGTGTATTGATCATCTGAACCAAAGATTTTGCATCCACCTGCAGCTCAAAATGCTTCCCCCACAAAACCGTCTGTAGCTTCTTTAAAATTTTAGCTACGCCACACAATTCCAACTTAGGTTGAGAATACCTAGATTCCACCTCATTAAACACCACAGACTCATATCTTACTGGTCTGACCCTCCCAGTCTTATCCTCCTGAGACAAAACAGCACCAGGAGCAATAAAACTTGAGTCCACTGCCAGATAAATTTTTCCAGCACCAACACCATAATCCAACTTGTGAAGAACAATATCTTCACCAACAACCTTTTTCAACTTCTGAAAAGCCTCTTTGCACTCCTCAGTCCATTCCCAATCTGCATCTTATCTGGACAACCTCCTTAAAGGTGAAGCCAACAAATAAAAATCCTTAATAAAAATCCTGACATATACACATACACCCAAAAATCCCCTGACTTCAGTAGTATTTTTAGGCCTTGGCCATGACTGGATTTAATTAAGCTTCTTCTTCGCAATAATCCTTCCCTCTTTACATACCACATGACCCAAAATTTCCAAAGCAGGAACACAACAACAGAACTTTGACCCTGAAATGGTCAAACCAGCCTCTTCAATCCTAAACAACACTCTCTCTAGAGTTATTGCATATTCCCACACAAACCTCCTTATGCCAGGGTTCTCCGCTAACACTTCATTACCATAATCAGTGGATGGTCCTTTAATTCTACCATCATCAATAAAAAAACTAGCATGAGTAGGAACCTCATCCTGCAAAATCCAAGCCATCTGTGCTTGATAAAATGCCACTGAATTAGTTGCTCCTTGAGGCAATCTAGTGAGCTGAAATCTTCCCAAAGAAGTCTCAAAAGTTGTGAGAGGCCTTGAATCCGTAAGGAGTTCCCTCTCATCATAACCACCCATAATATCACCCAAACCATAACACACCCTTCCTGCGAAAGCTTCAACAAAATCCTCTGCACTTGGTGGCATACCAGCGTTCTTGATAGTGACTCTATTCAAGGCTCTAAGATCATGAACCACCCTCAACTTTCCATTCTGCTTCTTTACACAGAACACCGGACTTGAGTAATTGGATGTTGATTGTTCATATAACCCATTCCTGACTATTTCCCTAACAATCTCTTCAAAATCCTCTCTAATAGCGGCTGGAATCGGAATAGGTTTGATTTGCCAAGGTTCATGGCAAACCACAGGAATAAAGTAAGGTTCCCCATAAGAGTGCTTCAATACACCCCTTTCCTCCTCAACAAACGCCACAGCTTTTTCCCTTAGCACAATAACGTGTAACAACAACTTCTTTTCTTCTTCAGACAACCACCCATCAGGACCAAAATTAACAACTTTCAATCTTTCCATGGTCACCCTAGCAGTCCCTACAAATTCTGGAGGATTCTTCACCAAAGGAGTACAGTAGGGATCTCTTGACAAAGGAGGTCTCTTCAAAGGCGGATTCAAACCCACAGGCATAGGCTCATTGACAGGCCTAATCTTCTGCGCAACCTTCTTATACTTTGCCGCTCCACCTTCAACTTGAGGGATCTTCAGAAAATCTTCACCACCAGACCTGGAACAAAAACCAAGGGTTTCCCCATTGCTCACATGTGTGGCCAAGGTAATGTTTTTGAAAGGTGTAGAAGAGACCCTAGTGGTGCATAATTGGGAGGACTTACTTTTACACCCCAATCTCACCACTCAAAAACTTTTCCACAATTCCACATCTTCATCCTCGCTTCCAACTTCCAAATCTTCAAATCTTGATTCATCTTCTGAATCACATCTTCTAAAATTGTTCAGTTTATCCTCATGCTGGAGGCCCAAAAATCGATCTTGATGATCTTCTCTTTTCAAAATTTTCTGCAGTTTAACCTCATGCTGGAGGCCCAAAAATCGATCTTGATGATCTTCTCTCTTCAAAATTTTCTGCAGTTTAACCTCATGCTGGAGGCCAAAAATAGATCTTGACGATCTTCAAAAAAATATTTTGCATCTTCTTTCTTCATTATCTTCAGATTATCTTTTTGATTTTCATGAATTATCTTGAAATTTTTATCTTCTTTTCTTGAGTTTTCTTCTTACCTACAAAAATAACCAGGGATTTCCCCAATGCTCACAGGTGTGGCCCAGGTAATGTTTTTGAAAGGTGTAGAAGAAACCCTAGCGGTGCACAATTGGGAGGACTTACTTTTAGATCCCAATCTCACTGCCCCAAAACTTTTCCGCATATCTTTCAATAAAGATATATAACAAATCTTCTTCTTTGAACTTGAATTAAAAATAATTAAGAATCTTGAGAAAGAACAGAGACTTGATAAAAAAATTGGTGAATACTTGCAGAGAAGAGAAACATTAAAAAGAGAATGTTGAAAATCCACTTGGTATATCTCCAAGGGAGCTGACCTACTACAACCTGGGATTTCCTCATCTTGGGGAGAGGTTGTAGCACTAGGGTGATCAGCCCTTATTACTCTAAAAAAGACAGACTCTCAAAAGAGCCTGAGCCGCACTCCAAAAAACCATAGGCAGCACCCACTTCCTTCTTTCTCCTGCAGCAGTCCATGCACTGGCACATTGAAGATAAACCAGGCCTGGTCTCCCAACCATCCTCTCCAGGGGATGATAACCTTATGTGAAGCCTCCTTTTGTCTTCACCATTCAACTCCAAACTGATTCCCAAATCAAATTGATAACCAATTCTTGCCTGAAAATCCATCAAGAATGGCCCACCCAAAACTGCTTTTACATTACCTTTAGCAATTTAAAAATGAACCTTCCCTGAGGCTCCTCCAACATCTAACTTCACAAACTCTGAAGTTCCAACCAATTAAGTGACATGGCTACCTATCCCTCTCAAATTCCCACCAATACCAGTTTTGATGGGGAGGCCCATATGAGTTGCCTCAAACAAAGAAATCAGGTTTATCTGAGAACCTGAATCCACCAATTCCCTTGCCTCCCTGCCATTCAGAGTGACATTGACATATCCCAGAGGAGCAAAAAAATGAGTTTTCAACCCCTCACCAAACTTTTCAGCAGAATCACAAATGTATTCTACCTCACCAGAAAAAACTCTTCTCCTGGTCAACAACTTCTTCTGTCTATCAGCCAACCCTGGGCTGATAGAATACAATTCCCCATAAGATAGGGAAACCTGACCCTGATTCATCCTTTCCAGGACAGAGTCCATAACATTAACTTGACCAGACACTACTAGCCTCTCAAAGTGAGCTCTTTGCTTCACCA
The DNA here is from genome assembly GCA_030280995.1 of Hemileia vastatrix. Classification (NCBI taxonomy): domain Eukaryota; kingdom Fungi; phylum Basidiomycota; class Pucciniomycetes; order Pucciniales; family Zaghouaniaceae; genus Hemileia; species Hemileia vastatrix. The sequence goes on from JASXTE010000012.1 coordinate 26,403,468, forward strand.
CCTTGGTCCTAGAAGCTTCTTGAGGACCAGCACCACCAACAGATTTACCATTAACAGGAACCAAACCAGATCCCTCACCAAAACCTCTGACTCCAACAGGCTTTGGCAATGAAGCCAAAGGGACATCCTCATCAGAGTCAGAATCCACCTCCATTGGCATTGGATCACCATTCAGATCCAATGCACCAAAACTAGGGGGGCCCATATCAGCCATACCCTTCTGCATCTTGTACAGCTCCTCTTTGCTGTACCTCTTCCCAGCTGCACTCAGCTTAGTATCCCCCTTTGAAGCATTTGGCTTTGGTTGGGCCTGAGAACTGCTCTTAGGCCTGCCCACCTTTCCTGCTTCCACATCATAAACACCAGCCAAGTATTCACCACTTGACTGTCCACCACAAGAATACAACTCCAAAACACCAAAGGAAGTAGAAAAAGTGACTTTTTTGACCTCCTTCCCATTTCCCTTGACGTCCTCATCTACCTTAACAGAAGACTTCCCCTGATCAGGAATCTCCTCAAACTTTGGCCTCCTTTGATTGAGACCACCCCTTCTCCTGACCAAATCAACAGGAGCCTTCCCCTCACTGGGCTTCACAAAAGAACCGTCAGGGAACTTAAAAACCCTGCCATCAAACTCCACTTTTCCTTCAGACACATCTCTGTTCAGTGCCCAACAATCATTGGAGCTGTGCCCCCTCCTACTGCAATAGGAGCAAACCCAAAGATCACTCCTACCAGCCCTCATTTCAAAATCTCTAGGCTGAGAAGGTGCCTTATTGACCTTCTTGGCCTCCTGAACAGAAATGTGCAGCTGCTTTGTAAGATCAGCCAACTGCTCCACCATTGGGTCCCTATCCTGTTTGGGAACCTGCACCAAATTCTTCTCCTCATTCTTCTCCTTAACTTCCTCTTCAGCCAAAGCCTCACTGACTTTGCTGACATACTTGGCACACCCCTCCCGATAGGTGTCCACAGCCAATAACTTCAAATGGGCCTCAACAGCCTCCTTCACCTTATCCAAGGCAGGCAACTTCTGGTTGCCATTAGAAAGAATCTTCATCAATTTCTTTCTTGAAAACTCCTTCAACACATCCATCCTGACATCTCTATCCAGGGCAGACCAAAAAACATCTTTGGAAGCATTTTCATGTGCCAGCTCCTCCACTTCCACCAAATATTCCACCACAGAATCAAACTGTAGCAGAAACTTCCTGTAACTATGTAAGTTACCAACACCACCATAAGATTGCCATTCACTGAAAACCTTGTTCAGATCCACCATAGTGAACCTGACACCCAATCTATCCACCATCTCCCTACACAACAATTTCCAATCCCTCTTCTTGTAGCCAGACATGGCCACAATCTCTTTCTTCACTGACCTATCACCAATGAAGAAGATAATCTGCTTCACCATGTCCAGGTAGGAAGCACCATCCACTCCAGCAGCAGTTTCATACATCTCTAGAAACCACTGGACATCCTCCCCGTTAAACTTGGTACCATCCCAAGTTTTAATCCTCACACATTCCCAACCATCACAGAAGGAGGACCATCCACCCCACTGACAGTCACCACAGGAATAGAGGAACCAGAAGCCATTCCTCCAGACCAAAACACCAAAAAGAGCCAACCAAAGAAAACAGAGATTCCAAAGAACTAGCAAGTTCTTCCCTACGTTGGGCGCCAGAAATGTAGACAATCCTATAGTACTAGCTATAGGCCTTGACCAAGGGAGTTGGAGAAAAACCAGAGAGAAAATCCCCTGTCCCTTTAGAAAAATAGAGTGAGATTTACTTGCTAAAGTAAGTTGGTTCCTGTTTTTCTAAAGCTCCTGTTCAACACACTTGACTGCTTGATGAGCCAAGAAAGTAGTCCCCAGATAGACTACTAGACCAAAGAACTGAAATGCAGAACAATGTCCACACCAGAGACAGCAAAGATACGTGATGTAGGCTGAAAATCCACACCAGAGACAGCAATAATACTTGCTATAGCTTGCAAGACTATAACAGAGAAAATAAATGCCAAAGTTAAGTTAAATGAAGAACTCACTTGCAACAAACACAGCCAATTGTGGCCAGAAAACAGTGAAAACTGAGTGAGGAACAATGATATCACCTCTGGATGGTTGTATGATGATTGAGGTTGCCCCAAACTGTCTTATTCACTATGTACACACAGACCACTAACTAAGAGCCCATGCGCACCCACCAATCTGACGCCTGTACCTTCCAAATTGCATAAAAAACCCTCCTGGAGCGCTCCCCAACCTCCTAAAACAGAGGCGGGAGGGCCGCCTGAAGCGGCCTGGCCTCCCTGAAGCCAGAAAACCAATAAAAACCACTAATCTACTTAGAAAAATTAGCTACAACTACTAAAACCTTTAAAACACGGAATTTCACTATAACAAAATTGAGACATGAATTATAGAAAAAAATTATCTCTATCCAATGGTACTAAGCACTTAACCCTAAGACATAAGGTTAGCCCGTAAAACACAAAAAACAAAATTAAACAGCAATCTTTTATAAATGAAAAATGAGGAAATGAGCCCTTAAAACTCAGAATATGTAAAATGTCTACAAGACATAAAATATAGAGAAAAACCAGGGCTATCCAACGATAGTACCCACATACCTGCAGACCCAATAATGACGGAATAAAACCAGAAAAATATCCAATTCTTTAACAGATGTCAATTAAGACATGCACAAACCGCGCCAAATCACACAACAAAGGCCCCTTCCAATGTTGGAAGACCACAACGTCACATTTTAGTGTAAGAACATTTGATTTGAAATATAGAATCAATAAAATCTAATTAAATGAATTCAAAAAAAGTATTTTTTCTTTTTATAATTTTATATATATTTTTTTAATACTAATTTTTATTCTTATCTCATCTGTATTATTGAGCACGGTGTTTGGGAGTAAAAATATATATGGGACAATTACTTATTTTTATTAATTAATTACTTAGTGTACTTAGTTAGTTAATTGTTATTAATACATAAGTATTTAATAAATAATTAATTATTAATAAGGATTTAAAAGTTGTGGCTTCACCTCTGTAAGATAATTAATTATTTTACTGGGTAAGTCTAGTAGCCTGGCTGACATCTCTTGTGTAAGATACAGCCTATTTTAAAAACAATGAATCTTTGAATATTGTTCTTAGCCAACACTAACAAATAAGATGTGATCTTAGAGCTATCTCAGATAAAAATATTCATCTGCATAGAACTTTGTGTGGGTTAAAACCCCTTATTGAAGAGAATTATTCATTGAAAAATAAAATTAAGTCTCTAAACAATGAGTTGGAAAAGCTGAAAAAGTATTTCCAAGCTCTGAGAACCAAAACACAGTTTTCAAGAACAGAAATTTTTTATCCCTTTCAAAAATAAATGACCAGATTTCTGAAATTCCAAGGATAAGACATTCTTTGTCTGACCTACAGAAAAAGTTCTCAGCCTTAGCTTTAAATCATTATGGTGCACATGAATATGCTGCCCATAAGTTGCATAAAAATAAAGGAAAGGGGCCTGAACAAAGCAGCTCTTTTTTTCCCCATATTTCAACCATTAAAAAAACTGAAAATGAGTCTGTAAAATTATTTGCTACTAGTAAAAAATCTTTAAATGGTCATGAACCAGCTGTTTCTGTAAATAATGAAATTTCCAAACACCTGGCTAAACTTCAAGAATTATTAATGCTAAATAATTCAAATCAAATGATGGACCGTCCCAGTAGCCAGAAAAATTGGCCCAAACTGGATCAATATCCAACTTTTGATGGTAACTCTTTATCTGACTGGCAACACTTTTTTCAGATAATTGATAATCTGAAAAACTCATATAAATTTACAGATGACAAAATTTTCTCTAAGTTAATTTCTTTATTCCCCAATGTAGATTTAATGTGGTATGAATCTGTCTTACTAGACAATCAAGATTATACTTGGAAAGAGTGGAAAACGTTGATTTAAAATCAATTTAGTGGTTCCAAATTCAGGCTTGACAAGAAGAGATTATATGAGATTGCTAAATATGAGTCCTCCTTTTCTGAAAAACCTATTTTTTTCCTTATAAAATTTACAAAAATTTTTAGATCCATGGATCCTAAAATGATTTATGATATTTGGAGAGAAAAAATTCTCTATAAGTTACCAAATTCTCTGAGAGATTTGATTGTGGCAAGGACTGAGCATGTGAGAGAGAATTCTTCCTTTATTAATATCTGTAATGAAGTCCTACTAAATCATAGATATGAACAAAGGAATTATCCTGTTAAGTTTTATCATGACCAGAAAAAGACTTCAACAAAGATTCCAGACAAAACTGGTAGACCTTCTTCCCCAGTTTCTCCAAATAAATATGCAACTAACACTTATTTTAAATGTAACAAACCATTGCAGAAAGGAAATTTTTTTGGCAAGAAAATTTATCTTGTTGAACAAACTGTGGAATCTGATAATACTCAAGCTGATCTTAATGATTCCTCCAGTGACTGTAATAGCAATATCTCATATGACCATGAGTATTCTCAGGAAGTTCTAGTTTTATAAAAGGATATCCAATATTTAAATAATTGTTCTGAAAATTGTGATATTAACTTGTCTTCTGTAGAAAATGCTGAATTAATTAAAGATATTACAGAAAGTTCCATTTTATTATCACCTTTGAGAGAACAAGTTATCATAAATGGTAAAAATGTTGAGGTTATTCTTGACTCTGGTTCTGGATGAAGTGTAGTGTCTGAGAAATCACTGGCTTCTGTGGATAAGGATTATCAATGCAAATTACTACCTATAACATCTGAATAATGGAGAGGTTAGGTTTCTGTTTTATGTACAATTGGAAAATACAAAACCACTGTATTCTTTAAATATAATGGTGACTTTTTCAGAGCTATTTTTGAATTTGATGTGATGAAAAATGACAATTTAAGCTATTGGTTTATCATGGAAAATGACATTTTAACCATGTTTGGCATTAAGTTGGATCCTGCAAACAATTGTTTTACCTTGGGCTTGAATGGGAAAAGAAAATTTAAAATTTCTTCTTCTAAGAAGCATTCTGCACCCTTGTTAAAATCTTGTCACTCTTTGATTTTATTTAAAGGCAGACAAACAGAGGAAATGTATGTATTATTGTCTGAAATCAATAAAGCTTCATTTGGTGATAAATTAACTGATGATCAAAAAGATTCAATAGTAGCATTAATTATATCTTTTCCAATGGATTTTGCTCATGGTTCCCATGTGTAAGAATTTCTTTAAGATGAAATGAAAATTTAATTATCCTACACTTTGAATGATATACCTCCTAACCTTAAGGGAAAAACTTATCCTGCTTCTCCAACAAAGAGAAATGATATTAAAGATAATATTTCCACCTTATTAGAAATAAATATCATTGAAAAGGTGGATTTCACCCCAAAATATTGTGTCATCTCCCCAGTTTTGATTTCCTATGAAAAAGATAAACTAGATTATGTGGGGATTATAGAGCATTAAACACTTATACTGTTGATGATATTTATTCTTTACCCAGAATTAATTCAATACATGTTACCTTGCAAGAGACAAAATTTATTAGTTTTCTGGATTGTAATTAAGGTTATCATCAAATACCTTTTGAGAAAAATTCACAAATTTTCTTGATTATTGCTACTCATATGGGAATATATAAGTATGTTAGGATGCCATTTGGCCTTAAAAATTCTCCTTCAGTTTTTCAGAAAGTAATGGATAACACTTTCCAACAGGAAATAATTGAAGGATGGCTCATCCTGTATATTTATGACATTATAGTTTTTTCTAAAACTTTTGATGAACATATGATTCACTTAAATAGAGTTTTCATAAAATTGGATGACATTAATATGACATTGTCCTTGAAAAAGTGTAAATTTGGGTTTCAATCCTTGAAAGTCCTTGGCCATGTTGTGTCAGGCTTACAAATCTGTGTAGACCAGAATAAGGTTGCTGCAATTTAAAATACAAAAAACACCAACTTCTGTAAGAGAAATCCAAAGTTTTTTGGGTATGTGTGGGTATTATAGACAATAAATTAAAAATTATCAGGTCATAGCTTTACGTCTTACCAAACTGACCAGAAAAGATGTTGCCTTAATCTGGAATAAAGACTGTCAAAAAGATTTTGGTACATTGAAAAATTGTTTAATGACAGCCCTTATCATGGCTTTTCCAGATTTCAGCAAACATTTTTTCCTTTGAACAGATGCCATCTTTGTTGGACTGGGTGCTGCCCTTCACCAAAAACAAATTATTATTGATAAAGCTTCAGAAGTTGTAATTTGTTATATTTCAATAACATTGAGAAATAGTGAATTGATATATGGTGCCACTCAATTAGAGTGTTTAGCAGTTGCTTGGGCTCTTGAGAAGCTTCACTATTACTTAGATGACCAAATATTTGAATTGGTAACTGACTGTAGTGCTTTTAAATACCTCTCGAACCTAAAGACACCAAATAGACATATGTTTAGGTGGCAACTTGTTGTTCAAGATTAAAGAGGAAGAATGACAATTATCAATAGATCTGGTAATGTTCACTCCAATTTTGATATGTTTCCAAGGTTGCTTCTGCCAAATAATGACTCCAATCCTGCCTATGTGCCTGAAAGTGATACTGTTCATTTACATGGTATATATATAGATGATATGGAAGAAGAACTGTTAAAATTGATTCTGTATTCATATGAAAAAGATTCTGATTTAAATAAATTGGTAACAATCTTGAATGATCCAAAGAATGCTTATTTTCAAGCATTGATAAAAACTCTTTCTCCAAAGTACCAAAGTGCTTTGAATAAGGGAAAATTTTCCATTGAAGATTGTTATAACTATTGCCGGAGAAAACTGACCAATGTCATTGTTATTCCTCCTTACATGAAAGAGAGCATCTTAAAACTTTTTCATGATGACATATTAGCAGGACATTTTGATCTTGAGAAAAACATTATCAGAATTAAAAACACTTCTTGGTGGGCTAATATGTCTGAAGACACTAAATTATATGTTGAATTGTGTGATTCTTGTCAAAAATCTAAAATACTGAAAGTTAAAAGAGCAGGATTGTTACAACATATTAAAGCACCTGATGCTCCTTGGAAAATCATTAGCATGGATTTTGTCACTGGTCTTCCTGTAGCAGCTAAAAACAGTTATAACTCCTGTTGGGTTATAGTGGATAGTTTCACCAAGATGTGCAAATTTATTCCCACCCACAAAGATGTATCCACAAAATAATTAGCTTTCTTATGGTAGACTTTCATTTTTAAAATTCGTGTATTTCCTAAAGCCATTATCTCTGATAGAGACCCTAAATTTACATCTGTTGTGTCTGCAAATTAAAATTGTCTACAGCTCACCATCCTCAGACTAATGGTCTAGCTGAAAGAATGATTCAAACTCTAGAAGATATGATTAGAAGGTATTGTGCCTTTGAATTAGAATATAAAGACAATGACAGATTTACTCATGACTGGATTACTCTATTTTCAGGTCTTGAATTTTTGTATAATAGCACTGTTCATTCTGTCACAGAGAAAAAGCCTTTTAAGCTTTGGTTAGGTTATTTCCTAAATACTCCTTCTCAAATTCTCAATAATAAATTACCTAATTTTGAACTACACCCTGGTGTAAAATTTTTTATGCAAATGCAAAAGCTATGCAGAAAATATGCTCAAAGCTGTGTTGATAAAGCATTTGAATATGGAAAGAAAAGAAGGAATAAATTCCATAAAGAATACTCGTTTAAGAAGGTTTATGAAGTGTTGATATCTACTGTCCATTTCAATTTACAAGTCAATAACAAATTAAAAGATCCTTTCATGGGATCATTTGTTGTTAAAATAATGGTTGGAGATAATGCAGTAGAAGTTTTATTGTATTCTCAATATGATAGAAAGCGCCCTGTTTTCCCCATTTCCTTCCTTAAACCTTATACTTACAACAATGACTTTTTTCTAAAAGTAGTGGAAGACCTATGAAAAACCCTCAGGAAGTCACAGACACTGCAGAAATCGTTAAAATTCTCAATGTTAGAATTATCACTTCTGAATGAGGTATTGAATATCTATTTAAATATAAGAACGAATCATCTGAACATGATGCATGGATACCTGGTAAAGAAATTTCAAATCATCCTACTCTTTTAAAAAAGTATAAAAAGAAAAAATCTTAGTATTTTTTTTTGTTTTTTTAGAGTGAGGGTGTTTCAGACAAGCTATCTCAGGAGCCCAGTAATTTATATAATAAATTACTGAAATCATGTAAGGGAATAACTTTATGTAGTTACAATAAATTATTTTATTAAATAATAAAATTATAAATATTTTATGAATAAATAGAATAATTACTATTTTTTATTTCATTATAAAATAAGTTTTTATTACTGTCACGCGCAATGTGACACTCGAGACAAAAGCAGCTCATTAAATCAATAATACAGAGGTTTAAATGCATACTCGAAGCACAGAAAGCAATTCTACATAGCAACTGCGACTTTCCTTTGTGTACTCAGTATTCAACTGCGCTAATCTAAACTTTAAATCTAAATTAGTCAATCTCTCATTAGTGTGTTTAGTCTTTTATTTGATAAACAAAGCACAGTGCAATAGTTAATTTAATATTCCTAAAAAGGTTTATTAAGTATCTGTGGGTTATTAACAGGGATAGTGAGCATGGACGGGATGGTTAGTGGAGGATTAAAGAGTTAACAGATGTTAGTGAGGAGAGTCCAGGTGTAACAAGTGTATTTTCGGTGGTCTGTTGTGGGAGTAATGATGGATGGATATGAGGTCAAAGTAAGGAGGAGTACTGGATATAAAAGGGGTTGGATTTTTGGTTCAATATCTCTTTAGAATTAAATTATAAAACTTATATATAGTAAATAGTGGTAAAGCTTCAGGTTAAATCATTATTATTGTACATTTCCTTATTTTTCTCAGTAATCATTTCTAAAACTTTAATCTTTGATTATTGAGTTTCCAACCTTTTGTGAGATCTTAAGAATATTAATATTACCTTAAAATTATATTAGAATTCTTATTGAACATATCTTGAAGCAGTAGCTCTTCCTTTGAGTCATCTTCAAATCACTTCCTCAAACATTTTCTCTGTGCTTTGAAGAAGTCTCTAAACTCCTTTCTCCATCTCACTTTCATAGGAACACTCTTGACCTTGTGCATAGGTCGTCCAGTGACAGTATAATTTAATTCTCCGTAGTTCACATTCTTTGCACTACTACGTCTTTTTTTTCAAAGTGTCTCTAAATTTTTTAAAATGGCACCTGTTAAATTCACTCCTCCTACAAGCGCTACTACTAGGGCTCGCACCAGAGGCAGGCTGACAGCCACACGGCCTGTTTCCCGCACTCACTCCCTGGAACCTCTTTACCTTATGGAACAAGGAAACTCAGTCCAATCTGTAGAAGACATCCCCCAGGATTTTGAAGACTCTAGCAAGGAAGAAGAAGGAGAGGATAAAATGCATGAGGAACCATCTGCCCCTGCTACTCACCCTTCTGGTCAACATTTGGAACCTCGACCATCTAATTCTCTGGAAGACTTCATGAGACTTTTCATGAAAACACTTTCAAATCCAACTTCTTCTGATGGATCAAAATTCAAAACTCCTTCCATGAAATCTCCTGATAAATTTGATGGAGAAAATCCAGACAGATTGCACCCCTTCTTGAAAACCTGAAAGCTCCTGTTCAATAACGAACCTCAAACCTTCAATAACAACCGATTGAAGGTTGTTTACGCTTCTTCATTCCTAGCTGGAAAAGAATAAAGGTGGTTCAAACCATATATTCTCATGCTCTCTTTGACATAAACCCACTTACTCATAAATAACTGGGAAAAGTTTGAAGACCAACTCTTTACGTTGTTTGGTGACCCTAATGAAACTTACAACGCAGAAATTGAACTGGATTTCCTCCGCATGAGTGATAATGGTAAAGCCTCTGAATATATTTAGAACTTCAGAGCACTTCAAACTTGAGTAGGTTGGAATGATGCTGCCCTCAAGAATTATTTCAAAAAGGGACTTCCTTCGAGGATTCTGGATCAATTAAATCTTAATGGTCAGAAGATGACTACTTTAATGGATTTAACGGATTGAACCCTCAAACTCAACAGCGTTTACCAAGGATGACTACAACATTGTTGATACTCCAACAAATCTCAAGGCCTAAATTTTAAATTGGGACCTTCTTCAAACCCACGGACAACTCAATCCTAACCCAATAAGGGAAAGGACAAACCTCGACTGAAAAGCTCGACCCCAGGTGATATCAGTAAGGTACTGGATCTAAAAGGGGAACTTAAAGAAGCTGAGAGGAAAGACAAGCAGATAATGGGTTATGTATGTATTGTGGGGGTAAGCACAAGCTAGAAGATTGTGTAAAGTTGAAGGAAAGAGAAGGTACTAGTTCAAGGTCAAAAAACTAGTAGATATTTTACTTGTGTGCAAAGAAAACTATCTTATCTCTCCAAGTGCACAGAACCTCCATGTCTTAAGGACTGGAGTTGCCTTAAATTGCTTGAGATTCATTCTTTTCAAATAGGATACCCCCTTCAGTTGTCTTATAGAATCTGGAGCTTCAATTTCTTTTGTCAGTTTATCTTTTGTCAAGAAGTTAAAGCTGACATTCACAGATATTGATTGAACTCCAATTTATTTGGTAGAATCAGAGGAACCCAAATATTGGGTAAGTAAGAAAGTTTTATGGGTTTTCAACTTTCCGAATTTTCCCCATTTTGAGTGGGATTTATCAGTCTTGGAGGCCCCAAGAATGGACAATACCATCCTTGGCCATGACTTTTTAACGCATTGGAATCATGAAATTGATTGGTCATGGTATAGACTGTTCTAAAGTACTAAGCAGTAGACACAATGCAAGATGGGTTGGTTCTTCTTTTTAATTTCTAAAAGAAGTGCCTGCCACTCTTATTTTAAAGACAGTGTAATAATTTGCAAGGCTAATAATTGACTAGAAAGTTTATAAGTTGAGATTAGTTAAAGATAAGGAAAAAAACAAGTATTACTATCTGGATATTTCTATTCTTAATAAGCGCTATTATCCACAGCTACTCCCTCTTGAAGCGCTCTCTTTGAATATGCCTTATTATAGTAATAAAATATCTCTAATAATAGTTAATCCCACTGAATCTATATATTCTCTCTATGTTGCGCTCTTTCACTATACTATATGAAATACACACACAGAGGCACAAACTCTAAAAGACTCAGAAATACCTTTTAATATTCTCTCAAACAATTAATCACAAAAAGATCTAATATCTTATACTGGGTACTATGACTATAGCTACTCATATATCTCTATATTTATTTTTCTATGATCTGCTTTTTAAAATGACAACTAATACGATTTTTCTTATTATTTTTTTATTATTGTTCTTCCCCCGTAGATAGTTCGACCAGTCCTCCTTTTATTTTTTTCAGCGCTTAAGACACAGTTCCCTAATGGATCTCCAGCGCTGACTCTAGCGCCACATTAGTAAAACAACAACTAATATATTAGTAAACTACGTACACCACCTGTAGAAACTACAACGCCTAAATCATATCCTATAATTACTAACACTAGTATTAACTTGTTTCACTGATGCTCCACATATGCACTTTTAACTATACCTTGTTTTGTTTCAGTGCTAGTTCCAGGTTTGACTTATCCTAACGCTGTGTCTAGTTGCCTTAACTCTTGGGTAGTTTTACAATTGAGTCCCCACTCTCTTTGCTTTTCATACTAAGTTCATAGTTCCAACAGCTCGCTTATCTAGTTAGCCTTCCTCATTACTTGTCTCAGTAAGTTATAGCACTTGCCGCGGTACAGTATACTATGCACTTGAGTCGTCCTTAAGCCATAACTCCTTCTTTAATGCGTAACACACAATTATTAGAAAATCCAAATCCATATTGTTTAGCACTTGCGGTTGTAAATCAATAACACACAATTCCCCTATTGTGCGGCACATCTTGCTTCAAAATCCGAGCGCACAGACCCTTAATCCTTTTACGCACTTCTATTTCCTTTGTTCCTTGAAACACACAAATACATATTATTTTTTTATACTTCCTGCTGTGCTAACTCCCCTTTATTATTCCTAGACTACGCACGCTGATTGGTCTAAATTCACCCTTCCTGAGAGGTGCGTACCACATCCTCCCTCTACTCGCAACTGTCCCCAGGAGCCCATAAATACCCTGCGTCTTGCAGCATTTTCTTCCTCCATCTTCTATCTTTTTCTCTCTTATTCACTACAAATCATCATCTTCTTTTCTTTTCTTTTCTTATTCTTACTTTTATCTTTCTCAATGAATACTAGAAGAACCCCTCCTAAGGATGAAAATACTGCCAATGTCATGGACGCTATTTGACAGTTTGTGCGCACTCAGCCCCCTACTGCTTCTCCAACAATGCCTATAACCACACTGATGGGTGGGACGAGATGCACCCGTTGCATCAAAAATGGCATAACTTCTTGTCATTTTTCAAAAGCCCGCCGTGGCAATAATTTTTTCACTGTAAGTTTTCTTCCTTTTTCTTCCCATTTGTTACTAATCTTTCATTTTTCCTTTATTCTACTCATGCAATTACTGCAAGCAATGCAAGAAGAAATGTAGTTACAATGGGCCGCCTACTTTTGCGCACCTGGACCCCAACGCTTCCACCACCAACATGATGAGTCAAATGACCATCAAGCGCCCAGCGCCTGCTCCTGTTACTCCTCCTGGCAACAAAAGAGCCAAGGTTGGTTACCACGAACCTACTCTTAGTAGTGTCAACTCAATTACTAAATCTCTTTTCTCGAAATAAAGTACAGTAAGTCACTTTTCCTTACTTCTTCTTTTTTTTTTTAAAAAAAAATATTATGTAGAATGTGCCAGGTACTCCTTACACTGAAACACCTCCGCCTCCTATAGCTCCGTTATTCCTTCCTGCCTTTGAAGAAGATCCCGTCTGGGATACCGTACATACACCTGAACCCACTCCTTGTTTGCCAATTCCTGACTGGACTGATATGCAGCTGGTCTTTGATACCATCACTCCAGACAAATGGCCAACCGAAAAATTTCCGGTCATTGATGATGAAGAGCCCACCATGGCTCAAAACTGGGAATTCGCAGAACAAATCACCTGCACTCCTTACGATGCAACCATGTGTTGTATGAATAACATGATAAAAGCCATCAAAGAACTCCTCGAGGAGGTTCTGGTTTATACTTGCACTGAGTATAATAAGCAAAAATAAATTATAACTGCCTTGCAACAAAACATGCAAGAGGCTGTTAACGATTGGGCTTTCTGCGTCCCAATCTTTGATGAAGCAGAATACTAAAAATCTTCTTTTGTATTTATTCCTTGTAATGTGTATATAGCCTTGTAAAAAAATTTAACATATTTTTTTTTTTATTTTCACTTAACTTTCCTGTGAGAACTCTACAACTGCAAGATGAGTTTCCCCCAAAATATCATCCTTTTTCTAAGCAGCTCACCCTTCTACTAAGTGCCTATGAAAGATGAAACCACAAATAATAATAAAAATAAAAACTTGAGATCGTTGCTACATTCTATAGCAGCAATTAATTCCCCTGCATCATTTATGTATGCGCTCTCTTTTAATCTTTAAATCTTTGCAATACATGTCTTTCCCTTGATTGTAACATTTCATCTTTCCTTGGGTTATTCATTATAAAAAACGCTTCTCACTAGCTTCTTAGAAACCATCCAGCGCTCAAGTCAGATGTGGAACAACTGATGACTTCTTTATAATGCTATTGTTAACCTATAAATAGCCCTTCTAATAACCTGAATTTCCTCTATCCTAACATCATGACTCAATATTTCACAGTTCACAGAGATCAAGCTTGCTCATTTTTCAAACGCCGTAACTTTCATTGTACATTTTCTAGACCTAGGGGGTATGCCTCTTTTAGACCTGCCACTGACAATTGCTTTAGATACCACAAAACTTGTGATACCTCCCTTAACCAGAGTACTTCTCAGCCTACTGGTTATATTCGCTTTCCACCTAGCTCTACTAGTAGTGCTCCCATAATTACCACCACTAGTCCCACTATTTCCACTAATAATAATAATGTTCCTTATGAGTTGCCATCGCTTCCTAGTCTTCCCAGGCGCAAAATAACCATACAGCCTAGCGCTACACTTTCTTCCCCTCGGAGTTCAAGTGCTTCCATGCGCTCAGGCTCAACTACAGCTGCTCCTGACGTGGTTACCGTTACTTCACCGTCAGTGCGCCCACAAAACTTATTAGCAAGTAAGTATCCTTTACTATACTTACGCTCTTCTTGCTTACTAACTTCCTGTCAGGCTTCAATGAATCCATCTCCTTGGGATGGGTTCCCATTCCTTTAACCTTTGTCCATTCCATGCAAATGTTTTCCTGACTTTGTCTTATACATGACGCTATGTCCCTATCCTACAATAACGCACCAGCTTTTTCTGACGCTGAACTTGAAGCTCACTATACTCATATAGAAATGATAGGTCAACTAATGAACGAAATCAGCTCAACGACTATTCTTGGATTCCCCGCCGATCCCCCTCACTTCATCATGCCTGAAGACTTGAAAGGATATCCTATTAGCTTTCACCCTGATACTGAATACACCACTAGTGCTTTTCCTTATGAGTCTCCTCTGTCCATTCTCCCTGTACATAGTCTTCATTTATTTTTCATGCTATGCCTTCAAATAATCTTTTTAGACATGGCGCTATTTTATTACACCTGTCTTCCATACTTTTAGAGCACCTAAATTTGCTCCCTCTACTTTCTTTAAAAAACTATAAACCCCATTTAGAATAAGAATTGAACTATAGAGCGCTCCATCTATAAATTGCTATTCCACTCCTGGTTAGTTAACCCATTAGTTAAATTCCCAGCGTCTTTTGCGTTTACATGGTACACATCTCCTTCAATCCAATTAACTATTTAATCATGTCCCCTCAAACAATGAAATTATAAGATTTCATTTTCTTCTATTCCCTCATCTGAGCGCTTGTGTCAATCGCCTGTTCAGCCATAGTCTGCCTAACTTCCAGTTAGCGCCCTCTATCCGTCACAACTGTTTCAAAGCCTCCTGTGAGTCCTTTTAGAAAAACAAAATTCAACATAACTTGTTAGTTTAAACTCTTCCTGGAGGTATTATTCTGGTAGTTTTTCCTCATTCCAGAGGTTATCTTGTATCACTGGAACACCCCTTGGTTAGAATCTTTTGATCTGATCTGTGGCCACACGCCGCTTCCACTCAGTACCATCCAATTCCTCCAGTAAGTAAGACCTTCCAGCTATCTGCTTTTTTATCCTATAAGGACCATTCCATCTGTCAGAAAACATCTTGCCCCATTGGATTTCTAAACTTCTATTATAAACCAAAACCAAATCTCCTGGGTTCAATGGCTTTCTTAACCTATGCGCTATGCGCTCATCCCAATATTTAACTGACTTGTCCTGGATCTGCATCATTCTTACATACACTTTCTCCACAAACTTGTCTTTTCTTTCAAGTTGCACTACCCTTTCTAGAATTTAATCTTCGTTTGAGTGCACTTGATCCCAATCACATCCTAGGAAAGATCCAGCCTCCAGATCAATAGGTAATACCACCCTTTGACCAAACATAAGCTTGAACGGCAAAAACCCTGTTGTTCTTTTAACTAAAATCCTGTCCGCAAACAAAACTAATGGCAAGTAGTTCTTCCACTTTGCCCCATTATTTCCACATAATTTAACTAGCACATCCATTATAACTTGATTCCCTCTTTCTACCATTCCCTCTGCTTCAGGATAAAATGGCGTTGAAACTCGTAACTTTGCGCCAATACCTTTTACTACTTCTTGGAATTCTCCCGCAAATTCAGTGCCACCATCAACAGTTACCATCTTCATTACCCCATACCTATAAATCCATTCTTTCTTCAAAAACTTGGCCACATTACTTGTCTTAAGGTTTATCAACAGCACTTCTTCAACCCATCCTTATAGATCATCCCTGGCTACTACCAAGTATTTAAAGCATCCTTCTTTTATATAGACTGCAACTAAACTAACCCTACCAAAAACAGTATCTTTGCCCGTCGCTCTTCCTTTTTCTTTTGGCTTTCTGTAACTTCTGCGCTGGCATCCAGGACAAGATTTAACCCAATCTCTTACTTCATTTTTCATGTTGGGCCACCAGAATCTTTCCCTAACTCTGCAATGAGTCTTCTCTTGACCTCTATGTCCTAAATTCTTGTGTAACTCCCTGAGTATCTTCTCCTTCTCTTCCCTAGTTTGAATAACTAACTGAGGAGACAAAGCTTGATTCTTCCATAACTTCTCTTTTTTAATAAAATAGCCTTTAGCGCGCTTCTTAATATTGTGTCAAACTTTTTATCGCAAAAATCGGGTCAACTTTTACCTTCCAAATATAACCTTAACAACTCTACTCCCTCATCTGTAGATGCGTTGTCTACTAAATACTCCTCCTCTTCGATTTGAGTACTACTGTCCTGACTTGCCTTTAAAGCATCTTCATCATCTGACTCCTCCACTACCTCACCTTGCGCACTCCTTGTCACTATATTAGCTTCAGTGTTCCCTAAATCCAGTTGCAGTTCAACCTTGCTACAAACATCCTTTGCATTGTCAGCATTTAGTTTTATGTCTTTTCGGACATTCCACGTTGCTAGTTTATTGTCATTGCGGACGTTCTTATCAAATTTTGTATAACAATAATCTATCCCGTTTACCCATCTCTTGTTTTCTTCAAATTCTTCCGCTTCCGAGTCTTCTTCACACAACGGTCTTCTTGACAGTGCATCTGGCATAGTGAAAGATTTCCCCAGCTTATGGACTAAATCAAAAGAAAATATATTAATCTGGGCTACCCACCTTGTCATGGGCGCATCTGGTAAACTCGGGTTTTTAATCATTTGCACCAACGACAGCGCATCAACCTTCAGCTCAAAATGCTGCCCCCAAAGCATCCATTGTAGCTTTTTAAGAATTTTTGCTACTCCACATAACTCCAGATTAGACTGGGAGTACCTAGACTCCACTTTGGTAAAAGTCTTGGACTCGTAAAGGACAGGTCTATCATTACCTTCCTCGTCCTCCTGCATCAAAACTGCGCCCACTGCAGACACACTAGAATCCACCGCTAGAGTAATTTTTCCAGCTCCTGGTCCATACTCCAATTTCTTCAAAAAAATATCTTTCCCTAAAACCAATGTTTAATAACTTGAATGACTCCTCACATTCCTCCGTCTAATCCCATACAGCATCCTTTCTTGTTAAGCGCCGTAAAGGTGAAGACAAAAAAGCAAAATCTTGAATTAACATTCTTACATATGTAAAAATGCCTAAAAACCCTCTAACTTCCTTAATATTTCTTGGTCTTGGCCATGTAAGTACCTTATTCTTCTGTTTTTCAGCAACAATTCTCCCTTCCTTGCATACCACATGTCCCACTATATCTAGCGCTGGAACACAACAGGCAAATTTAGACCCAGAAATTGTTAATCCTGCCTCCTCTATCCTAAATAGCACTCTTTTTTTTCAGGGTAATGGCATATTCCCAAATAAACTTTTTAATATACGGATTTTCTTTTAGCACTTCCCCTTCATAATCACTGGCTGGTCCTTTTATACCGCCATCATCAATGAAAATTCCCACGTGTTCTGGAATTTCATCCTGCAATATCCACATCATTTGTGCTTGATATACTGCCACCAAATTTGCTGCGCCTTGGGGTAACCTTGTCAACCTAAAGCGCCCCAGTGGTGTTTCAAACGTCGTCATGGGTCTGGACAATTTGTCCAACTCTCGCTCATCGTATCCTCCCATAATATCACCTAATCTGTAACATGCACGTCCTGAAAAAGAATCTACAAATTCTTCTGGCGTTGGTGGCATCCCTGCATCCTTTACTGTAACCTTGTTCATCTCCCTAGGATCATGAAAAACCCTCAATTTACCATTATGTTTGACCACACAAAACACTGGACTTGAATAACTAGACATAGATTGTTCATACAAGCCAGAATTTAACCTTCCCCTAATTAATTCCGTATACTCTTCTCTTATAGCCGCTGGTATTGGAAAAGCCTTCTTTTGCCACAGTGCATGAGGTATAACTGGAACAATATAAGGTTTAACATAAGAGTGTTTTAACAAACCTCTTCTTTTTTCTGAAAACACAATAGCCTTTTCCCTAAGAACCATAACATGTAATAATAACTTCTTTTCTTCCTGCGATAATCAGCCCTCCAGTCCAAAATATACCATCTGAAGCCTTTCCATTGTAATCTTACTGGTAGACGCAAAATCAGGCGGAAACTTCGTTAAAGGCGTATCATAAGGATTTCTAGATAGTGCCGGCCTCTGCAAAGGGGGATTCAAATCAGGCATCGCTATATTCACTGGTTTAAACTTAACAGCTACTGGTTTATACTTGGATACAAAACAGTCCTTGCTACTTCCTTCATTAATTAAAATCAAACCCTTTCTAATATAACTACGGGTTGCACCTAAATCCTATTTTTGTCTTTTCTTTTTAATATAAGTATAACAATATCCAAAATTAAAGAAACAAAAAGCTTAGGTATAATACATTCTACAGTAGTATTCCCAAGACACATATGAAGTACCGCTTTACGTATCCCTCCTTGTTGGACTGACTGGTCACTATCCGGGTTCCTCTCATCCTGGGAGATAGTAACACCTAAAATGCCAGTCCCTAATAAAAATTTTGGCTCCTTCCTGGCCATTGCCCTATCTCCTCATCTGAGACTTCCTCATAAAACTCTCTTTCTTTCTCTAACCGTGCAGCTCCAGAGTAATTAGTTTCCCAGCCACCATCCTTGGGCGCTACTAAGACTGCTGTTACTGGAACACCATCATCACCCATAATCCTTATTCCTATAGTCTTATTTAAACAATAATCTATAGTCGCCGAATAATCCATTAAAAATGGCATGCCTAAAACTGGTTTAACCACACCCATTGGTACATAAAAATGTATATCTCTTGTTGCTCCCACAACTCTAGTGCGTACATACTCTGCTACACCTATAGCAGGTAACCTACCTCCCCCAATTTCTGCGACAGTGCCTTTGCCGTCTTTTACAGGAAGACCTAATTCCAATGCTTCATCCAATGATACCACATTGATTTGTGAGCCTGTATCTACTAACGCTTTAATTTGTTTACCATTTACAGTAATTGTTAAATACCCTAAGGGTCCTGCATAATGTGGCGCCCTAGGTAATCCAACAACTGGCTGAAATGACTGTTCTGCCATATCAAACTCAGCGCAATTAGCAATCCTTTGCCTTCTGCACTTATCCACAATTCCATTTGCTACATCTGGCACTACTGCTGTCAGCATCCCCAATGGAACAGAGACTGTAGTCCTCAAACATTCCTCAACTAAATCCTCAGCAGCTTTAGGAAAATCAGAATGAACCAGGCGCTGCATTCTCCATTTAGGCTGAGTTGCCTTGGCACCAGCTTTCGCTCTTCCAGGTGTGTTCTTTGGAGTATTATGCTTTTCTCCTGGCATTCCTTCAGCAGGTACCACTCTTTTCTGTACTTCCTCTGGCTCCTCCAACATTGCCGTCTGTTCTACTTCCTGGTGATCCACGCCATAACCTCCAGAGTCCATACCATCCATTTCAACATCCTCGATAGGCGCAGGTGTATTTTCTCTAGTAGTATACCCTACTTCCTCCATATCCTCTGGATTTGCATACCTAGCGCCAGCCCTTCTTGGCCTAGTAATTGTAGGTGGGGCCATTTTCTTATGCTTTTCCGCAAACATCTCCAATCGTTCTGCGGTAAGTGGCGCTGCAACTGCTCCTTCTTTTACTTTAAAATCTAACACCGCGCAAGTAACTGCAAAATTAACGGACTTTCCATCCTTGCCTTTCTCCTTATTTTCCGGCTCTTTGCCCTATCTTGACCTGCTTTCCATAGACTTTTTATTAATATGATCGATGACCATGGCTCGCATCCCTCGATCTTTGTCTTTAACCAACTTAGTACCATCTTCCAACATAAGCGTAGTCCCATCCTCGTAAACTACCTTTTCCTCTTTATCCTTTTGAAGCACATTACACCTCATCCTTGTATGCCCCTCTTTATTACAATAATAGCACACCATAGCGTAAAAATGCAAAGGTTGAGGAGAACTCTTGGGCCTAAACAATTGTTTCGCCTTTGCCGCTTCAACTATCTTCTTCTCCAACTCATCAATTCTTGCCATGACTGAATCTGGATCCTTAGAGAAAATTTTAACTTTAGGAGACGAGATCTGAGAAGGCAATCATATGCCTGGCGCATCTTCCTCCATATCCTCATTATCCAGAGCCACCCTTGCTGCACGTCGCTCAACTCAACGCAACTTCATTTCAGCTTCCACTGCCATTTCTACTTCTTCTAATCCGGGATACTTATAATTTCTGTACCTCTTTTTAACCAGCTTTCCTTTGTTATCCTAGCGCCTTTTTGCCCAGTCTTCAACTTCTGGGGCTAACGCTTCACAAAACCAAGGTAATGACACATTAACATCACTTAAATCTTCATTACTAACTAAATATTCCACTATCCGATCAAATTCTTCCCTAAAACTTTTAAATTCCTTGGGGTCTCTAACACCTCCTCTAGCCTTGACCCTATTTACCAAAATATCCTGGTCCTTCATTGTATACCTAGTTTCCTCAGTAACTTTTGGCCATCTCTTGAGCATTTGTTCTTTTAGCGCTGACCAATTTCGCTCCTCATGCCCTTTTAGATCCTCTAAATCTTCTTTGCACTCATCAGATACAAAGAATAGTACTTGTCGTACCATATCATATT
Organism: Hemileia vastatrix; assembly: GCA_030280995.1. NCBI lineage: Eukaryota > Fungi > Basidiomycota > Pucciniomycetes > Pucciniales > Zaghouaniaceae > Hemileia > Hemileia vastatrix. Next base: position 26,424,391 of record JASXTE010000012.1, read on the forward strand.
CGGTTGCTCCATGAACTTCCGCTGCTTGTTCAAACCTGCGTAAAAACTTTTTGGTATTAATGCCCGCAAAGCGCAAGCTTTCATCTTTACACCTAATAATCGGGGTTACCATTTTTGGCAACGATGCCTAAGAATTGGGCGATTTAACCCTCTCCTTACATCCCCTAGATGTAGTCGCAGTAGTATCCATTCCTGAAATATCAAATCAAAACAAAGATCACAAGAAAAAAAAACACACGCTTGGTAATTAAACCTGACAGTTTTCACAATACAGCCCTACGCTATCCTCTGATAACGGCTATTGATCCACTTGTTGTAGACCCTACTACTCTTCCGCTGAAGCGCCGGCTTGATTACGTCCTCTTGACAAAACCCTAAAAAACCAAACAATCTAATCAAAAACACTAGTTACAATTATGCCACTGTTGGGACACCAATTGTAGACTGTTCTAAAGTGCTAATCAGTAGACACAATGCGAGATGGGTTGGTTCTTCTTTTTAATTTCTAAAAGAAGTTCTGCCACTCTTATTTTAAAGACAGTGTAATAATTTGCAAGGCTAATAATTGACTAGAAAGTTTATAAGTTGAGATTAGTTAAAGATAAGGAAAAAAACAAGTATTACTATCTGGATATTTCTATTCTTAATAAGCGCTATTATCCACAGCTACTCCCTCTTGAAGCGCTCTCTTTGAATATGCCTTATTAAGGTAATAAAATATCTCTAATAATAGTTAATCCCACTGAATCTATATATTCTCTCTATGTTGCGCTCTTTCACTATACTATATGAAATACACACACAGAGGCACAAACTCTAAAAGACTCAGAAATACCTTTTAATATTCTCTCAAACAATTAATCACAAAAAGATCTAATATCTTATACTGGGTACTATGACTATAGCTACTCATATATCTCTATATTGATTTCTCTATGATCTGCTTTTTAAAACGACAACTAATACGATTTTTCTTATTATTTTTTATTATTGTTCTTCCCCCCATAGACAGATCGACCAGTCCTCCTTTTATTTTTTTCCAGCGCTTAAGACACAGTTCCCTAATGGATCTCCAGTGCTGACTCTAGCGCCACATTATTAAAACAACAACTAATCTATTAGTAAACTACGTACACCGCCTAAATCATACCCTATAATTACTAACACTAGTATCAACTTGTTTCACTGATGCTCCACATATGCGCTTTTAACTATACCTTGTTTTGTTTCAGCGCTAGTTCCAGGTTTGACTTATCTTAAGGCTGCGTCTAGTTGCCTTAACTCTTGGGTAGTTTTACAATTGAGTTCACACTCTCTTTGCTTTTAATACTAAGTTCATAGTTCCAACAGCTCGCTTAACTAGTTAGCCTTCCTCATTACATGTCTCAGTAAGTTATAGCACTTGCCGCGGTACAGTATACTATGCAATTTAGTCGTCCTTAAGCCATAACTCCTTCTTTAATGCGTAACACACAATTATTGGAAAATCCAAATCCATATTGTTTAGCGCTTGCGGTTGTAAATCAATAACACACAATTCCCCTATTGTGCGGCACATCTTGCTGAAAAATCGAAGAGCACAGACCCTTAATCCTTTTCCGTGCTTCTATTTCTTTTGTTTTATGAAAAACACAAATACATATTTTTTTTATACTTCCTGCTGAGCTAACTCCCCTTTATTCTTCCTGGACTACGCGCGCTGATTGGTCTAAATTCACGCTTCCTGAGAGGCGCTGTGGTAGCCTAAAGTTTAGTATGGCACCTAAGTACGTAAATGGAGTTATTACGGCGTGAAAGATTGGCGTTATTATTTTTTATATAAGGGTTTTATTTAATTTATTGAAGTTTAAAATATGAAGAAATTGGTCACGAGCGAATGCCTATACAAATACAATTTATTTTACGGAGAAAACTTATTTTTACGGTCTGAAAAATTTATAAGTATCAAGTCAAGTCACTCAAGAACCTTGGGAAATTTTCCCAGAATTTTTACTATTTTTCTTATATTTTTAAATGAATTTTAAAGTTTTATAGAAATATTTACGTTTTCAAAAATTACTTAACTTTTATGAATTTTCACGGGGTAATTAGAGCTGCGCAGACTACGAAAATGAGTTTGGCATGTAAAGGGGAAGTAGCTCTATTATGTGTAATTTTTCTAGATTTTTTATTATAGTTTTAAGGCTCTAATTGAGTCCGGAAGTCCGGACGGACTCCGTACAGACTCCGTTCCAGCTCCGCTTTGACTCCGTACGGACTCCGTACGGGCTCCGGATTGACTCTGGAAGAGCTCTGGAGGGGAAAACTTAGGCACGTGACTAGGAATACTTTAGCGCTTCTCAAACTCGAAATTGAGAAGGGGGAACAACATACAGCTTAATCTTTAACCACCACAGTCTCATTTTTTATTACTCAACAAATTAAATAAAATTTTAATACCCTTATAACTTTATATTTTATATATAACATTTTAGAAATACTACTCAACACATAAATAACACTTCATACAGGGTATCTTTAGAAAGGTCTTCATCACTGGGACTTGATTATTGCTGTCTCATAAAAATTCAAATTATTATAAAAACATAAAAGTCAATCTTTTCAGATCTTTCACTGGTACACCTTAATTGTTGTTATCAGTATTTCTTTTATCAACAGCCACTTTCTTTAAATCTCAATAAGCGTTAATTATTTTAGAGTTTCATTATTTTCATCAATCAGATCCAAGTAGATTGGTTAGCTTAGTGATTTAGAATTCCCATTTTGTTATTTTTATTGGAAGGACGGGGTTTTCAGCTAAATCCACACATCTCCTCCGGATTCTGCTTACAGCAAGGCGACTGTAAGAGTTTACCTTACCATAGTTGGCGCCCAACGTGGGGTACGAATTCTCTAGCTTTCTTTAAAGACTTACTTGGATCAAGAACGTTCTTAGCTTGCAAGAGGCTTATTTTCTGGAACTCTAATTGGATTTTTGTTATTGGCCTGCAAGAGGCTTGTTATTTTATTGATTGTTAACGCTTTTCTTTACTTATTGGGATGTCTTCTTCTGCTGTTGCTTCTGGATCTTCTAACCCTCTTACTCCCTCAGTTAGAATTGTTTCTTGGGATGGCCCAAAGTTTGATGGGGAGGAGGTTAAATGGTTCATTAGCAGGTATGAAGCTGCTGCCGCTGTTGATGGTGCTTCCCATGTGGACATGGTGAAGCAAGTTAGATTTTTTATTGCTGATAGGGAGGTGGAAAAAGAGGTGATTGCTATGCAGGCATTCAAAGACAAGGATTGGGTTAAGCTTTCTAAAGCTATGGTTGATAGATGGGGTGTTAGGTTTACTATGATGGACCTCAATAAAATCGTTGGAGACTGGCAAGCAAAAGGTGGAGTTTCTTCTATGGCTTACTTCAAAAAGCTCTGTGTTCAGTTTGATGAAGTGGTGGAATATCTCATACTGGTGGACGAGTTAGTGCATGATAACCAAGCAAAAGATTTGTTTTGGACAGCCTGCAGCAGGGATATTCGTATGGACGTCTTGAAGGATCTTTCAAGAAAAGATTTGATGAAGGAACTGCCTAATGGTGAGCAGAAACTGCCGGCTCTGGAGGTTATCAAGGACAACATTCAAGCCCATCTAAAATTATTGGCGTTGGACAAATATCAAGAGTCATGCACTCAATATGTTAGAAAGGTTAGAAAAGTTTTGGCCGAAAACAACGATATTATGGTCAAAGCCCAGGAGGCCAAGAAGGCTCAAATGGGATTACCTGCTGCTAAAGTTGAGGGTAATGTAGATAATAAGATGGTCGATCACTTGGCCGATTTAACGAAACAATTAAAAATATTTGTTCAAGAAACCCAGAAGGCCAGTAAGGCCCCAATCGCTTCTTCGTCGACGTCAACTTCTTATCAGTCTAGAGGGTATGAACGTCGAAACTATAATGGCAATAATAATGGTAACCCCTTCCCAGGCAATGGGAGAAATGGTGGTAATGGTGGTAATGGATATAGAGGTGGCTACGATGAGCCAAAGGTGTGCTCCTATTGCAATAAGAGGGGTCACAGAGCAACAGTTTGTTTTGCTCTTGATAAGGATATGGATGCTGGGCGAGTTTTATTTGATGGTAAAGTTTATAAATTTCCTGATGGTTTGTTCATCAAGCCCAGTGATGGACAGTCTCCTTCTGATTTGGTCAGAAGAAGTTTAACGGCTGAAAGGAGAGCCAGATTTGAAGAGGTGAAAGATGAAGATGTTAATGCCAAGAGTGGCAAAAATGGTAATGGTAATGGTGGTAAAGCTGACAAGGGCAAGGAGAAAGAGGTCAGTAAAGCCACATTTTCTACTTCTTTTGGTGGTTTAGAGCTGGCGACGGTTGCTCAGGTGGAGGGTAGCTTTATGGCTGGCGAATATGATGTTAATGCTGCTAGAAGAGCAGCTGCTACTAAGGCGAAGAGTAGCATTCAGAGCCAATTGAGGGCTAATCCTGGCAAGGCCGATAACAAAGTGAAACCTTACTCTAAGGACAAGAATTCTAGTGCTCAAACTGCCGCCAACAAATTGAACCCTTACTCTAAGGACAAATTATATAAAATGCAGAAGGGGATTGCTGATATGGGGCCCCCAAGTTATGGCAAGTTTGATTTAAATGGTGAGCCTATGCCAGAGGATGAATCGGATTCTGAGGAGGACGTACCGTTGGTGTCTCTACCCAGACCAAGTTTTAGAGGTCCCATCCCAATGGAGGGTGTAAGAAGGACTAGCGATGGATCAGGATTAGTGCAAGAAGCTGGTGACCGAGTTAGGGTTATAGAAAGTGAAGATGTTATTATGGGAGGTGAAGATGGCTCGGTTGGACCTCAAGAGGTACCCAGGGCCAAGGTTGTTAAATCAAAGGTCCAGTATGAGCGGCCAGTAGTTTCTGGTCAAGCTAATGCGATGGACGCAGTTTTGAATAGGGTGAATCAACTTCAGATTCCCTTATCTTTTGGGGAGTTATTTACGATTAGTCTGGCGCTTGCTGAAAAGCAAAAGAAGCATTTGACGAGGCGTCGGGTTTCCACTGGAGAGGTGGAATATATTTGTGAAAATTCTGAAAAGTTTGGGGAAGATGTAGATACGCATTTTTCTGCTCCCCTGGGTTACCTGGTGGTAACTCTTAACGGTAAAGAAGTAAAGGCCTTGGTCAATTCAGGGTCTCAAATTAATTTAATTTCATTGGAGCAAGCGACAAGTATAGGCTTGCCAATTAAAAGTGGAACTGGGGGAAACCTCAGAGGCATTGGAGGGCATGCAACAGAGCTGATGGGTACAGCTGAGCATGTCAGGTTAGGCATTGGTGGATCTGTTGGTAAGGTTCACTTTTATGTGGCCAGAGGAGCAGTCAAAACTGTTCTTGGTGGCCCTTTTTTGATGGATTTTGAGGCCAGGATAGGGTATCAAGCTGGCACGGGGATTAGTTTGGAGATCACTGGTGAAGATATGCAGAGGTTACATATGCGGTTAGCGCCTCCTGGAGATGAAGGTTGGGAAACACGGCCAGGGATTACTACTCTGTGCCAGTGTTATGTTTGCACCAAGAAGCGGCATATAAAACGGACGGCTTCTGGAGAATTATGTTTGTTGGAAAGGGATGGATGCCCTCATTTTTTGGGGTAGCAGGGGCTGATCACTCTAATGTTGTAATCTCTCCTCAGGATGAGATCCCGGATTGCAATAGGTCAGCTCACTTGGAGATAATTCAAGTGTATTCTCAATTATTTTCTGTTAATATTACTTTGGAGTGCAAATACGTTATGGACTTTTCTATATGTTTATTGGATTTACCCTGTTTTTCTATAAAATTTAAAAATGGTGAAAAAGGCAAAATGGGCCAAATTAGGTTGGATAAAAATTGGAAGGGTATGTTTATGGACCTCCAGCAAGAGGGTAAACTGCAATTAACTCATCAAAGCTCAATAAAAAATCTCGGTATAATTAAAACACAAAAAAATAATTTTTGTGAAAATTCATTTACGGACCTCCAGCAAGAGGTTAAACTGCAATTATCTCCTTCTATTTTGGACCTCCAGCAAGAGGGTAAACTGCAAAAATCACATCAAAATCCAATAAAAAATCTCAGTATAATTAAAACACAAAGAAATAATTTTTGTGAAAATTCATTTCCAGTCCTCCAGCAAGAGGTTAAACTGCCGACTTTCTTTACGGGTGATTTACTGTTGGATAAGGGAAGCAAAGGTGTTGGAAAATCTGTTTATAAATTAGACGAGGGAAAGGAGAAAAGGGTAAAGTTTAAAAATGAAATAAAATATTTTTCTAATTTTTCTTATTCCGATTCTGGCGATGAAGAAGATTCATTTGATGAAAGTTTCAATGGCGATACAAAAGAAAATGTTTTACCTAAAGTTTATTTAGATGTGGACGCAGCCAAATATAAGAAGGTAGCAAATAAAGTTCGACCTATTAATGAACCACTTCCTGCTGAATTAAATCCACCTTTGAGAAGACCAAGGTTATCAAGAGATCCTTATGAAAGTCCCTTGGTAAAGAATCCGCCTGAATTTTCTGAGACGTCAAGAATCACTTTTGAGAGACTGGGTGTTGTTAATTTTGGACCTGATGGTTGGTTGTCTGGAGAAGAGAAGAAGTTGTTGTTGGATGTGATGGTCAAGCGAGAGAAGGCCATCGCTTTTGTAGAAGAAGAGAGGGGTGTGTTGAAGCATTCCTATGGGGAGCCTTACAAGATTCCTGTGGTATGTCATGAACCGTGGCAGCAGAAACCAATTCCTATTCCGGCTGCATTGAAAGAAGCTTATATCGAAGTTGTCAGAGAACGGATATGCACTGGACTGTATGAGCAATCAACGTCAAGTTATTCTAGTCTGGTATTTTGTATCAAGAAACCAAATGGCAAGCTTAGAGTTGTTCATGATCTTAGGGAATTAAATAGGGTTACAATAAAGGATTCTGGGATACCGCCTAGTGCTGAGGAGTTTGTTGAAGCGTTTGCAGGGAGAGTGTGTTATGGTTTGGGAGATATTATGGGTGGATATGATGAGAGAGAGTTACATCCGGACTCAAGGCCTCTCACTACATTTGATACGCCACTTGGAAGTTTACAGTTAACAAGATTACCTCAAGGAGCAACAAATTTGGTTGCAGTTTATCAAGCTCAGATGGATTGGATGCTTCAAGATGAAATTCCACAATATGCTGGAATCTTTATAGATGATGGAGGAATTAAGGGACCAACAACCGACTATGATAACCAGGTGTTGGAAGAGAATCCCGGGATACGCAAATTCATTTGGGAGTTTGCAATTACATTAGAAAGAATCTTGTTTCTAATTGAAGAGGCTGGGTTAACTATTTCAGGCTCAAAATTTTCCTGTTGTGTGCCAGCCTTAGAAATATTAGGCCATGTGGTATGTAGAGAGGGTAGGATTATGTCCAAGAAAAAAGTTAACAAAATTCAGTCCTGGCCAAGACCCAAGAATACGACCGAAGTTAGAGGGTTTTTAGGCGTTTGTGTATATGTTAGAATGTTTATTAAGGACTTTTCTTCATTGGCAGCTCCATTGAGATGGTTAACGAGAAAGGATGCAGACTGGGAGTGGGATGAAGAGTGTGAGAAGGCGTTTGTGAAGTTGAAGGAGTTTGTGGGGAAGGATTTAGTCCTGCACAAGTTGGATTATGGAAAAGATTCTGGCAGAATTTATTTAGCAGTTGATTCAAGTCAGGTTGCAGCTGGGGCGGTTTTGTCTCAGATGGATAAAGCTGGTTACATCAGGCCAGTTAGGTATGAATCTGTAGTATTTACTGAGGTCGAATCAAGATATTCTCAACCAAAATTGGAATTATGTGGTGTGGCGAAAATACTGAAGAAACTTCAGCATATTTTGTGGGGGCAACATTTTGAGTTGCAAGTGGATGAGAAATTGTTAATCCAGATGATTAATTCCCCAAGTTTACCAAACGCACCCATGATGAGATGGGTAGCTTTTATTCAACATTTTTCGTTCGATTTAGTTCATAAGCCTGGCAAAACTTTTACTATGCCAGATGGTTTATCAAGGAGACCACCCACTGAAGAAGATTCAGACTCAGAAGAGTTCGATGAAGATATACCTATTATCAAAGCCAGCAATAAAGGAGCTGAAGACTTTCCATACCTCCCCCATGAGGTTAAACTGGCAGGACTATTGTGTTTAGATTATGGTGTTGATGACCTCCGCAATGAGGATAAACTATGATGTTTATAAAAATCTTATTACCCTCCGCAATGAGGATAAACTATAATACCAACAAAATTTTATGATGACCTTTGCAACGAGGATAAACTATCTTCTTTTTATCAAAATACTTTACTATTGTTACACTGCATATGGGCGACGAAACTGTAATGAAACATAAAGAAATGCGAGAAAACTTTCTTTGAAAATTTTCAAAATTTAAAATTCTTAAAATATAGGTGAAGATAGGGTTGGAAAATTTTAAAAATTTATTGGAAGAAGTGTTCACAGGGGAACCTTCTTAATTTAATATTGGCAAGTGTGGGGGTAATTGATGGGCTGGCTGCTCTATACACAATTACCCCATAATGTTCGTTTCCAAAATTTTCCCTGTTTCTAGTTGAATCCTGGCTTTGTCTTTTAATTATAGGAAGTCCACTAAGACTATAAACTGGAACGAATCAAGAGACACCGCTCTCAACGCCGGATTCAAGATTCTTTTTATTTTATTTTGTTTTTGATTTTTTTTATGTCAGATTGTGATTTATTTTCTTTAATATATATTATGAATTATTGTAAAGGTGATGCTCACTGGTGGTCTCTAATCATTTTTATAAATTGGAGGGAGCCCACCCAGTGATCATCATTATAAAAATTATCTTCTAAAAACTTTCATTTATTTTCTTTTCTTTTCAATTTCTCAAAATTGTGTAACCACATCAAGTTGCACTTGGATGTGGGTATGATGTCAAGGGTATGGCTCATCAAATGGCCGGGGGGCATCTTTTAAAATTTTATTTTAAAAAAAAAAATTTTTTTTATTACTTTTTTATTTTTCTTTTCACATTCGTTTATCTTTCTTTAAAAATTAAATTTTAACTTTTATTTCAAAACTATCTTTTTTTTTAAAAAAAAAAATTAATTAAAATTAAAATTAAAAAAAAAAAAAAAATCTTTTATTTTAAATGGTAAAAAAAAAAATAATAATAATAATAAAATAACTAAAATAAATAATAAATAAATAAGTAAATAAATAAATAAATAAAATAAAATAAAAAAATAAAAAATAAAAAATAAATAAATAATAATAAAAAAATAAAATAAAATAAAATAAAAATAAAATAAAATAAAATAAAATAAAATAAAAATAAAAAATAAAAATAAAAATAAATAAAAAATAAATAAATAAATAAAAGGTATTTTAGTTTTAGGTAGTTTAGATGTTTATATTTTATTTATCAAACATTATTCAAGAAAGCTACATACCAGGAAGAACACCATCAAGGGTTGTTATCTTTTGAAGAATCAAAATTAGAAAATTTAGAAGGACCTTGATTGATTTCCTGGGATTCAAATCTTATTTCACCGTCACGATAGTGTTGAAGCCAGTTGGCTATTTTGAAAAGGTCTCTTAACAGTTGCTCTCTCATCCAAGATTCTGATCTATCAGAGGGCGGGCATTGTTGGAAATAAGCGATAAGGTTATTAAAATTAGCAAAAAGCTTTTCAGACACTAGGTGAATTGGAACTCTAGGGAAGATTGGATTAGGTTCTGGTAGTTCATAAGCTGAATATGAAATTGGAGAACCGGTGGACGCTTATCAAATTAAAAAATATAAGCAAATTAAAACCTGAAGATTAAGAAAATAAAAAGAGACAACTAACCTGTGTCAACACTATCATGATCATAGATAAATGGCTTACTTGGTAATGGAGTGGGATTTTTTATGTTTAGAAAAGGATTTTTTATTTTTGATAGATGAGGAGGACTGGTGTTGGATTTAGTGTTTGAAGTAGATGTTCTGGGCCTTTTGGATGATACAAGAGAAGATGAAGACTGCTGGCTATTATAGGACCTTTTGTGCTTCAAGATGTTGGAAGAAGGAGAAGAATTGTTAGAAGTTTGAAGCATGGCCCTGGGAGCAGCAAGAGTTCTTGGGGGAGTAGCAGCAAGTCTAGATTGGAGAGAAGGACCCAGAGGATTAGGTGATGGAGAAAGATTTAAATAGGCTGATGGAGAAAAAGGTATGGGATCTTTAGAGGTTGATGGAATAGGGGGTGGAGTAGAAGGTGAAGAAGAAGGAAGAGGTTTGCAGAAGGCGGCGAAGCTAGTAGCAGTGATGGGGAAAGAACCACAGTTCAAGCCAGAACATTTTCTTTTCTTCTCATAGCAGGATAAACAGGCCCTGTTATAAGTGTGCTTTTGCCAGTTAAAAGAGAAGATACATTCCCTATGGGTGAAGGCACAGTATTTGCAAGATTGATCAGCTGAAGCAATGAAGTCAGAAGGTTTCATCATGTTAGGAGATATTTTTTTTGAAGAAGAAAACTTGAAACTAGGATGAAGAAAGCTGGTGGCAAAATCTGGGTTCAAGGATAGAGAAGTTGATAGGTCCACCAAGACCTTAAACTGGACTGTTATCAAGCTGTTGGGTCCACCATGACCTTAAACTGGATTTCTTATCAATCAAATGTTTGGTCCACCATGACTTTAAACTGGCAGTTCATTCATTGTTTTAGTCCACTATGACTTTAAACTGGAAAATTAATATCTGCAGGATAATTCAACATTCATTGGACCACTATGGCCTTATACTGGATTACTTGTCAATCAAATGTTTGGTCCACTATGAAATTAAACTGGATTATCAAATTTATTCAATCTTTGGTCAAGCCTAGGCCTTACTTAGGAATTTATCAAGTGATTTATGCACCTAAACAATCTTTGGTCCACCAAGACCATAAACTGGCAATCGATTATATGTTTGGTCTACCAAGACTTTAAATTGGAATGTCAATCTTGTTTGGATAACTCAATTCAATCTTTTAATTTATCACTGTCCACTAAGACTCTAAACTGGTTATTCAATTATTTCTGGAATTGGGTGCTGATAGCTTTAGGAGGTTAAAATTTTAGGTGGTGATGATGCTAAAGAAAGCATAATGGTTAATTAGGTGAAATTTGTGGCGCTTTAACATGTTCTAAAGTTAATATTATTATTGGAAGCCTGGCAAAAGTATTTTATGGGTTTGCTGTATAGCAAAGTTTGAAAATTGTGATGAAGGAATCAGAAGTTAGGATGGTAGTTGGATTTTAAGGGAATGATTTTTTTTTAGTGCCTCATAGTTAGGCCATTTTTTTTGGTGTGAAGCTTGGAGGACCTTATGGCGAGATTGGAATCATAGAATTCGGCTCAGTGGGGGGCCCTATGAGGTTGGAATCAGGAGTATTCGGCTCATAGGAAGATCCACTCTCTCAATGCTGTGACAAGAAGGAAGACTGGTATATGGGAGTCTGAAGGGATTCAAACCTTGCTCTCAGTAGTGGAATCATCACAAGATTTATATTATTTTATGTTATATCAAGCCAGAGAAGAAAGAAAACATCATTTATGTTGAAAGTTTAAGAAGACCAAGCAAAAACAAAATTTTATCAAGTTATACTGTTAGAAAAGATAATTTCTTTGAAATTGTTCAACATCATTATCAAAGCTTTGCATTAAAATTCTTCTTTTCATGAGGTCTTCATGGTTATTAGCTGGAGTTTCTTGAAAATAGGCCAGCATTTTTCGTTTCAACTCATTAGTAAAGTCAAGAAAAAGATAGCGATGAAAATTTGGGTAATGATTGATATAGTCCGTCTTCACTCTACCAACATCATCAGTGTTGGTTATTTCGACAGCTAGAAGTTCAAATATGTTATTAAGTCATAGGTTTAGTCAATTTTTATTAAATGTTTTTTTTTAGTAAGATAAATAGGGTCTTACATTTAGAGCCAGGAAACATAGTCTCAGCAAAGTTAGTTGGGGGTACTGGCGTTATAGGATTAGGATCTTGTGAAGGCAAAATTAGGCCGGGATCCGCTGATGAAGATTGAACTTTTGAAGCTGTTTTTGATCTTATTCTTTTTAAGAAGACAGGAATTTTGTATTGCTTTTTAGAAGTTGAGGGATCAGGGAGGGCTGCTGGTCCTAAATATACGTTTGTTTTAGAAGGAACTATTGGCCGGTTGCATTTGACTTTTTTCACACGGCATAGGTTGCAAGCTGTCCTGCCAGGAAGATTAGGGTTGGACATTAAACAAGGTACCTGGTATCAAGCGCAGAGTTCACATGGAGCGACAAGTCCTTTGGAAGACATATTGATGAAGATGAATTTTATAGTTGATTAAAGAAGATGGTGGTTGAAGGTTAAAAATGAATATTGTGTTCGACCACTTATGCAAAGTTTTAAGAATGGGGAAATTCTCGATTGGAGGGAGGATGTGGTAGCCTAAAGTTTAGTATGGCACCTAAGTACGTAAATGGAGTTATTATGGCGTCCAAGATTGGCGTTATTATTTTTTATATAAGAGTTTTATTTAATTTATTGGAGTTTAAAATATGAAGAAATTGGTCACGAGCGAATGCCTATACAAATACAATTTATTTTACGGAGAAAACTTATTTTTACGGTCTGAAAAATTTATAAGTATCAAGTCAAGTCAATCAAGAACCTTGGGAAATTTTCCCAGAATTTTTACTATTTTTCTTATATTTTTAAATGAATTTTAAAGTTTTATAGAAATATTTACGTTTTCAAAAATTACTTAACTTTGATGAATTTTCACGGGGTAATTAGAGCTGCGCAGACTAATGTAAAGGGGAAGTAGCTCTATTATGTGTAATTTTTCTAGATTTTTTATTATAGTTTAAAGGTTCTAATTGAGTCCGGAAGTCCGGACGGACTCCGTTTCGACTCCGTACGGACTCTGTACGGACTCCGTACGGGCTCCGGATTGACTCTGGAAGAGCTCTGGAGGGGAAAACTTAGGCACGTGACTAGGAATACTTAAGCGCTTCTCAAACTCGAAATTGAGAAGGGGGAACAACATAAAGCTTAATCTTTAACCACCACAGTCTCATTTTTTATTACTCAACAAATTAAATAAAATTGTAATACCCTTATAACTTTATATTTTATATATAACATTTTAGAAATACTACTCAACAATTAAAATAACACTTCATACAGGGTATCTTTAGAAAGGTCTTCATCACTGGGACTTGATTATTGCTGTCTCATAAAAATTCAAATTATTATAAAAACATAAAAGTCAATCTTTTCAGATCTTTCACTGGTACACCTTAATTGTTGTTATCAGTATTTCTTTTATCAACAGCCACTTTCTTTAAATCTCAATAAGCGTTAATTATTTTAGAGTTTCATTATTTTCATCAATCAGATCCAAGTAGATTGGTTAGCTTAGTGATTTAGAATTCCCATTTTGTTATTTTTATTGGAAGAACGGGGTTTTCAGCTAAATCCACACATCTCCTCCGGATTCTGCTTACAGCAAGGCGACTGTAAGAGTTTAACTTACCATAGCGCGTACCACAACAGGGATGGATCACCCCACGCGCTCAGTATATTTTTAATTCTTCAATGTAGGTCAATAGGGAATTAAACAACCCTCCTGAAATTGTCCTGCTAGACGACAAATCTCTGCCAGATGACTTGCAAGAATCTGATCTTTCTCTAAATGAGCAATTGGCTAACCCTTCTAGCTTGATGACTTCACTTGAAGAGGATTTAAACTGCCTTGAAGTAGTCAAATTATGCTCTCTCAATTCTGGTCTTTCCTTGTAAGATTTGCTCAAAGATGATGAGGACAAAAAAATCAACGTTGAAGCCATTAAATCAACTCTAATGGAAATCTATCAAGTTTTTCTCAATGTTTTCTCAATCCGCAAGGCCGATAAGTTGCCACCTCATCAACCCTACGACCATCAAATAGAGTTAATAGGCTCAATACCTCTGGCAGTTCCTGTCTATTCTTTGTCCAAGGACAAATCTCAAGTTCTTCAAGACTACATTGCAGAGAATGTAGCCAAAGGTTCCATCAGAGCCAGTAAATCTCCAACCCGCTTCCCTGTTCTTTTGGTAAAGAAAAAAGACAGTAGCCTTAGGTTGTGTGTTGACTATAGAAAGCTCAACACAGTTACAAAGAAGAATTCATATACAGTTCCTCCTATGTCATTGCTTCTTACCCTTTTTAATGGTGCTAATTTATTTTCTAAAATTGATCTTAGAGGTGCTTATAATCTTATTTGCATTGCAGAAGGTCATGAACCACTGACTGAAATGCGCACTAGATTTGGAAGTTTTGAATATTTAGTCATGCCTTTTGGATTATGTAACACACCATCTACTTTTCAAAATTTTGTTAATGACATCTTTCAAGATGTTGTCTAACAATTTGTTGTCGTCCACTTAGACAATATTTTAATTTTCTTAAAGACAATAGACAAATACATTCATCATGTTGGACAAGTTCTAAATCGCCTTTGAGATCACGGTCTCTATGCCAAGCACAATAAATGTAAATTTAATCTTAAATCTAATGATTTTTTGGGTTTTACGTTGTCCACTGATGGCTTAGTCATTGAGGACAAAAAGGTCCAAAAATTCCTGGAATGGCCTGAGCCCAAAACCTTTAAATCCCTCCAAGGATTTTTGGGTTTTGCCGATTTCTATAGAAGATTTATTAAAGATTACTCTAAACCTATTTCCAATATTACTTCTCTTCTTAGAAAAGATATTCCTTTTGTTTTTACTTCTACAGCATGAAAGGAATTTGAAGCATTGAAGACTGCATTTACCAAAGCTCCAATTCTTTGACACTTTGATCCTTCTGCTTTGACAATTGTCGAGACAGACACTAGCAATTATGCTATTGCAGGGGTCATTTCTCAATTCAAAACTGAAAGAAAGTTGTTTCATCCTGTTGCTTTTGAGTCACACAAACTCATTGCAGAAGAATTAAATTATGAAATTCATGACAAAGAGCTTTTAGCTATTATTCATTGTCTTAAAAGATGGTGCTCTTTTCTTTTCAGCCTAGATAGTCCTTTTCAAATCTTAACTGACCATAATTCTTTGAAATACTTTATGTCTTCCAAAGTGTTAACCAGGCTTCAAGCCAGGTGGGCTGAATTTCTGTCTGATTTTCCCTTTTCTATTTCCTATTGCCCAGGTAAGAACTGTATTTTCCCAGATATACTTTCACTTCGTGAAGACATTTACCCACATCAGGGGGACGCATCTGCTGACAAGAACCCAGAAAATGTGAAATCAATCTTCAACGAATCAATGTTAATGACTCATCAACTTAATGCAATGACAATTCAATCTTTTCAAAATCCACTATACAACATCCTCAAAGCTCAGTCAAAGGAAAATTATTTTTTAGGGTTAAAAGACAAAATACTCTCAAAGCAAGGGGCCAAAAGATTTAGTATTGAATCAGGCCTATTAGTTTTCAAAGGTACAGTAGTCATTTTCAACAACAATGAAACAAAATCATGGATTTTCAACAGTCAACATGATTCTCCATTATCTGGTCATTTTGGGGTTGATAAAACCTACCAGTTAATAGCAAGGGATTTCTTCTTGCCAGTAATGACCAGAGAAATAAAGGCCTACATAAGATCTTGTTAGGAATTTAATAGGAATAAGGCTCCCCGTCACCGGAAGGATGGGTTGCTTCAACCACTTCCTATTCCCTCTAAAATTTGTTAATCTTTATTGATGGATTTAATCTCTCAACTTCCTCTTCCTAATAATTTTGAAGCTATATTAGTAATAGTAGATAGATTTTCAAAAATGTCTATTTTCATTAAAACGACTACTACTGCCACAGCAGAAGATTTGTCAAAATTGTTTCTGGAATATGTATTTTCCAAACATGGCTTACCTTATGATATTATTTCAGATAGAGGTTCATTGTTTGTATCCACATTCTGGACGCAATTGTGTCGACAACTCAATATCACGAGGAATCTCTCCATGGCCTATCATCCTGAAAACAATGGGCAAATGGAAAGGGTCAACAAAATCCTTGAGCAATACCTTTGAATGTATGTCAGTTACCAACAAGACAATTGGACCACATGGTTACCATTGGCCGAATTTGCTTATAATAACTCAACTCATTCTTTGACACAACAATCTCCCTTCAAAACTGTTTATGGAAGACATCCTTGATTCAACTCAATCCATGTAGGAACTAGTCATCCTGCGGAGAATTATCTTAGAACCATATCACAACTCCAAGAAGAACTTAAATAAAACTTGGAATTAGTGATTCAAAGGTAAAAGGATCAGGCAAACAAACATCAACAATCTGCTCCTTCCTTTAAAACAGGCAACAAAGTATGGCTCAACGCACAAAACATTCAAACAACTCGACCATCAAAGAATCTTGCCGAAAAAGGCTTGAGACCATTCAAAATCAACTCCGAAGTCTCTAAAACTGCGTTTCGACTCAAGCTACCTCCTAAATGGCAGGCTTTTCACCCTGTTTTTCACATATCTCTCCTGGAACTGGCTCAAGAAACATACCTGGGCAGGAACCAACCTCCTCCAGAGCCAGTCAAAGTAAAAGACCATCTAGAGTGGGAATTAAGCCATATCCTTGATTCAACAATGCGCAAGAGGAAACTCCAATACCTCGTGGAATGGGAAGGTTTCCTCGATGACTCAGACAAAACATCATGGGAACCAGCCATCAATGTTTCTAACACCACTGAACTCCTAAAATCTTTTCATCTTGAATATCCTTTAAAACCAAAACCTTATTACTCTATTTTATTTTTCTCTTCTCTTCTTTTTTTTTTCTTTTCTTTCTCTATTCTTTCTTTTCTTAAAATTCTAAAACTTCTCTTCAAAAAATCCTTACTCTGTTCTCTCTTTTCTTCTTTCTTCTTTTCAACCTTCTTTAAAAATAAATAAATAAAATAAACTAAATTAAACTTAAAATTAAATCAAATTAAAAAGTTAAAAATAAAAATAAATCAAAACAAAATAATAAAAATAAAATCTTAAAATTCATTAAAATAAAAATCTTAAAAATCAATAATTCCTTTAATTTTCTTTCTTTTCTCCTCTCAAACTTTTTTTTCTTTTCCCTTATTTCTTTTTCTTCGAACTAAAAAAATTTTTCACGAACTCAATACCACAATCTTTCTCAAACTTCACTTCAGCATTTTAATCTCTCTTTTAAAATTCTTTGAACAAATTACTTCTTTTTTTAAAAATTCTTTTTTCAAAAATATTTTTTTCTTTCTTTTCAAATAACCAAAATTCCTCAAAAACTTCAATAAATAAACTTTCAGAAATAACAAATTTTTCTGTCATTAAATTCCCATTTCAAAAGAAATTGTTTCAATCAACTATATTTTTTTCTTCTTGTTAATCAAATTTTTTCTTTTCAAAACTTGAACTAAAATTTCCTCAGCTAAACATTCTTTCTTTTCTTCTTTCAAAATTTAAAACAAAATTTTATTTAAATATTTTTTTCTTTCTTTTTCTTTTTCTTTTCAAAATCTTATAAAATTTATAATATTATTTCAATTAAAACAACAAAAGAAAATAAATAAATAATAAACAAATTGCTTTCTACTTTTTTTCTTCCCTCTTCTTTCTTTTTTCTCTATCCATTTCAAATTTTCTCTGGTATTTTCTCCCGAACCAATTTCTTCATTTTTTCGATTACCACCCTTATTTCCTTCCTGAATTTTTCAAATACCTCCTCCTCTCCTACCAGTACCACTTCTCCAATCTCAAGTGATTCCTCTGCCACATAGAAGGAGGCGGCATTGACAATCTTGTTGATCTCATCACTTAAATTATCGATGAATTGAGCTTGTTGACCCTTCTGAGGTTTCTTTGACCAGACCTGGTCAAGGGTTTCCTTGTTATCCTCCCTCAAATCAACCACCAGTTTCCTTGCCTCAATTGGCAGAAATGGCGCAGCTTCCACAATTGGAGCTTCTGCAATGACATCTGAATCCTAAAAAAGATCCAGTCATCAGTAACAGAATTTTGAAGCAAGAAAAGGCAGACTTTCTTTGAAAACAGGGTCAGGCTCTAAGAATAGCCTTGGAATGACCTCTACTGTCACTTCCTTCTCCTCTTCATCATCTTTGATAATCATCCGCCACTTCTTTGGAGTCTGTTTTTACATGGGAACTTTATCCACCTCCTCTTCCACCCCTCGTTTCCTACCTGTGGCCTGGGTTACACAAGTTGCCACGGTATCCTCGACCTCTTCCTCAACTTCTTCTACCAAACAATTGTCCCCGACCAACACGTCCCAAATGTCTTCAACCAACTCTTTGCTCTTCGGGATTACTCAGTACTTAGTCTTGGTAAATCTTTGATCAATGTCCTCATTTTTTGAGAGAGCATCTGTCAGTGAGTCTCTTAGTCTAGTAGATAAATCTGGAGGTCTTACAAGGGTTTAAGTGGATTTATTGGGCTCAAAAAAACAATGTACGTATTTTCTTTAATCTTTTGATTATTTTACTCAAATGATAAGAGGTGATCACAAATATTAGTATAATTTATATCTTAGAATTATTTGGATGTAAGTACTAATGTTATAAAATATAGTAATAAAAGATTTAATTTATATATTGTAAGTTTGGTAAATAAGTAAGGAATGTTTTTAAAAGCACAAAAAGTGAGGGCCTTTTATAGGCAAGCATGAGGGAAATAAAGACACCAAATTTACACCATCTACTGCAAGGATGTGAGAAAGGAGCTGACTAAGAAGGAGTATATATATGACATAAGAAAAAAAATTATTTAATTGGTACATCAACAAGGGCATCATTTTTATTGGTAATAAAGTATGAGTTCCCTTGGACTGTCAAAATTAATACAACACATTTGAGTTAATTATATTGATTTCATGGAAATCCAGATCTCTCAAAGAAGTAATATAATATTTTTAAGGTTTTTTCTTATAATTTTATTATTAATTTTTATTCCCAATCAACTGCATTATTGAGAACAGTGTTAGGGAGTAAAAATGTATGGGACACTTACTTAAATTAATTATTTACACTACTTAATATAATTAGCTTAGTTAGTTGTAAGTAATACATAAGTAAATATTAAATGATTAATTATTAATAAGAATTTTAAAAAAGGCGTGGCTTCACCTCAGTAAAATAACTAATTATTTTACCAGGTAAGTCTAATAGCCTGGCTGACACTTTCTCACTCTAAAAAAACAATAAAAAAATGCAATGATTTTTTCTTTTTATACTTTTTTAGTAGAGTTGGATGATTAGATATCTCCTTCCCAGGTATCCAAGAATCATATTCAGATGATTTATTTTTGAATCTCAATAAGTATTCTGTACCTTTTTTAGCAGTGACTATTCTGTCATTCAGAAGTTTTTCAATTTATGCTGCTTCAGTGATTTCATTTGGGGTTTTCTTTGGTCTTCCCCTACTTTTTGGAAATAAATCACTATTGGATGTGTAAGGTTTCAGAAGAGATATTGGAAAAACAGGATGTTTTCTGTCATATGGAGAATACAAAATAACCTCAACTGCATTATCTCCAATCATTCTTCTGACAATAATTGGACCAACAAATGGGTCTTTTAATTTGTTATTTCCTTGTAAATTAAAGTGGACTGTAGAAATCAACAATTCATCACCCTTTTCAAAAGTGTATTCTTTATAGGATTTGTCCCATCTCTTCTTCTCATATTCAAATGAATTTTCAATACATTTTTGAGCATTATTTCTGCAAAGTTGTTGCATTTGAAGAAAAGATTTCAAACCAGGATGTATATCCAATTTAGGTATTTTGTTATTGACAAGAAGGGCAGGAGTATTTGGAACATATCCAAGCCAGAGCTCAAAAGGCTTTCCTTTAGTAACAGAATGAAAAGTGCTATTTTAGGCAAATTCTAACCCAGGAAGTAAGGTAACCCAATCATGAGTGAATCTGTCATTATCTTTATACTCAAGTCCAAAGGCACAGTACCTTCTTATCATGTCCTCTAGAGTCTGAATCATTCCTTCAGCTAATCTATCAGTCTGAGGGTGATGGGAAGTAGATAGTTTCAGATCACAACCACAAACATCCATCAGAGACATCCAAAATTCAGAAGTAAAATTAGTGTCTCTGTCAGAAATTATGGCTTTAAGAAAACCAGCAGCATTAAACATATGAGACCACCATAAGAAGGCTAATTCTTTAGTGGAAACATCCTTGTGAGTAGGGATAAATCTAGACATTTTAGTGAATCTTTCCACAATAACCCAGCAAGAGTTATAACTGTCTTTTCCAGCAATAGGTAATCCTGTTAAAAATCCATGTTTATTAACTGCCATGGTGCATCAGGAGGTTTAACATGTTGCATTAATCTAGCTCTTTCACCAGTCAATATTTTTGATTTCTGGTAAGAATCACAAGATTCAACATATAATTTTATGTCTTCAGACATAGTAACCCACCAAGCAGTGTTCTTAATTCTGATCATTGTTTTTTCCAGATCAAAATTTCCAGCTTTTATGTCATCATGACAAATTTTCAAGATGATTTCTTTCATAGAAGGAGGAATAAAAATATCATTACTCAAATTTCTTGTATAATATAGATAACCTTCATCTATAGAAAATTTTCGTTTTTCCAAAGCTTTTTGGTACTTTGGCGGAAGGGTTTTAATTAATGCTTGTATTGAAGCATTCTTTGGATCATTTAATATGGTGCATAGCTTTTTTAAGTCACTGTACTTATCATAGGAATCCAGAATAATCTGTAATAGCTCTTCCTCCATATCAAGCACATATATCCCATGAATATAAATAATTTCATCCTCAGGATCATAAGCAGAATTAAAGTCATCATTTGGGAAAGGTAACCTTGATAACATATCCACATTTGAGTGAACAATACCAGCCCTATGAATAATTTTCATTCTCCCTCTGTATTCTTGAACAGCCAACTGCCATCTGAACATATGTCTGTTTGGTGTTTTCAAGTTTAAAAGGGATTTAACTGCACTGCAGTCAGTGACAAGTTCAAATTTCTGGTCATCTAGGTAATAATGTAGCTTTTCTAGAGCCCACACTATAGCTAAACATTTCAATTGAGTAGCACCATATTTCAACTCACTATTTCTCAAGGTTCTTGAGATATAACAAATTACTATTTCTGATACTTTATCATTTATCACTTGTTTTTGATGGAGGGCAGCACCAAGACCAATAAAACTGGCATCAGTGTACAAGACAGATGGTTGATTAAAGTCAGATAAAGCAAGAATAGGTGCTGACATCTAACAATGTTTCATAGTTTCAAAGGCTCTTTGTCTTTCACTATTCCAGACAAAAGCAACATCCTTTCTATTTAATTGGGTAAGGGGTAAAGCTATGACTTGGTAATATTTAATATAGTTTCTATAGTATCCACACATTCCCAAAAAACTCTGTAGCTCTCTAACTGTAGTATGAGCCTTCACCTGTTGTATGGCTGCCACTTTGTTTTGGTCAAAACATATCTGTAAGCCTGAAACAACATGACCATGAACTTTTAAAGAATGTAAACCAAATTTACATTTATTCAAAGTAAGTGTCATATTTATCTCATCCATTTTTGGAACACTTTACACAGGTGTTTGAGATGGTCCTCAAATGTTTTTGAGAGTATAATGTTATCATAAATATAAACCATCAGCCATCCTTCAATTATCTCCTGATGGAATGTGTTATTCATAACTTTTTGAAAAACTGAAGGGGAATTTTTAGGGCCAAATGGCATCCTAATATACTTAAAAATACCCATATGAGTAGAAACCATCAGAAAATTCTGGGATTTCATCTCAACAGGTACCTGGTGATATCCCTTGTTACCATCCAAGCAGCTTATATATTTAGCACCTTGTAAGGTAGCATGTATAGAGCTAATTCTAGGTAAAGGGTAGATATAATCAGCAGTATAAGTATTCAATGCTCTATAATAACCACATAACCTGGCTTTATCTTTCTCATAAGAAATTGGGACAGGTGAGATAACACAATACTTAGGTGTTTCAACTACCTTTTCAATAATATTCACCTTCAAAAGGGTAGAGATATTATTCTCAATATATTTTCTCTTTGTGGGAGAAGCAGGGTAAGGCTTCTTTTTCAAACTAGGTGGTATTTCAGTTAATGGAAAAGATAATGAAAGTTTCATTTCTTCCTTAACTAATCCCAGTTCATGTTAACCATGACCAAAGGCCATAAATTTAATGATGGAATCTTTATCCTCACCAGAAAGTTGTTCTCCAAATGAAGCATTGTCAATCACAGACATAAGAGCATGAATTTCCTTTGTAGACCTTCTTTTATATTGAATCACAGAAATACATGTGTTCAATTCTTGTTTTAACAATTTTTCGGGGGAGGAAATCTTAAATTTTCTCTTCCTATTTATCCACATTGTGAAGCATTGATTTGAAGGATCTACTTTTATGCCATTTTTGGTTAAAATGTCTTTTCCTATGATAAACCAACTGCTTAAATTATCATTTTGCATGACATAAAAATCAAAAATAGCTCTTACAAAACCATGGTTATATTTAAAAAACACTGTGGCTTTGTATTTACCAATGGGGGAAAAAATAGAGCCATAACCTCTCCAATTTTCAGAAATGATAGGCATCAGTTTTGCTTTATAGTCTTGATCCACTGAAGTAAGTGCTTTTTCAGATACTACACTTCCTCCAGCTCCAGAATCCAGAAAAACTTCAATGCTGGTTCCATTGATCAAGACTGGTGCTTTGAGAAGGGCAATAACAATTGAGCTATCCTCAATGTTCCTTATGATCTCAGCATCCTCAACTGTAGATAAATCATTATTATCAATATTAATAGTATTCAAATAATGAATATCTTGTTCCAGCATCAAGATTTCTTGTTGAGGTTCATATGAAATATTTCTGGCACAATCACTTGGGGTATCATCCAGTTCTATTGTGTTATCAGCCTGCTCCTCAGTTTGTTCAACAAGATTTACCCTCTTGCCACAAACATGGCCTTTCTGCCAAGGCTTGTTGCACTTTAAGAAAATGTTTTTTGCATACTTTTTTGGTTCAACAGGGGCAGAAGGTTTACCAACCTTTTCCATAGGTTTCTGTTGGTAAGTGGAGGGTTTCTCCAAAGGTGTTCTAGGCATGAATATTCTGAAATCATAATTGTTGTTAAGAAGGATCTCATTTCAAGTGTTAATGAAAGAAGAAGGTTCTCTTGAGAAATAAGTCCTAGCCACTATCAAGTCTCTCAAAGACATTGGCAATTTATAAAGGATCCTGTCCTTCCATAACTCAAACTCCATATTTGGGTCCATTGCCCTCAAGATTTTTATAAGTTTCATTAAGAAATCAATAGGTTTATCAGCAGAAGAGCTATATCTAGTTTCCTCATACTGCCTTTGTTGAGCCATCCTGAGCTTGGAGCCACCAAATTGTGCTTTAATTATTTTTGTCCAATCTTCCCATGAGTAGTCATTCCCATCCAGAAGAACAGATTCATACCACATTAGGGCAACATTGGTAAAAAAATAAATTAACTTAGACACAATTTCCTCATCTGGGAGTTTGTATGAATTTTTTAATTTATCAATTCTGCAAATGAATTGCTGCCAATCAGAGGAAGAATCACCATCAAATGTTGGGTACTGGTCAAGTTTTGGCCAATTCTTTTGATTTGAAGGATCCTCCTTAGTATTAGCTTGTTTCTGAGTAAGAAGCAGCTGTAAATTCTCCAATTTTGCAATAATCTCATTGTTTAATACTTCTGTAGAAGATCCTGGTGCATCATCAATTTTTGATGGAAACTCAGTGGTATCAACAAGCATTTCTGAATCTAATTTTACTTTAGATGAACTAGAAACAAGTAAACTTGGAGCATCCTGTACAATATGTTCCTTCAAAGAAGTTTCAGATTATTTTTTATCATTAAACAATGAATTAAATTTTTGTTCAATGTTTGTTAGTCTGGTTTTCAATTTTGGAAGACTAGATAAACTCTCATTGACTGTTGCAAAAGATAAATGTGTTTTATTTTGAAAAGATCAATAATGATCACTCAATCCTTTCAGGTTCATCTGATCTACCTCTAGCTCCAGGCAACAGGTATATACAGTATCTTTCAGTTTAGACAAATAATTTTTGATATTTTGCCATAAAGCAACTTTCTTTTCATGGTTGCTTTGTAATGAAACAAATCATCAGAAACTCTCTGTAACTCACTCCTCATTGCTTGATAACCCTGTTCAGTTAACAAACTATTATATTTCTGAGTTAATTGCATTTTTTTCATGATATGATTTTGTTTAGAAATAATATCCCTCAAATATTCATCATTTATGTTAGCTACATCTGGAGTGTTTCTCAATAAGGAAACAGAGTAACTTTCCAGATTCTCATAAAACTCAGGTTCAAGTGTTTCATCAATAATATCCATATCAGGATTTATCATTGAAGTAGCAATTATAAATAAAGGATTAGATACATTTGAAATTTGAGTAATTTGTCTACTGTTCTCAGCCTCTACAGGTCTCACAGTCTCATATCCTCTTCCACAATTGCCTGAGGGAACTGAATCAGTTACAAGAAATGGTACTTGATAATCAATAGAGGGGCTTGCCAAGGTTTTCTGGGCAAGATCATATTGTTTTTTTTCTGCCTCCTTGCTAAGGGTGAGGAGGTGTGGGGTTGACTTGGCTGGGTCTTTATGAACCTGCTTGGGGCAATTGAGTCTGTTGATTTTGCAGCAGGAAATCCCACTGAGTGTTCAGCCAATCCCACTTCCACTTAGATACTTCCAGTTTCTCTGGCTGCTGGGGAGCCAATTATTGAATATCCCTGGGGGGAGGAGGTCTCCTCTTCTCTTGAAGAAAAGCATCTATCTTTCTTACCTTTTCCTCTAGAGAATCTACTCTTGACCTCAATCTCAAGTTTTCTGTCCTTAATTCTTTTATGTGTGTTGAAAGTTTCTTTACTTGTTGAGGTAGTGGCATCTTTCTTATTTTGAAGCCTTTTGGAAGTTCTTCTGGGGGGTTTATTACAGGTTTCTGTTCCTGAGTTGTTTCTACCAGAATTTCCACTTCCTCCATCTCTACATCCTGATTGGGGCAATGATTGATTAATTTGAGATAATTTTCTAGTTAAATTAGAACTCAAAGAAGTAGCCTCATCATAATCAATTAAATCCAATTCCTCTTCACGTGCAGCAGAAACACCTTGATCAGTCAATTTTTAAATTTAACTGAAATGAGGGAGGGAGACAATAAGATGAATTGGTTTGTATTTTTACTTTTATTTAAATGAAAAATAATAATAAAATAAAATTCTTCAGGATAAAATCAACTAAAGTAATAATCAATTTATTAATTCAAAACAATTTAAAACCAGGATTATAAAATAATCAACTGAAGAATTAAATTTAAATTTTTTATTAACAATTTTATGATAATTATTATCAGGATTTTAAATCAACTGAGAAATAAATAAATACCAGGACTTAATATCTACTGAAATATTAAATATGAATTTAAAAATTTTATTGTTAGGACAATTTGTCAACTGGAACAAATAAAATTTTAATTTATCAGGACAAAAGTCAACTGAAAATTATAATGAAAAAATTTTTTAATTATAATTTATTACTTCTAGGACTAGGAACACAATTTCTCTATCTTTGTCAACTAGAAAAAATAAAATAAATAATAAAAAATTTAATTTCAATTTACCAGACACCTCCCCCTGTAAAATGAGCAAATTATTGCCACTTACAGAGTGCTGAGTAAAAGGAAATATGTAGAGAATAAAGAGTGCAAAGTGACCCACAAATAGTAATTTCAATAATTACCACAAAATATAAGACGTTTAGTCAATATATGAACCTAAGTTTTGGAGCACAGTTTGATTCCTGTTTGCAGAAAAATTTTAGTCACGTAATATATGATGTTTTTCATTTTTGTTGTTCACTCGTCCTTATAGGAACCTTGAATGGCAATGGTCCCCATGGTCTCTGGCCTCAAGTAACAATGGGCCTTCAACGATTCGGAAAGTCCTCTAACTGTTGGTGAGTCTCTTGGTCTAGAAGATAAATCTGGAGGTCCTAGGAGGGTTTAAGTGGATTTATTGGGCTCAAAAAAAAAATGTACGTATTTTATTTAATCTTTTGATTATTTTACTCAAATGATAAGAGGTGATCACAAATATTAGTATAATTTATATCTTAGAATTATTTGGATGTAAGTACTAATGTTATAAAATATAGTAATAAAAGATTTAATTTATATATTGTAAGTTTGGTAAATAAGTAAGGAATGTTTTTAAAAGCACAAAAAGTGAGGGCATTTTATAGGCAAGCATGAGTGAAATAAAGACACCAAATTTACACCATCTACTGCAAGGATGTGAGAAAGGGGCTGACTAAGAAGGAGTATATATATGACATAAGAAAAAAAGTTATTTAATTGGTATGTCAACAAGGGCATCATTTTCATTGGTAATAAAGTATGAGTTCCCTTGGACTGTCACAATTAATACAACACATTTGAGTTAATTATATTGATTTCACAGAAATCCAGATCTCTCAATGAAGTAATATAATATTTTTAAGTTTTTTTATTATAATTTTATTATTAATTTTTATTCTCAATCAACTGAATTATTGAGCACGGTGTTAGGGAGTAAAAATGTATGGGACACTTACTTAAATTAATTATTTACACTACTTAATATAATTAGCTTAGTTAGTTGTAAGTAATACATAAGTAAATATTAAATAATTAATTATTAATAAGAATTTTAAAAAAGGCGTGGCTTCACCTCAGTAAAAGAATTAATTATTTTACCAGGTAAGTCTAGTAGCCTGGCTGACAGCATCACATGTCACCCGTCTCCAGTGGCAAAACTTGCATTTCTGGCAAGGACCTCCTGTGGCCATGCTTTGGAAGCTAAAATACTCCATCAATTTTCAGGCCGTGAATTCTTGGGAATATTGTTGTGTAACAATTCCACCATCCGCTTTGGGGTGTGGAGGCATGGGAGTTGGAGTAGGGCAGTTTGACATAATACAAAAAAAAGTAATAATAAATAAATGAAGGAGTCAGAGAAAGTAGTGTGGGAAGAATATGTCTCACTCTCAACAGAGCTTGCATTTTATATACCTGGGCATCTGTCACGCTCCACGTGACACTCGAGGTAAAATCAGCTCATTAAATCAATATTACAGAGGTTTAAATCCATACTTGAAGCACAGAAGCAATTCTACATAGCAACTGCAACTTTCCTTTATGTACACAGTATTCAACTGTTCTAATCTAAACTTTAAATATAAATTAGTCAATCTCTCAATAGTGTGTTTAGTCTTTTCTTCGATAAGCAACACACAGTGAAATAGTTAATGTAATATTCCTCAAAAGGTTTATTAAGTATCTGTGGGTTATTAACAGGGATGGTTAGTGGAGGATTAAAGGGTTAACGGATGTTAGTGAGGAGGGTCCAGGTGTAACAGGTGTATTTTTGGTGGTCTGTGGTGGGCGTAATGATGGATGGATATGAGGTCAATGCAAGGAGGAATACTGGATATAAAAGGGGTTGGATTTTTGGTTCAATATTTCTTTAGAATTAAATTATAAAACTTATATATAGTTAATAGTGGTAAATCTTCAGGTTAAATAATTATTATTGTACATTTCCTTATTTTTCTCAGTAATCATTTCTAAAACTTAAATCTTTGATTATTGAGTTTCCAACCTTTTGTGAGATCTTAAGAATATTAATATTACCTTTAAATTATTTTAGAATTCTTATCAAACATATCTCGAAGCAGTAGCTCTTCCTTTGAATCATCTTTGAATCAATTCCTCAAACATTTCCTCTGTGCTTCGAAGAAGTCTCTAAACCCCTTTCTCCATCTCACTTTCCAAGGAACACCCTTGACCTTGTGCGTAGGTTGTCCGGTGAGAATTACATAAAAAAATATTATATTCTACAAAAAAACGGCACATTTCTATGCATTTAATATTTCTAAAAAATTAATTATCATATTATAAGCTTAATTATATTAAAGTTCTAATGGAGTTACAAATAAATTAATATAACTTAGATATTAAATTAAACTCATCGTATAATATTATCCATAAATATTGGGCGCTTTTTTGACCCTTAACTGTGTCAGTAAAATTACTAAATAACTTAAAACACATATTTTATATATTAATGTTAAACTCTCACATTAAATAAGTTAAAATTAAATTAATTCTTTTTTCAATTAAATTAATTTATGAAATTAGTTAAAAAAATTAATTTATTTCTCTTTATAATTGAATTATATTGATTACATAAATTTTGGTGTGAAACTAAATATAGTTGTCTTCATTAAAATCATTATATCTTATTATAATACTTTTTTAGGATGATTTTTCTCACAGTTCTCATGGTCTCCATGATATTCTTATTAATTATATTAATTACTTTTTTGTAGTTTTAAGATGAGAAATTTATTACTTATTCACTGGTTTAATTTTTTGTTTCATTTTTTCCCTCAAAGTATATGTTATAATTAAATTCCTTGGATCTTTTGTTTCATATACTATTACTTTTGCGTATACATTGGAAGCACCTTGGAAGTATCCTTACGTATAAAAGGATCTTGTAACTTCTCTTTGTTGACTATCACTTACATTACACTCCTTTTAATTTTACAATACATTATTATTATTATTTTATTAGTATCAACAAATCTAGTATAAATAATCAATAAATAATCTAAGGTTCTTTAAGTTTATTAATAGTAAGATTTATTAGCCGCGCAGAGAAATCTTTACTTACTTAATTAAATATTTATCTATAAATCAGTCATTACTTTTGTGTCATTGCATCTCTCTCATTTTGTTATAATTATTTTATAAATTTTTTATTTCATTTTTATCTTCCTATTGTTGTTCTCTCTTTATTTCTCCCTTATTCTCCATTCTATATAATCTTCTTCTCATCCTTCTTCTAGACAACCTGCTAACATTTAGTATCTTCAAAGATTACCTATTTAAATTGACTATTGAAACATATTTACTAAGAACCATTTTTGTTAAATTAGTAGTAAAATTGTTGATTCAATATCCAAATTTGTTAAAAAACAGGGCTTCTTTTTCTTAAATAATTATATGAAGTGACCAAATTCCTTTTAATTAATCTAAATATTTTTATAAGGATTTCTTGACTTCTAGCCTTTTTTGAATTTTTACTTACTGGAAGATAACCAACAGAATTTTTAAGGAAATGTCACAAATTTTCAGGCTGAGTTCAACTACATTAACATGAAGAGCTTCATTATTTACTTTTCAAGATAATTTTAATGGTCCTATATGAAAAATGTAGTACAAATCCAATAACCATTAAAATATAACTGAATATAAGCGTCTCAGTAATGTAATCTCACTAATGATAAATGGTTTACAATTGATAGCTGGTTGAAAATAGAGATAATAATTCAAAAACTATTTAAAGACTTTTAAGAGTTCTAATTAGTTTTATTTTAATTTAATTGGTTATATTTTTTATTTATAATGATAAAAAATGTATAATAAAGCTAAATAAAACCTCTTCCTTTTATACTCATGAATTCCCCAATTTTTCTTCCTTGATTTACCAATCCTCTACACTGAAAATGACACGTCAATATAGCTATTTCACATGCCCTTAAGCCTAAGGAGTAAAAAATCATATAAATATAATAATATCAAATGTCAAAATACTTAAATAAAATGAATAATCCATCAAAATAGAAGAATAAACCCAATAGAGAGTATATGGGTATAATACCTTAAAGTAAAAGACCAAAAAAGTTAAGAATAGCACTCAATGTAACAAATAGTTTATGGGGATTAAAAGTAGAAATTAAAGAGCTAATTACTCTAAGTTAATACATGAAATGTTCTTATAATTATGACCAATATTGACTGAGTAACCATTAAGAAACCCATAATAACACATGAAATGTGGGGTAGCTGAATTCAGTCTCTTAGGAGGAGCTTGCACAGGTAAGTCCTTTACTAAATAGGGATTTTTATAAATGGTAGAGAATTTTAGGCACAAATTTTGAGGATATTAATGAAATTAGTGCATATAATGAGGTTAATGCACTAGTAATGAAATTAGGACACTAAATAAGCGCCTTTCACTTATCTTAGTGTGTGTCAGGGGGTCGTCTAGAAGAAGAAGAAGAAGAAGAGGATATGAAGGAAAGTAGTAGGAAGAAATAAAGGAGGGAATATAAAAGGTAATGAGAAAATGAAAAGATTAAAAAATTAAATTAAAGAATAGAGAAGTAACAACAAGTTGTGAGGAATGAAAAAATAGTGAGGTCTGGTTTGTTAGTAAATATTTATTTAAGTAAGTCAATATTTCTCTGCACAAGTAAAAAATTTTATTATAAGTAAAATAAAAGCAACCTTAGAGTTATTATTGAGTATTTATATTAGATTTATATTGCTAAAAAATAATAATAAAGTATTGTAAATATTTAAAATGTTGTAATGTAAGTGATAAGTACCAAAAAGGAATTCCAAGGCCCTTTTATAGGAAAGGATACTTCTTAGGCGCCTCAAATGTATATAAAAGAGTAATATTAATGTGAAACAAAGGATTAAAGGAAATTAATTGAAACATACAATTTTAGGGGAAAAATTGAAACAACAAATTAAACCCATGAATAAGTAAATAACCTTTGCATCTTAAAGTTTCAAAACAAGTAATTAATATAATGAGTAACTAAATTAGTATGAGACCATGAGAAGTGTTAGAAAAAATATGTTAAACAAGTATTATAATGATGTAAATGATTTAATTATAATAAATAAAATTAAAGTGTGAAACAAGAGATTTAAAAGAAATAAATTAAAACTTACAAATTGATAGAAAAAATTGAAACAACAAATTAAACCTGTGAATAAGTAAATAATTTGCCACCATAAATTTTCAAAATAAGTAATTATTATGATGAGTAAACAAATAAGTATGAGACCATGAGAACTGTGAGAAAAAATATCCTAAACAAGTATTATAATAAGATTTAAAGAGTTTGATTAATAAAAATAAAATAATTTTCACACCAAAATTTATGTTATCAATTTAATTCAGCTATAAAGAGAAATTAATTAATTGTTTTAACTATTTTAAGTAATTAAACAAATAGTTTAATTGAAACAAAAAATTAATTAAATTGTAACTAATTTAAAGTGAGAATTTTAATATTATTATATTAAACATGTGTTTTAAGTTATTTAGAAATTTTATGGCACAGTTAAGGTTCAAAAGAGCAACCAATATTTATGTATAATAATTAATGATAAGTTGTATTTAGTATAAAAATTTTATTAATTAAATTGTAATTACATTATAATTTAAAATTATTATTAAACTTGTTATATAATTTTAAAAATAATTAATTTTTTAATACATAAAAAAGCGCAATAATTTTATAGAATATAATATTGTTTATGTAATAAAAAAATTTTACTTAATAATAAAAATAAATATAATAGTTATTTTACATATTCATAAAATATATATATAATTTTTATTATTCAATAAAATATTTTATTGTAACCACATAAAATGCATAATGTTATTCCCTTAAATGATTACAATAAATTATTATAAAAATTGACTGGGCTCCTGAGATAGCCTGGCTGACCCTACCTTACTCTAAAAAAACAATAAAAAAAAGGCTAATATTTTTTCTTTTTATACTTTGAGAACAGAGTAGGAAGATTTGAAATTTCTTTTTCAGGTATCCATGCATCATGGTTGAATGATTTCTTCTTATATCTCAATAAATATTCAATACCCCTTTCAGAAGTGATAATTCTATTATTGAGAATTTTATCAATTTATGCAGTTTCTGTGACTTCCTGAGGGTTTTTCTTAGGTCTTCCCCTTCTTTTGGGAAATAAGTCACTGTTGGAAGTATAGGGTTTAAGCAAGTAAATGTGGAAACAGGATGTTTTCTATCATATGGAGAATACAATACAACCTCTACTGCATTATCTCCAACCATTCTTTTAACAACAAATTGTCCCACAAAAAGGATCATTCAATTTGTTATTGCCTTTTAAATTGAAATTGACAGTAGATATTAACACTTCATCACCCTTGTTAAATTTTTATTCTTTATGGGATTTATTCCATCTTTTCTTTTCATATTCAAATGCCTTATCAATACATCTTTGAACATGTTTTCTGCATAGCTGTTGCATTTGCATAAAGCATTTTACACCAGGGTGTAGTTCCAACTTAGGTAATTTATTAATGAGAATTTCAGCAGGAGTTTTGAGATATAACCTAACCAAAGCCCAAAAGGCTTCCTCTCAGTGACTGAATGAACAGTGCTATTATAAGCAAATTCAAGACCTGGTAATTGAGTAATCCAGTCATGAGTAAATCTGTCATTTTCTTTATATTCTAATTCAAAGGTACAATACCTTCTAATCATATCTTCCAGAGCTTGAATCATTCTTTCAGCTAGGCCATTAGTCTTAGGATGGTGAGCTGTAGAAAATTTTAACTCACAGCCACAAATATCCATCAAAGATGTCCAAAATTCAGATGTAAATTTTGGGTCCCTATCAGAGATAATGGATTTAGGAAATCCAATCACCACGGGAAATCAGGGGGTGAACTGCTAGCAGTTCCCTCTTTTTGAAACTTTCAGGAAGAGGTTGGGAAATGGTTGGGGAAATTTTTTGAAAGAATTAGGAAACTGTTTTTAAATTATATGAAAAAATTTTGAAAAAAAATTTGGCCCTAAATTAAGCCTCGATTTATCCCTTCTTGAGCAGAGCTTTGGATTTAAGTTGAGCATCAGTTGGAACAAATTTGAGCAATGGTTGATCCACAACACTTAACATACCATAATATTCAATTTTATATATAGATCCATTTAATGTTGGGAGGTCAGGTTTGATATTAGTAGAAATATCTTAAATGACACATAGTATACTAGGTCTGGAATATTATTTCAATTATCAATTTTTTTTCCGCAAATATATAAAAAAGAATACTATTTAAGTCCTTTTTAAAAATTTTATTAATAAAAATATAACTCTGTAAAAATATTTGCACATAATTTTAAATTTTCTAGACAAAAGTTGATATTGAGCCCTTATCAATAGAAATTTTTCATTGTTCCTTGGAATAAAAAAGTATAAGACAATGTTCAAAAAATTTAAGGTAGGAGAAAAAATATATATATTTTTTATAAGGGGAAAAAATGGTAATGTATTTTTTAAAAAATTTACACTATTAAAGAAACTAATTTTAATATATTGGCACAAAACTTAGGCTCTAAAATAATGCACTTTTTTTAATTATTTATCTGTATTTAGTTATTATTAAAATGTGAGTCAACATTAATTATTAACATACATGAAAAATTCAATTTTGAATATTCATCCAATATTATACATATTCTTTACTTTATTCTCTTTCAAAACTTTGCTCTCACCCTCTCTTTCTTTAAACTACCACCATCACCATAAAATTCATTTCATTAAAATTTCAAATTTAAGATGCATTGGACAATTCTCTTTAAATTTTAAACCTATTTTTCTAAAAGAAAGATATGTATTTGATGAAGTATCCACTCCAGTTATTATTCAACGAGGAAGATCTTTAGTTCATGTTTTTGGATTATTCAAAGAAGGAGAAGCAAAACCTTTTGGTGATCTTTCTAACAAACAGAGCAGCCAAATTTGACAACTACTTGGAGAAATTGGATCTGGATCTCA
The DNA here is from genome assembly GCA_030280995.1 of Hemileia vastatrix. Classification (NCBI taxonomy): domain Eukaryota; kingdom Fungi; phylum Basidiomycota; class Pucciniomycetes; order Pucciniales; family Zaghouaniaceae; genus Hemileia; species Hemileia vastatrix. The sequence goes on from JASXTE010000012.1 coordinate 26,458,243, forward strand.
AATTTTAACTGAGGAAAGGGCTTTAAATCCCCAAATACCTTATTATTTTTTCTCTTACTTGGTTCTACTATTAAACAGGCAGTATAGAATTAGTGGCCTCCTTTTTTTTTGACTGATTTTATTAGTCAGGCTAAAGAAGTATTTCTAAATGCTCAAATTGATTTGACACCAATTCCACACTACAATCCAACCGTCTTCTTCAATATTCCTCATTCTTGTATTCATACATCTTCTGAAATTTCTGGGACAAGGGATAATCAAATGGCAAATCTATCTATACGTGGTATGAAAACAACTCTGAAAACGCATCAGATTCAAGCTATCATTTTATGATAGACAATGAAAATAACTTATCCAAAAAGTTAGAAAACCTGTGGAGGCATGCAGACAACAGCTGGCTGAGTGTGTGTTTTAATAATTATTATGAACAATTTCTTGAAGAAAAGTTATCCTCTGCAGGAATTGGTTCAATTTTAGCTGATGATATGGGCTTGGGAAAGACCCTCTCAACTCTTGGTCTAATTACTGCAACTCAAAGTGAAGCCAGACTATTCCAAATCTTGGGTGGTGGAAAAGAGAAAGATAGGACATCATCAACTCTCATCATTTGCCCACTTGCAACATTATCAAACTGGGTTGATGAAATAAGAATTCACTTTGAAGATAATGCACTACCTTTCAAGGTTCTTTATGGGAAGGATTCAAAGAAAATTAATTTTGAGGAGCTTCATAACCAACTAGTTGTTTTGAATACCTATGAGACAGCAATTCCATCTTCTTCAAAGAAAACTCCTCAACCTATTCCGCCAGTAACTCATAAACTCAGTTGGTACAGAATAGTTTTAGATGAGGCTCAGTAAGCATTCATTTGAATTACTAATAATTTTGAACATAATATTATAAAAGCTGATGAAATGTTTAACATAATTTAAAAGTTTAATCAAGAATCCCCAGTCACACAAGAATCAGAATATATCGGCCTTGGAGGCTGAGTATTGACTATGCTTGACAGGGACACCACTTCAGAACCGGACAACTGATCTTCAAAGCCTTATATCATTCCTCAGAATCGAAAGATGGCAAGAAAACTGGTTGTGGATTAATTTTCTTATGAATGGCTTAAACAGAGGAAGCTCTAGCTCAATTAAATTGATAAATACTCTCATGAATGTCATATGCCTGCGGAGGACAAAAGAAGCAGTCTTATCACTTCCTCGAAAAATTGAGCAAGGAATATCTGTAGAATTATCAGAACCTTGGCACTCAAATCTTACGAAGCTTCAAGAACGTTTTTCTGAGTATTATGGGCCTTCTCGAAACACCAACCTCTCTTGGGACTCAGCTGAGTTTCTCCGAGAACTGTCAATTTTATGGAAATTTCGTAACCACCCTGTCTAAGAAAACCCAGATCAACCTCCAACATTTCCTTTCACATGGAAACATTCAGCAAAGATTATACATCTAATCAGTCATTTAGAAATTTTCTTAAGGGGAGAAGGGGGGATAATTTGTCCCAAGGCTGTTATATTTTCAGAATATGCGGACTTTTTGGAAATGTAAGGAATTCTATTAATTATCTCAATAACTTATTTTTAGCTTAAACAACATTTCAATATTCTATCTATTGAAACAGTATAAAAAAGGCTTTAGATGACCATGGAAATTGCTACACAGAGCTTGTAGGAAAGTTGAGCATGAAAAAAAGGTATGAAAATCTGGACAAATTCAAAAATGATGAAAGATGTCAAGTTTTGCTTGGTACAATCAAGGCTGCAGGAGTTGGAATAGACTTGAGGTGTGCAAAAAATGTATATATAATGGTAAGTCAAAGAGTCTTATTTTGAAATAGAAATGGTTGAAAAGAGAATTTTTTTAAAATATTGAAACAGGAGCCTAATTGTAATCCAGCAGTTGAACAGCAAGCAGTTGATCTTCTGTATAGAATGGGCCAACAAAATGAAGTTCATGTACTCAAGTATTTTGTAAGCAGAAGTATTGAATTCAGCATTTATAAGATACAAAGAAAAAAGATTGAGCTATCAATGTATGTGAAGTTTTCTTTATATAAAGTTGCATCATAGCTAAAAATATTTATCTGTTCTAATTTTTTAAGGTTAAGTGTCCCAAACATTGGAAACGAGGAATATGAGTCTGCTAGATTATTGATTAGGGAATTCATCAATAACTCACATTAGAATTTGAAATTTGTTCAAGTATGTAGGAAATGTTTATTGGGGCTTGACAATTAAGAAGTCTTAATTGTTGAGGATTAAGAGAAGCGAGATATAATGAAGAATAGCAGTCACTTAGCAAACCCCTGGGGACTGGAAAGTAATTAAAGTGAGTCTCGATTGAGGATACCAAATTTAATCTATCATATAATGCCAAGTTCTTAAGTATTTCTCCTGAATAAGAGGAAGATTCTCAGATTTGAATGTGTTTCTGGTGGAGATTTCGTGCAAGTCTTGAGAATTCTTCAGATCTCCATGGCAATAAAATCGGCTTAAAAGAACCTTCATCATCAATTTCGGTGTCTGAGCAACATTTGATGTTTTTGAAAAGATTCTCATAGGTTTCACATCTTGGAAGTTGTTTAAGAAGGTGAGTTCGGTTAAAAGAATTCTGAAAAAGATTGTCAAATTTATATAAGCTTGTGTAAAAAAAAAAGATAAAAATATTAGTTCTTACTTTCTTTTTATTTTATATTATACTTTCTTATTTTAACTATTTCACGGAAACTATCAGAATCTTTTCCGAGTCGTAATTTATCAGCATAACCTATAAACCAGCGGTGAAGAACACCCAGTTGATTTAGGTAGGAAATATGAGTAGAGTCCATTGAATAAGAAACCAAATAATTATTTTCCAAAGCTTTATCACAGTTCTTAATGATAATTTTTGCCACAACTTAATTCCACTTGTGAAACCAATCAAGATTCCAAGCAAACGTTTTTCCAGGAAGGTTGCATTGAAGAAGAAAGTGGATAAAAGCATTGTGGAATATAGCAGGGATTTTTTCAGAAACACGGTAATTTTGTTCAGGATATGGCAAATTAATATCAATGTTGAGAGAGCTTATATTTAACAATGAAAACATATGTAGTTGTTCTTCGGTGGGGTTCAGCTTCCATTCATTAGACTGAGGTAAAATATTCAAAAGCACACAACAGAAATTGTAAATAGACCTGCAAAAATGAGAAGTTGATCGAGGGAGTATCTCATTGAATCTTTTATTTAGTACACAGGTATTAGTAGGTATTTTTCCCTGAGGAAAATAAGAACAACTAGAGCTCATCATATATGTTATGAAAAGCAAAATGAACAAAAATATAAAATTTTGAAAGGATATGGCAACAAAAACACTACTATAAAAAATTTTTTATTTTGAAAATAGTTAATAATGAAGAGTTGAGTGGACGGACAGATGAGCTTTCTCATGAATATCTTTCTCTATAAAATATGCATATCTATGTATGTTCATGATTGATTCAAAAGGAAATAACTCAGCTGTAATAGAAAATTACTGCATGATAAACAGGTAAAAATATAATGCAGAATAATTTCGATTTTCCAACTTACTTTGATAATATTTTAATGCAAATAATGACCTTATTTGAGCTTGTTGATTTTGCTGACAAACATATAATAAAAATTTATATTAACACCTTTTTAGTATGTATATATTTTATTTACCAAGATTACTCGGAAACCATACCAATTTTTCAGAGTTTGGAATAAGCAACTTAATGTAAAAATTCTGTTTTATGGATTCTGGAAGCTTTACTTTGATGACCTCTTAGATTTGAAAATTTTAAAATAATATATTTTGTTGAAAAAATATTTATTTTTCAGACTGTAATTCTATATTGTGAAAAATAAATATTATAAATTTTTTTATATCTTATAGTGATTATTAGTGAAAACCTTTCTGTTACTTGGCAGAATTTTATTAATTCAGGTGATTGCAGAAAAAAAAAAGGCAACACTTAAATAACTTTATTATTATATATTAAATGGTATTATTTTTATTCAAGTTATATCATAGTTTCTCCTATATTTAAAAATGCGATCAATTTGTATTCTCTTATAGTATTATGCTTTGTGCAAAATAAGCTGTTTGATAAACATGTATGCAATATTGTAAAATGTAGCGAGTCTGAAACATTTTGCTGATGCACAGTATGGATACCTACTTAATGCATGGTTGATCTGCATGAAAAAAACATTCAAAGAAATCCATGGTAACCAACTTGTTGATAAACTTCTTGAGACGTAAAAATTAGCTTATTTTAGTAAGTTCTTCAAAATAAATAAATAGTTTGTTCAATTGCTACCATCCAGTAACATATTTTTTATATCCAGAAGTCTTAAAATGCTACCATTTTTTCACGTTTGTAAATGTGAAAAGCTTGGATGTTCATCAAGAAAGCATCAGACCTCATTGGGAAGCTTTGAAGTTGATGTAGCTTTCAAAACATCTCAGTCATACTCCAAACATGAAGAGGAAAGAAATTGCAAAGCACAGATGGTTGGTACATCCAGCACTTCACCTAACTTAGGAGACAACATCCCAGATCTTGTAAGACATCAATATTTGGTAAATAAAGAGAAATTTATTTCAATTAATCTCTATTTTTTTTCTTTGCTTAGGGGAAGCCTGTTTTGGAAGCAATTCAATCTCTACCATGGTCAAAAAATTTGAATTTGGAAGAGCCTTATAGCCAAAAGATAATGTGGCAAGCAGCGAAACTTTCTCTTATCCATCATTTAAGCAAAGAAGGTTGTGCTGAATTTTTGCATGATGAAGTCAACAAACTCAAACTTCTTAGTGACATAGGCAAACTAGATGCTAGCAGAATCATCAGCCTGATTCCCCTTTCTATTGAGACAGTTTTTGTCAATTGCAACTCAATCCATTATTTTTCACCAAGACATGCTGTGCTAAGTGCTTTTCTCTTTATGAGTATATCCCCAAACACCAACCATCGATCTTATCTTGTACTCAACCTTTTTATTCATCCTCAAAGCACTATTTGAAAGATTTAGGACAGAGAGAAGAAACTGTCAATTGTGATGAGAATTTGTATTTGGCTAAGTACAAACAAGAAGAAGCAATCTACCGTCCTCATAAAACATTTCATCACAACAGTTTGGTTGAATGGCTTTTAGGAAAGTTTAGACTAATCAAATTCGAGACACTGATTGAGAAAAAAAATGATTTTCTAGAAAACATGGAAAGGGATGTCTTGAAGGATGTATATGATGGTTTTGTATGGAAAAATTTTCAAGATATTTCTACGACTCAAAATAGAAGTGTCGATGGATATACAAAAACAAAAGGTAATTTAATGTTTAGTTTATATGTTGACTGGTTTAGGCCGGGTGGCAATCGTATTGGAGGTCATCAGAAATCTGTGGGTAATATCTTGTTGGTGTGTATGAACTTGCCTACAGAAGATGGATACAAAACTGAAAATCTATTTTTGTATGCTATTATTCCAGGTCCAACTGAGCCAACGAGTGAACAAATAAATCATCTTCTGAAGCCTCTTGCCAATGAACTAAAGACTCTATGGGATGGCATATTTATTGAAAAAACACCTCACTATCCACAGGGCCAAAAAATAAGGGCTGCATTATTCTCTTTAATAGGAGACATTCCAGAAATACAAAAGATTGCTGGTTTTGCAAGTCACTCAGCCACTAAGTTCTGCTCTGTCTGTCATATTTCAAAAGATGAAATTGGTGAGAATCAAGTCAAAAAATTTTCCTTACGTACTCATGAGGATCATATGCACTGGGAAGAGAAGTGGAAAAAGTGCCAGTCACATTGGGAGTGGGTATCTATTGTTAGGAGTCATGGGGTTCAATGGAGCGAGCTAAATAACCTTGTATATTGGCAACCTACGGAATATTGCTCAGTGATGGACACTTTTACCAAAAAAAAAAGTTAGATGCCATCAAATATGTTCATTTTATAGCCTAATTTTTTTTAATTTCCTTGAAGTAATAAGTTACTGTCCATGACCAAAGTGTCCAGCACAAGTTCGGCCAAACTTGTGATGGACACTTTTACCAAAAAAAAAATGATGCTATCAAATATGTTCATTTTATAGCCTAATTTTTTTTAATTTCCTTGAAGTAATAAGTTACTTTCCATGACCAAAGTGTCCAGCACAAGTTCGGCTGAACTTATGCTGGACACTTTTATAAGGAAAACCTCACTTCTCCTAAAAAAACATGCACCTTACCAACTTCAAATTATAAAAGTGTCCAGCATAAGTTCTGCCAAACTTGTGCTGGACAATTTGGTCATAGACAGTAACTTATTACTTCAAGGAAATTAAAAAAAATTAGGCTATAACATGAACATATTTGATGGCATCAATTTTTTTTCGGTAAAAGTGTCCAGCACAAGTTTGGCCGAACTTGTGCTGGACACTTTTATGAGGAACATCTCACTTCTCTTAAAAAAACATGCACCTTACCAACTTCAAATTATAAAATTGTCCAGCATAAGTTTGGCCGAACTTGTGCTGGACATATTTACCAAAAAAAAATTTGATGCCATCAATTAACTTCCTTTTATAGCCTATTGATTTTTGGTTTTCCTTGCAATTTTTAGTCACTGGTCTTGGCCAAAGTGTCCAGCACAAGTTCGGACGAACTTATGCTGGACACTTTTATAATTTGAAGTTGGTAAAGTGTATGTTTTTTTAAGAGAAGTGAGGTTTTCCTCATAAAAGTGTCCAGCACAAGTTTGGCCGAACTTTTGCTGGACACTTTACTCAAAACAGTTTGATGGATTCAATTGTCTACATATTCCTTACCATTTTATTTTGGTAAAGAGGGAAACCTTTAGCTATTGGTAGTTGTTTTGAGTATATTATGAGTAGTTGATATTTCCATTTTAAGGTAAAAGAGTACAATATTTTTTGCGATTACCAGTAATTTATTTCCCTCAATATTTCTAAGATATTGGTTATAATTTTTATAACACCTATTTCTAATATTCCTCTTTGATTTGATTATTTTTTTTAGTCCTGAATTAAAGGTTTTTACTATTTTATCAACCAAGCTTTACATCAATGTAAAAAATACCCTGATTAATCCTGCTATATTTTTTTGACTGTTCCTATTCAATAATAGCTCAAGTTAGAAACATATATCCATTATCTATTTTCTTTTTCAACTTAGTTATCTCAGTGGAAAGTGTTCATCAATTACTATTGAATGATGTTTACAGTATGTAACCTTGTACAAATCTGTAAAATACTTTAAAAAAATTGTGACTTTGGTAGTTGGTTATTGGATTTTATATGGCAATAATTTCAAATAACTTTATACTTTATTCATATGCTAAGATTCTTAAGTGTTTCTATTTCCGATTTATTATATCAATTTAACTTTAACTAAGTTTAGACTAGGTTTGTGCCACGGGGTGTCAGCACAGCCCAAAAAAGCTCCTATCATAGAATAAATTAATTTTTTTAATAATTTTATATAATACTATTTAGTGTTATCTTTTTTTATCCCATTTTTTTAAATTATCTTTTTCCTTTGTTTTTGTCCCCTATTTTTTATAACACATAAAGATGCCGAAATTTCCAATAATAGATCCCTTTGTTATATTGCATGATGTCTATATTTAAAAATTAATTTAAATATTTAAATTAGTTAAACTTATATTCTCAACTATTTACCCTTTTCAATTATCAAATTGTAAATTGGACATTTTCTTTGTTTGTCATCCTTTTAAGCCCCCAATGTTTATGTCTAGTTACTTCCCTTTTACTATTAACCCCATTATTATCATCAGACTATTTTACAATTTTCTCGCTAGCTTGATACCATTGTAAAAGAACCCCTATCAAAAACCTGCTTCTGGTAATATATAAACCCTCTTGTTTAGTACCATGTTTCTCAATTTTTTTATTTCTCTCAATTTTACTACTATTATCTTTTGGTTATCACATTTATCTGTGTTAGTACAGCTTGAAAATACAAATAGCAATATATATTTTTTATCTCTTTATTACCTTGATATAAGAATTTTTCATTTTTTTCAAGTAATAAGTCATTAAAATGCCTTGTGATAAACAGACACCTCCTTTATGTAAGATTTATTGCTTTATCTCTTATATCTTCTTAGACTAACTTTTCTTTTCCATTAATATATTTGATATATTAGCACCAAGTAGTTATTTGACGAAATCTCATCAGCATCCTCGATTTGAATCCTTCAAATTCAAGAAACAACCACCTCTAGGCATGTCTTCAAACCCCCCTTCTCTTGCCAATGAAAGGACTGAAATTACCCGATCTCAATATGGCAAGATACTTGAGTTTTCTAAAGGCAAAACTGAAGCACTACTGTCAACTCTTAGCAAGAAGCCTTTGCCATCTTATATTTCGAATGCCTACAACAATGTGCTTGAATACATTGATGACCTAGAAAAATGTAAGTAATTATTTTATATTAAATTCTTTCAACTCAGAACAATAAATTATGGACACTTTTTCTTTAAAACCTATTCAAATTCAGCTTATGAAAAAGGTATAATTCCTCCTGATGAAGTCATTATCATCAAAGATGATGATGATAATGAAATACCTGACGCTGAAGGCTATGCATCAACATCTCGAGGGGGAGATAAGACTATTCTTTGATGTTCAAAAAGAATGAGACTTTCTAGGGGCTCTAGTTTTGTCAGTGCTACTAAAACTCCTCCTGCCAAGGATTCTTCTTACTCAGCATCGCAAAAATATAAACAAACTAGCCAAAATGTGTTGAAAGGGTATGTCATTTCTTTCATGAGTAATATAGCAATCAATTTTATATTAGTGTTTAAAGCTATCTCCAAATTTTTTACTTTCTTATTTATTATTTCTTGTCTTTTTCTTATCTTTTAATGCAGCTCTAAAAACAACAATCACTCCAAAGCATCAACTAATAGCGAATCTTGCTCTAATGAAGAAGAAGAAGATGATGAAGTTTAAAAATATGAAGCTTCTCTAACTCAAAAAGATGATGAAGCTACTTCTGCTGATGAGGTTGAGAAAACACCAAATGAAGAAATTGATCCACCTAGCCAGCCACAAAAAAATACTTCAAGTTCAAAGAAACAGCTTATAGTTGCCGTATCTTCAAAATCTAAAATTGAAATTCCCCAAATCCTACGGTCTCTATCATCATCAATAAAAATTTCTAATAACTCCCTTCCTTATACTCCAACAATGATTGGAAACTTAAAATCACAGAAGAAAATAGCTGAAATTCATTGATTTTTTGAAGGTAGAATCAATGGTCAAAAGGTACATAGGGCATGGCCAGAAATCAATCAGTTATTTGAAATCCGTTTGTCTGCTTCTCTTGAAAAGCCACACAAAATTTTGCACAAATTCAATTTTCTATGGATGAAATATGCTCATGACAAAATGCTTACAAAAATTATTGAACTCTGTATGCATCACTTACTTGAAGTTGCATAATTTATTTTATGATAACTAATTGTTTTGTTATTTTTTTAGCTTTGGATTTTCTTAATGTTGACACTTCGCAGATCTGGGTGGTCAATAATTTGAACTTTGAAAATTTGGAAAATTTTTGTAACTCTGAAGAACCAAACTCAAATAATCTTTCTCCGTTTAAGAAGACTGATCACCCTGAATCATTGATGATACGCATGCTATCAAGACTAGTTAGCCCAAGTGCTCACCAGCGTTCTTTTTGGGCATCCCTCATCGCATCATCTCTTTATCCTGCTTCTCAAGAGTTTACCCTTTCTTCTGAAGAATCAGACTTCAATCCAGATTGTCCTATTGAACATGCCCTACATATTCTAGCCCGCCTTACACATCTGAAAAGCAAAGTTCCCAATACATTCGACAGCTCAACATCACAGTTAATTGCTGAAAACTTTTCAATAACTCCCCTATGCCAATTTAGAACCATAATAATTGACGTCATAATTTCAATAATTATTTTAAAATCTAGAGAGGCTGCTGCAAATATAACTCAAGCTGAAAGAAAGAAACGACGAAGTTTGAGGAATAAAAAAAACAACAGATATGCAGCAATTTGATGAGTCTCATAATGATTCTATTCAGAAGATGAATCAAGAATATGCACACCATAAATATCGATCATTTACTTTTTACTTGGTTGATGGTGTTCGTGGATTATTTCTTTCCTCACAGGACAAACGGCTTGTGTCAGCTTCAGACTGCTTAGAATTCATAACACAACTCGGCCTCCTTAGAAAATACTGTGATAATAATAATCTGGGGGGTGAAAAAATCTGGAAAAACCTTAATTTTTATATCTTTAATATTATCAAACCCTTAATAGATAATTCTGGGCCTATGCCACTTAATTTTAATATTCCCACCATGAGCCATATTGCTAAAGCAATGACAGCTGATTTTCTTGAATATTTGAATCTTATTAAGCCGAATTCTTCATTTTTCTCTATTGTTGACGTAATTAATACATAATCCTACTTCATGTAAATATATACTTTATCCTATTGCTACATTTTTTTGTGTAACTCAAATTATTTATTTATGTGAGATTTATTAACAAATCTGAATAAAGATGCTTAAACTATCAATAAATATTATTGTATAAATTTCTTACACCTTTTTGCTATTCAGTAAATATTATTTCAATAATCATATCTCAAAATCATGATGGATCAAAAATTTGAAGAAAAATTAAGAATACATTATAAGTCATTTTTCTCATAACACTATATATTTCTTTAAGATGGCAATACATCTTAGCATTTGTCGCAAATTTTAAGATAATTATTACAAAAAATTGAAACATGTTTCTATCAATTCTTTTCAGCATGTTAAAAAGTTAAAAATATTAAGTGTAAAGAATTTTTGCTCACAATTCATCAAAGCTTTTTCTTAAGTGGACTTTTCTTAATCTAATTTCTATAATTTCTAGGTGCATAATTATCTTAATTATACTAAGTATTCTCTATGAAAAACTCCTGGAAATAATATTCAATTCATTTAATAATAGTAACATATATATGTACCATGATAAAATAATATCTAGACATTTAAATAATGAGAAGCCATCATATTGGTATGAAATCATATTAAAGTGTCTTTGAAAAACTAGTTAAATTTAAAAAATATCTTTTTATCAGTGTCAATTATTTTGAAAAACAATATTTACTCTACATTTCGATGATCTATAATTTAGCTTGCTGTATTTTGATTCATATTTTATATTGATTATTTTTTACACTTACAGATTCATGTATAAATATCAAATTTTGTTCAATAATTTGGTAAAAAAGATATTTAATTCTTTCTATGAAAGCAAAAAAATAAAAGAAAGCAACTAGGTTACTCCTTATTGAGAATTTAAAAATATTATTTCTATAAATATTAAAACAAACCCCTTTTAGATTGCCATCTTTCTTTGTCATCCTTAAATGTCAATAATAAGTTATTGAAATGTTATTTTTCTTCTAAAATTTCATATGAATCAAATTCTACTTACATCTACCTTAATAGATCAAGTTCAATAAAAATGTATCTACAATATTTTTCTTGGTTTTTAAGATTCATTCAACTCCAAGAAAAAAGAAATATTCTTCCACAACTCTTAAAATTAATTCAATGGATAAATATTCAAACACTTTAAAATAAATTTCAATTTGATTGTGTTATATTTATCTTAAAATATATTGAGGTCCACTCTCTGACAAAAGTAAAAGCCCTTTTATAATTATTAATATTTTATTATAATATAATAAAGTTCACTTAAAAATGATGTAGTAGTTTCTATTTTACATACTTGGTTTTATAAATTTAAAAAAAAATTCAATTAGATATATAGAAATATCATCATATAATTCAGCTTTTGGAATTCTGCATCTTAATTAAAGATAGATGATGAAGGCTAACTCAAGATATACAAGGAAATCGAAATTCATATTAATTAAATATTCCTCTTCTACAAGGTAAATTTAAAAATTAGAAATAATTTTTATTGGAGATCTAAATTGATTGATATATTCTACATTATCAAGATATCTCATTTCCTTTTATTGATTATTTCACTTCTACTTTTGAAGTTATATGCTTTACTAAAATATAATTATGTGATGAAAAATGTTCAATTTATCAAAAAAAAAAAAATCATAAGTCACAGTAGTGTACAAATTTCGGTAAATTTAAGATTGAATAATGCCACTAAATTAATTCAAGTTAGATATGAAAGTGAATAATAAATGACTCAATGAAAAAAATTAATATTTAATTGTCCATTTATTTTTTTTTAATTTTTACTTAAATAAGAATAGAATAATACAAGGTTTTACTTTAGTTATTAATAAGAAAAAACTTATTTCAAAAATTAGCAAATTTTTAATATTTTTAAAAACAATATTAATAGTACAGATATATTTATATTGTTGCATATTATCTTTTAGGATGGAAACTAAAAATATTATATATTTTTAGTTTTCGTTTGCAATAATTAAGCAAGTTACAAAGCTATATTTTTTTTCTTATATTCTAATTTATTTTATTTTATTTTACATATAGCAATGATAATTTTTTATTGTAATATGATTTTTCAATTTTTACATCCATTTTTTTTCATACTTTTATTGTTTTAGGTTTCTCACTAGATTATACATAATCATCAGTTTCATAAAAAGGTTTTATAGACGTGTGTTTAAATATATCATTCCACCACTAAACTAAAACTATACCTGTAGAATAAAGTCACATTTTCACTTATCACTACTTAATGGTCTTTTCCTTTTTTTATTAACATGTATATCAGAATTTTTTTCTGTATATAACTTTTTAATATCTTTAGTAACATTAAATATATAGTGATTCACTAACTTTTTTTTTTGTTAATTCAGTCTTTTCATTGTACTTAGAAAGCTTCATGATAAGAAATTTACATCTTTCTAACTCTTCATCTATATTTAAGTACTCTGAAATATCTATTTCAAACTCTTGGAGTTTTTTAAATGTATTGAAAAGTCTTGTACTAACTTGAATAGAAGAGCCAATGCGAGTGAATTCATCAATTTCATAACATCGTGAAGTGAAATGATTAAGAAGGTTTGCTGGCCATAGAATTGCTGTGATGCCATTAGTGGCCTCCATGTCTACTTTGCAAGATATTTCAGGAAAATGAAGTTCTCCACCTTTTTGACATGGTTGATTTGAGTCATAAGATTGATGAAGAGAATTTTTCTCAGTTTCTTTAGGCATGAAAAGTCCAAATGTATACTTGCTACGGTCTGAGTCACAGTGTGGACTATTCGAAAACCCGTTTCCATTTGAGCCTGTTGTCCAAGTAACATTTCCAGCAAATGGTTCAAGTTCTTGATCATCAACATTTTCTCCAAACCCAGGAATCCCGAGCTTTTGACAGAGCTTTACTGCTTCTTGATACTTAACATTAGATATATTTTGATAAAAAAATTTAAAGAATAACTCTATTCGCTTCATGCAACAATCATACTCTGCCAAATCTAAGGGCTTAGAAGCATATTTACCTATAAAAGTAATTAAAATAATAGTAGATTAAAACTATTCATAAATAAAACTATATAATACTTATGAATTAATAGAGACTTTTTCCTATCTAAACACCTACCACCAACAAAAATATTACCAAATCCACCACCATTTTTATGAGCTTTATTTTTAAAACTCAATGTTCACAATACAAAAAGTCTTTGATGCACTGAATTTTTGCTTCAAGCATGTTTAATCGAATGAGATCTTCAATAGAAAATGTTTTCACTATAACACTTGAAATTGAGGAGCGGATTGGATGGAAAATATAACAGCTAGAATTTGAAGTAAAATACCATTCTGGATTAACTAAATATTTTACAAAACTCCTTGAAAAATATTTTGGCCTCTTTCCATCTGTCTCATTACCGTAATTTTCAACAATAAGTAATGCATTCTTGATGTTTTTTTCACGCTTGTTGTTTGATTTTTTTCCTTGGCGGTGATTTTTCTTTATAAAAAAGCTTTGTGAAGCCTGCATCTTGTAGTGTAGTGGATAAGAATTTAATTTAATTCAAAAATAAATAAAAAAAGTGAAAAAGAATGCAATTGTTAAAATTAACACCTCCAAAAATAATCATTATATATTCTTAATAATAAATAAAAAATCATATCCAATGTGCATGTAGAAAACATGAGTATTATCTGCATTTAAAATATTAATCAAGTATTTTGTATTAAAGCTTCATTTAATTTCTTACAAGTATAGTATTCTGCCGTATGCGTTGGGCACACAAGATTCAACTATACCCTAAACATAAACAATTAAATGTGAAGCTTATAACCAACATTCAATTATTACAATAAATACAGCAATAATACATAAGTATGTGTTGATTCTTTATTTAATTTTTCTCCATATATCAATAATATATCAAACCACCAGATATCCATAATTTATAATGTTGAAAGGTATAGTTTCCTTAAACAAGAATCAACTATACCTCTACCATTAATAGAATTACAGGAGGCCAATACAATAAATTATTGATATGTAGAAAAAAATTGATCCCATACACATGTGGATACTATGATATTTTATTTTATTTTATTATTTAATATATAATGATTGAGAATAATAAAAACTTTAAAAAGGAAATAGTGAAAAACGATATTCTTACTTGAAATTTAAAAAAATAATCCTTGGGTAGAAGTTGATTGATTGATAAATGGACAACTAATCTGTTGATTTAAATTTTTAGGAATAGATTATTGTAGAAAAATAAGTATTATTTTTATTGAATGAAAAAAATGAAAAGAGAAAGACAAACCAATATAAAATTTGGATGCTAACCAAAAATTAGCTTTTTGATTATACTATGACAAGTTAGAGATCAAGCTTCCAAGAGTTAAAAACAATCATCAGTTCTATTTTTTTTTATTTTTTAAAGAGATTTAAAAGGAGACTAAAAGACCAACAATTCAAGTTAGAAATCTGTAAATAAGTTACTTTGGTGGAAAACCTAATTCTTGAGAAAAATGGATTTTCTAAAAGTTGAACATATATTTAAAGTGAAATTAATATTTTTACTTAAGAAACAAGTATAAGAGTCAAACCAAAATAAAAAATTCTTAAGTGAAACAGATGGAAAGCTAATTATTTTAATAACCTGTCTCTTGTAAGTGGAAGGAGAGAAGTAGAAAATTTGCCACTTGGATGAAAATTTGCTTACAGTTATGCGTATAGAAACACACAAATTACTGAAGCTGGTTGCAAGGCATGCAGTGACTTGAATAAGGTGTATATGCAACAGCTTTTTACACAGCAATATATTGTACAAATGAAGAAAAAACATTATCACATGCTTTCAATTAAAACTTACATATTGTTTTTAAAGCTTATGTTTATAGGGTTTCACAATGTAGAATTCGAGGAACCAAAGCCTCGGCTTGTTTTACATGGTGTAGAGTAGACTCCTACAGTCACCTTGCTTCAGGCAGAATCCAAAGGAGTTGGAAAAACAAAAAGAAATCCCTGTCCCTCTAAGTAAACATAAGATTCAATTAACTAAGCTTGAAGATCTGCTTGAAGAAATGGATAAGTTGAAAATCTGAGAGAAAGACTTTGAAAGTGTTGGAAACCTATAATATAGAAAAAAATAAGTGCAATAAATGATTACACCCCCAAAACAAATACCTTATACCATATTACACTGATACAAGTCACAGAAAATACTTAGAACAAGCGGCAACACTTGCCCCAGAGACTGAAAAGTACAGTTAAGTACCCCAGAAACTACCCTTGGGATGATCTGTTCAAAGGTGCCTTATTAAAGGTCTGCCCCAGATTTACCCAGTTTCCCACAAAAATTAAAGAGTGTTTTTATTATATTTTTATTTTATAAATTTTATAAGAAAAGAAAAAAATTTGAGTCACCCAGGATGAGAGCTATCCAATGGTACCCTATATGTTGATATTTTTATATTATAATTGTTGTTATATGTTAAATATTGTTAATTATCAAAAAAGACCCTTGTTATAAAAACTAAAAGACAAAAAACTTGTAGAAGGCTAAGATTCCCTCCCCCCCATATGATTCTCCTGCTCCAGACCTTTCCAACAATACCCTACATGCATATGATCTACAATAAACTATTGATCTAGTAAGCATAATAACTTTCTAACCAAATTTTGCCACAATAGCCAAACTTTTGGCACAGTGACCAAACTTTGCACAGTGACCAAACTTTGCACTGGTGATCAGAATTTTCTACAGTGACCAAACTTTGCACTGGTTATCAGAATTTTCTACAGTGACCAAACTTTGCACTGGTGATCAGACTTTTCTACAGTGACCAAACTTTGCCACAGTGCCCAGACTTTTCTGCAGTGACCAAACTTTGCCACAGTGCCTAGACTTTTCTGCAGTGACCAAACTTTGCCACAGTGCCCAGAATTTTTGCACCAATGACCAAACTTTGCCACAATGAGCAACTTTGCCACAGTGACTTCGCTTTTGCACCGGAAAATCACCGGAGCGAACCGGAGCGCACCAGAGCGCACCGGAAAAAAATGGCTACTCCATGAGCACACTGCATCCACCAAAAAATACCAAGAGAGCCCTTGAAAATCCAGTAAAACCAATACCCAATCTATGAAACCATCAAATAACAATAGGAATACCAACATATATCCATTCCAAAACACCATAAATCCTCCAAAAAATCACCATAAGTCCTCCAAAAATCACCATAAATCCACCCAAAAAAAAATCCATTTAACTCCCTTCAACCAAATTAACACCTGCTAACACCATGATTTTCTTTCAACCAAGGTCCAATCAAATTTCCACCTAAGTAGCCTACCCAGATTTGGAATGCCACAATGGATGCAATTAATATTTATTTTCACTTATTTTTCAAATTCAATCCACTTATCCATATCATTTGTTCACATAAGGTTGGAAAACTAACCTTCAGATGTTATGGACTCCTTTTTTATCACTTATTATTTTTTTTGCCACTAAGTTGACATTTAGCTACAAAAGTGTTAACAACCAAGCGTATATTTCTGAAAAACAATATGCACACAAAATCAGTATTTTGATATTTTAAACTTGTTAAAACTGGGTATATATGTTTTGGCTTTTAAAAATATCCAATACCACTTTTTCTAGCTTTAATTTTTTATTATGTACATATACATTTCACACTGTCAAAAAATTAATTCCAAATGGCATGTAAAAGAGTAGCACGAATTTCAATATCTCATTTCATCTTATTTCTTATTAATTCAAACCATCCAGTCTCCCCCTGGCTGTTAGTTTATTTCCTATAGTAGCCAATGTTGCTTAAAGCAACATTGGCTGCTCAAATCTCACATTGAAACCTCCCAGTCAGTGTTATCTGGCTGGGAGATGAACAAAATATTATTGCAACCAAAGTTGCTACAAGTGACTTTGGTTGCTTTAAAAAAAGACTTTCAGCCAGTTTTATACTGGCTGAAAGTCATTAATTTATAATAAAAAAAGTGAGAAAAGTTGCTGCATGCAACTTCTCTCGCTTTTAAACACAAGATCTTGAAGGCAGTTTTAAAAAGCCTGCAAGATGTATTATAAATTTGACCAAAGCCACTTTTAGTGGCTTTGGTCTTTTTTTTAAAAATTTTTTTAAAATCTGCCAGCTTAAAGCTGGCAGAAATTTATTTATTTATTTATTTTTTCAATTCCAAGCCACTTCCTGTGGCTCGGGTTATATTTTTTATAATTTATATTAAAAAATTACCAGCCAGGCTCCCCCTGGCTTGTAGTAAATATTTTAAGCAGCCAATGTTGCTTAAAGCAACATTGGCTGCACAATCACATTAATACTTCCCAGCAAGTGTTATCTGGCTGGCAGATGAATATAATATTATTGCAACAAAAGTCGCTACAAGCGACTTTGGTTGCTTTAAAAAAAGACTTGCAGCCAGTTTTATACTGGCTGCAAGTTATTAATATATAAAAAAAAAGCGAGCGAAGTTGCTGCATGCAACTTTGCTTGCTTTTAAACACAACATCTTGCAGGCAGTTTTAAACTGCCTGCAAGATGTATTATAAATTTGACCAAAGCCACTTTTGGTGGCTTTGGTCTTTTTTTTAATTTTTATTAAATGCTGCCAGCTTAAAGCTGGCAGCAATTTTTTTTATTTTTTTTATTTTTCAATCCCGAGCCACAGGAAGTGGCTCGGGTTATTTTTTTTTGCTTTTTTAAATTATTACCAGCCAGGCTCCCGCTGGCTCTTAGGTTATCTGACATTTGAAATCTTGTAAAAAAGTTTAGAGGAAATACAAAATACATATTCTTTGATCCATTATGAATTATGAGTGGTAGAGGATTTATGAAGGGACTAATAGCTATAAAATAAAATGGGCCATTGCTGATAAGGAGAGTTCTAAAACAATAGATATTTTCTATGAAAATGAGATGGGATGGAGTAAATTAGGGGGTCTCAAAATTGATCAAATAATCCACATAATCACACCATAAAAAAATTACCAAACACCCTATCAGAAAATGAAATACACCTGCCCTAGACAAGTGTATTTTGATGGTGTTTTTGACCTTAAACACACCTTTTGGGAAGTAAAAGACATCAAAACACTTCTCTCCTTCATCTTGATTAGTCAGCACTAGGTATAGACAAGCCATCTCCTTAGATTCTTTTTCACCTAATTTGTAAGGGCTTATTATTCAACATGTGAAAAACATGACTTCCCACCACTTAAGCATCCACTTCATCATACACTCACCCTTAGTCTTCATCACCATTCACAAAATTCCTCTTTCAGTCCATTGTAAACTAGAAATAACCGCTACCACTCTAGCCCTGGATCTATTTGTTAACTCAGATACCAACTCCAATGCTGAAATTAACTTGGCTTACATGTGTGACATGCTGAATAATCACTACTTCTATTCCAGAACACTTTCCATACAACACCCACCACAATTTAACCTTGATGTTCTTTAAAGCATTCCTGAAATTAGCTTTAAACAGATATTTGGCACAACCTTGCCTGGATTTCTCAGTTACTTGAACTGATTAAAGATCACTCAATTTTCAGAAATGATTCTTGTTGTCCATAAAGAAATCCTCCTATTCAAATCTGTGTTGCACTTTTTCATTTTAGTTCAAATTGAAATGGTGGCACATTTACCCATCTTGAAAACCTCTTTCAGATCAGAGATGGAAATATATATTTTGATTGTTAAAAAATACTTTGAATCTCTCTTATATACATTGCATGTGTCTACTCTTGCTAATTTTTAGGATTTCAGTTGATTAAATGTTTTGTATTTAAATTATAAGTAATGTTTTTCTCCATATCTACATGACTAAAATTAATTCTGGATTTCTATTAATAATTTGGTTAAATATGGTTTTTCAACAGCTTTATTAATCAACCCTTATGCACAAGATACATAAATTAACAAATTTTTTTTTACTAAATCTAGAATTTTGGCAATACCCTCCCCTGCATTTCACTATATTAGGGGGTGGCAATTGCCATTTTTTTCATGTCAAAAATTTTTTTTATGTCTGAAAAAAAAATGGCAATACCTCATACTGAATTTTACTGCGGGAGGGGGTGGAGATTGCCAATTTTTCATGTCAAAAAAAATATTTATGTAAGTAAAAAAAATTCACAATACCTCCCCCTGCAATTCACTGTGGGAGGGGGGTGAAGATTACCAAATTTTCATTTTAATTTCATAAATTCTTAAATAAATCAATAAAAAAATATAATCAGCCAAGTAAAAGTAATGGGATTCACAATTACACCTACTAATGATTTCAGATGTGACCAAAGCCAAATAAATCATATGACAAGCAATGTAGTGACAATTCATCCATTCAATACAAATAAATAATTAAATGAACAAATTTATACAGCAGCGAGTCTCAACTTTACAAAAGTTTTATTTGATTGATTATATTTAATAATTGATAATTTAAAAATTTATGAAATAAAAAAAAATTAAAAATCTTCTAAGTACCATATTTAGAACCCCTCTCTAAAGATTTAATATAAATAGGGCCCTTCACCCTTGCTTTACTTACCTGGTTTATCAGACTTTGGTTGATTTGGAATGAAAAACCAAAATGAGTAAGTGTTTCACAAGATTCCAAAAAAAAGAGAACACTTTTTACAAGTTATCAAACAAGGAGTTTCCTTGGTAGTTTGATGATTATCTCTTGGATTTTTGATTGATGATTATGCTGAGAAGAGTTCCAAATAGATTTGATGATGCCATCTCCTGAAAAAAACTCAAAACATCAACAAATCAGGGAAAAAATGATTTATTAAGAATAAAAATTGAGGAAACAAATGATAAAAAACAGTTGAGGAATAGACATACCTTGGGAGTGGTACAATGAAAAGTATCAGAAAAAACATGCATATTATGGAATATCAAAATTCAAAAATGTAAATTAGTTTACATAAAAAGATTCAACTTTAAAAGTAGATATCTCAGAAATTTCAGAGCCAAAATTGATTATGCTTTCTGGAAATGAAATTCATGCCTATAGAGAATCTGTAATCAAAATAATTTGAGATTTGAATCAACCAAAATCTAGCAAATGTTAATATTCATCCTCATAAAATAAAATTACAAAATTAAAAGGACTCATCCAAAACTGATATTTAGCTGATCAAATCAGAGCCAAAAGCCTGAAGTAGTATTTGAAATAGATTGCATAAGACCTATATGCATATTATGCAACATTGAACTTAAAAAATGTAAATTAGTCCATGAAACAAGATTCAACTTTGAAAGCAGTTATCTCAGCAACCACTGGACCAAATTCAACACCATTTGCTGGAAATAAAATCCATGATTCTTCATATTCTTCCAACAAAAGGATATGTTCTTTAAAAAACCCTAACCTTATTTCTGACCTTTTATTTCTGACTTAAAAGAAAATCAAAAAAGGGTAATAAAATTTAAATCCAGGTATTATCAATGGTCTAAAAAGATCTATTTTAGCTACCTATGTTTTTTATAAGTATTATATTTGTTCCAGAGTAAGACCTACTTGAGAAGATTAAAATAAAGTTGATGGAAATTTGAGCCAAGTGGATGATAAATATCTCAAAAACCAGTGAGCCAAATCAGATGTTGTGTGGTGGATATGAGAGCTAGGCTTCTGTAGAACCTTCTTAAAAGTGGAAATGTGATTTTAGAAAACAAAAAAATAAATAGAAACAATAACAAAAACAAATTCAGAAAAAGAACATCAGTTAAAATTGAAAAAAAGATGGTGGGAGGATGACTTACCTGATGAGATGTCTTCAAAGATGTAAAAGGACCAGATAGAAGTTCAGGAAGTGATGGATAAAAGAAATAGAAGAAGAGTTAAGGAAGTGAGAGAAGATGAATAAAATTATATGAGGGATCATTGAAAAACAGAAAGAATGAATAATTATGTAATTTCTGAAATATCCAACTTCATGTTGAGATGATTAACCAAAATGAATCAGGAAGGGAAAAATTATGCTTTCAGGTGAAAATTCAAAATAATAGTCAATATGCAAATATAAAACAAACCCAAGTAGAGAGTACATGCAACTTGATCATTTTGAGAGCATGAAAAAAATATTTAAAAGGGTTGTGTTGAAAATTTTGTAGTGTTCTTGGCATGATAACTAAGTTTTGAGGATATAAATTTGTTCAGGAATTGTTTTTAATGAAAGTAATGAAAAGATAAAAATTTACTGGGGCACCATGTGTAAAAATTTGTATCAAAAAAGTGGGAGGGGAAAGATGTGATGTGTGGTGAATTGGGAGGATCTGTAGATTGGTTGGCTGTGCTGTGGTTGGAAAATTTTCACTAAAGTAGGACATATTTGACCCCATGTTTAAGATCTCATGTACCAAATCAGCCATGTTTCATGGTGTGTTTATGTGGTGGTTTTCAAATAAAATCCACCCGGCATATTTGTTCAAGTTTGAGACCTCCTATTAAAAATTAGATGGGTAGAGGAGGAGGAAGAGATCCTTAAGAAGATGAATAGAATGTTGCTTTAATAATTTTTTACAGATAAATATTAAATTGAAATAAATTTTGTAAATATTTTTGTCATTATATTGGTTTCCACTTTCAAATGCAGTTACTATTTCACATGTACTCATACCAAAACTTGGGAAGTGATTTATATAAGCATTAAATATTTAAATTGGAAAAATTGAATATTAATTTCCATAACAACCATTCAAGCTATACACTTTAAGGACTATTTTTATTTTTATATAAATATAAATATTTCTTTTAGTTGAGTAACTCAAGATTTTATTTTCAATAGCCTGTAGCTCTTATATTTTAGGTAAAATTTAAAAAATTATACAAAATTTAGTTTTTCAAAGACTTAATAGATTAGAAGTGAGAAGTTACTATAATCTTTTTAAAATTTGAAAATAGGAATGGCATTAGTTATTTCAATCCCTATAGCTATTAATATTTGTGATCAAAAAATTATGCTAAATTTATCTATTGTTACAATTATGTAGAAGAAGATATTATTATTGTAAATTAAATTTACTTTCATAATTTTATGGTTTATCTTTTGAATGCAAATTAATGATTAGGTATGTTAAGGAATAATTTTCTTCCTCTAAATTGATAATAATATTGCATATTCAAAAGCTTATGTTGGATCAATGTGTGCTCAATGTGTGCTCAATGAAGGATAAAATCATGGTTATAGTTGATCAACTTATGCATAACTTGAGATCAATTGAAGTTCATTTTTGGACCAATCTGAGAATAAATGTAAACCTAACTCTAATTTACTTATGTTTATAAAGTATTCATAAACCTGGCATAATTAAGGGACACTCTAAATTTCAAGAGAGGGGATTTCTAGCAATTCACCCCTAGATTTCCCGTGGTGAATAATATTAAATATGTAAGTACACCATAAGAAGGCTAATTCTTTTTTGGATACATCTTTGTGGGTGGGAATAAATTTGCACATCTTGGTGAACCTATCCACTATTACCCAACAAGAGTTATAACTGTCTTTACCTGCTATAGGAAGACCAGTGACAAAATCCATGTTAATGATTTGCCAATGAGCATCAGGTGCTTTAATATTTTTTAAAAATCCTTCTCTTATACCTGTCAGTCTTTTATATTTTTGATAATAATCACAAGATTCAACATATAATTTAGTGTCCTCAGACATATTAGCCCCCCAAGCAGTGTTTTTAATGCTGATTAAGGTTTTCTCAAGGTCAAAATGTCCTGCTAATATGTCATCATGTCAAATTTTTAAGATGGTTTTTTTCATGGAATGAGGAATAACAAGGACATTAGTCAGTTTTCTCCTTTAATAAATGTAACCATCTTCAATGGAAAAGTTTCCTTTACTCAAAGCATTTTGCTACTTTGGAGGAAGGGTTTTTATCAATGCTTGAATAGAAGCATTCTTTGGATCATTCAAGATTGTAACTAATTTACTTAAATCAGAATCTTTATCATATTAATACAGAATTAATTTTAATAGTTCCTCTTCCATAGCAACAATCTATATACCATGTATATGTAATGTATCATCTTCAGGTACATAAGCTGGATTGGATAAATCATTTGGATGAGTTAATCTAGACAACATATCTACATTTGAATGAACATTTCCAGCCCTGTGAACAATAGACATTTTACCTCTGTATTCTTGAACAGCAATTTGCCACCTAAAAATATTTCTATTTGGTGTTTTCAAGTTCAAGAGAGATTTTACAGCACTGCAATCAGTAACTAATTCAAAATTTTGGTCATCTAGATAATAATGAAGCTTTTCAAAAGACCATAAAAATTATAAGCACTCTGAATGAGTGGCACCATACTTCAATTCACTCTTTCTCAAGGTTCTTGAAAGATAACAAATTACTACTTCTGAAACTTTTTCATTAATAATTTGTTTCTGTTGTAGTGAAGCACCAAGTCCAATAAAACTTGAATCTGTATAGAGAAAAAAAGGTTTATTTAAATCTGGAAGGTAAAGGATTGGAGCTGACATTAAAATATTTTTAATGTATTAAAAGCTTTTTGAGTATTCTCATTCCATATATAAGCCACCTCTTTTCTTGTTAGTTTGGTAAGTGATAACACTATGACTCAATAATTTTTAATATATTGTCTATAGTAGCCACACATTCCCAAAAAACCCTTTATTTCCCTTACAGAAGTTTGTGCTGACACATTTTGGATAGAAGCAACTTCTCCTTGGTCTACACAGAACTGTAAGCCAGAAACTACATAACCTAGCACTTTCAAGGATTGAAATCCAAATTTACACTTTTTAAGGATAAATTCATATTAATTTCATCCATTTTCTGGAAGAATCTATTTAAGTGTTGGCTATTTTAATCAAAATATTTAGAAAAAACTTTGATGTCATGAATATGAACCATTAACAATCCTTAAATTATTTCCTGATGAAATGTATTATCCAGTACTTTTCAGAATACTGAAGAGGCATTTTTAGGTCTAAAAGGCATACTAACATGTTTGTAAATTCCCATATGGCTTTCAATCAGAAAAAAATTTTGGAAAGATTTTTCAAAAGGTAATTGATGATAACCTTTATTACCATCTAGACAGCTTATGAATTTTGCACCTTGCAAGGTAGCATGTACAGAGCTAATTCTTGGTAAAGGGTGAATATCATCCACAGTATAAGTATTCAAAGCTCTATAATCTCCACAAAGTCTAGCTTTATCTTTCTAATAGGAGATCAAAACTGTAGAGATGACACAATATCTGGGGGTAACATCCATTTTTTCAATAATATTCATACTTAATAAAGTTGAGATATTATCTTCAATATCTTTTCTCTTTGTGGGAGAAGCAGGATAAGTTTTCCCTTAAGGTTAGGAGGTATTTCATTCAAATTGTAGGATAAATAAATTTTCATTTCATCTTAAGGAAATTTATACACATGGGAGCCATGAGCAAAATCTATTGGGAAAGATATAATTAATGCTACTATTGAATCTTTTTGATCATCAGTTAATTTATCACCAAATGAAGCTGTATTGATGCCAGACAATAATACATCCATTTCCTCAGTTTGTCTACCTTAACATTGGATCAAAGAATGACAAGATCTTAATATGGATGCAGAATGCTTTTTAGAAGAAGTGATTTTAAATTTTCTTTCCTATTCATGCTTAAGATAAAAAAATTGTTTGCAGTATCCAATTTAATTCCAAATGTGGTTAAAATTTCATTTCCCATGATAAACCAATTGCTTAAATTATCATTTTTCATAACAAAAAATTAACAAATAGCTCTGACAAAACCACAATTATATTTAAAAAACATAGTAGTCTTGTATTTTCCAATGGGACATAAAACAGAACCATAACCTTTCAATTTTTCAGATGGTACAGTTAATAATTTGCATTGATAATCCTTATCCACAGAAGCCAGTGCTTTCTCAGACACCACACTTTCCCCAGAACCAGAGTCAAGAATAACCTTACCATTTTTACTATTTATGATAACTGGTGCCCTCCAAGGTGATATTAAAATGGAAATGTCAGTAATATCTCTAATTAATTCAGCATTTTCTACAAAAGTTAAGTCAATATCAAAATTTTCAGACCAATTATCTAAATATTGGATATCCTTTTCTATAACTAGAACTTCTTGAGAAGAATCATGGTCATAAGAGATATTGCCATTACAGTCACTGGAGGAATCATCAAGATCATCTTGAGTATTTTCAGATTCCTCAGTTTGATCAACAAGATGAATTTTCTTGTGACAATTATGTCCTTTCGGCCATGTTTTGTTACATTTAAAGCATGTTTTAGTTGCATATTTCTTTGGTGAAACTGGGGAAGAAGGTCTACCAGCTTTGTATGGAAGTTTTGTGGAAGGCTTTTGCTGTTCATGATAAGATTTCAAAGGATAATTACTTGGTTCATATCTATGATTTAGTAGAACTTCATTACAGATATTAATAAAGGGAGATTTCTCTCTTACAAGCTCAGTCCTTTCCACAATCAAATCTCTCAGGGAATTTGGCAATTTATAGAGAATTTTATCTCTCCAAATATCATAATCTATTTTAGGATCTATGGCTCTAAAAATTTTTATAATTTTCATAAGGAAAACAGAAGATTTTTCAGGAGAGGAGGATGCATATTTAGTAGTCTCATATAATCTCTGCTGGACATGTCTGAACTTGGAACCACCAAATTGATTTTCAATTAATGTTTTCCACTCTTTCCAAGTATAATTTTTATTTTCCAATAAGACAGATTCATACCACATCAAATTACATTGGAAAATAAAGAAATTAATTTAGAGACAATTTCTTCATCTGGCAATTCATAAGAGTTTTTCAGATTATCAATTCTCTGAACAAAGTGTTGCCAGTCAGATGAAGAGTCACTATCAAAATTGGGATACTGATCCAGTTTTGGCTAATTTTTATGGCTGCTGGGATGGTCCATCTTTTGATTAGAATTATATAACATTAATAATTCTTGAATTTTAGCCCGGTTTTCAAAAATTTCATGATTTACAGAAACAGCTGGTTCATTGCCATTAAAATATTTTCTGCTTGAAGAAAAAGATTTTACAGACTCATTGTCAGTTTTTTTAATGGCTGAGATATGTGGAAGAAAAGATCTGCTTTGTTCAGGCATCTTTCCTTCATTTTTATGCAGCTTGTGGGCAGCATTTTCATCTACATCATAATGACTTACAGTAAAGGAAGAGAATTTGTCCTGTAGGTCAGACAAATAATTTCTTATCCATGGAATTTCAGACACCTGGTCATTTATTTTTTCAAGGGATAAACATTTCTGTCCTTGAAAACTGTGTATTTGTTACTCAGAGCTTGGAAATCATTTTTCAGATTTTTCAACTCATTGTTTAGAGAATTAATTTTACTTTTTAATGAATAATTCTCCTTAATAAGAGGTTTTAACTCACTCAAAGTTCTATGCAGATAAATATTTTTATCTTAGATAGCTCTATGATCACTTCTTATTTGTTTTTGTTGGCTAAGAACAATATTCAAGGATTCTTTGTTTTTAAAATATGCTGCATCTTGCACAGAAGAGCTTACTTTACAATGTAAGCTCAAATTATTCAATCTATCACTCTCATGTACTAATACATCTCTCACATTTTTGTCTTTTACAACATTAAAATCAAGTTTATCTTTCAATATATCCTCAGAAGTTTTCTCAAGCAAGGTATAGACTTCAGGGGAAACACAATCATTTTTATTGCAAGAGAAGGATTATTAAA
Source organism: Hemileia vastatrix (assembly GCA_030280995.1). NCBI lineage: Eukaryota > Fungi > Basidiomycota > Pucciniomycetes > Pucciniales > Zaghouaniaceae > Hemileia > Hemileia vastatrix. Next base: position 26,485,568 of record JASXTE010000012.1, read on the forward strand.
GAAGTAGAAGTTAAATGTAAAGGTTCATCAAATGAAAATTTTTTAATTACATCATTAGGGCTACTCATTAAAGGATTCTGTCTCTTTATAGGTTTAACTGTTCTTTCCCCATTATCCACAATATTACCTGTGGGAGAAGATTTGTTATTATACATACAAACATGTTTATCAAACAAATTAATTACCATGTCAAGGGAGGAAATTTCCCCTGTGCCTTCTTTCTTCTGCCTCCCTGATAAGGATGTGCCTGAGGAGAATGATGGTAGGTTTGTGTCCTGGATGGGCCAGGGTGTTGAGCTGCTGGCTGCTGAGCATTCTGTTGGTAATGGTTCATCAGGTAGTCCCATTTCCATATTTACACTTGTAGAATGCTTTAATTTTTAGTGAAAGAGCTGGGTTCCTGATGGGGCTGAGGTTGAGGCTGAGGCTGAGACTGAGAGGCTGTGAAAGGAGGAGGTTGAACCTGCTTGTGATTTAAGAGCTCCTGCATCTGGTTCCAGAGTGTGTCTACTCTTTCCTTGTACTTCATTCTTTCTGCCTTCAGCTCTTTTATGTGGCTGTACAGATTGTTTACTTGTTGAGTCAGAGGGATCTTTTTTATTTTTATACCCTTTAGAGGATTTTCCTGATTGATCTGAGGCTTTACTTCTTTCAGAGTGGTTTGGTGAAGGGATTTTCCACTTCTCCTGAGATTTTTATTTCATGAAGAGTACGAAGTTTTTTTGTCAGCTGAGGAATACATGTAAGTTTATTTTGAAGAACCTACAGATTCATTATCAACATTTACTTCAATTTCATCAACATGAAGATTATTCATGCTGTTTGCCAAAATACTGGACATAAAACTGTGAAAAAAAAATCAAATGGATTTAATTATTCAAATTTATATTTTTAAAATAAAAAATTTAATCAAATGATTTTTTAAAAAAAATAAAAAAAATTTAAATTTATCAAAAAATCAATTAATTAACCAACAAAATGTATTATAAAAAATATGTAATTACAAATTATTTCATTAAGAAATAAAAATAATTATTATGGGACGAAGCAAACAGGTTTAATAATTCAACCAAAACTAACTAATACCAAAAATATATTGGTAATATTGAGACTAAGCACTGAGTACTATTATGGTCAACCAATAAATCAAAAAAGAAATTTCAATAAATAAAACTAATTTAATAAATTATCACTACGCAATATAGGGAGTGGACTTGCTAGCAAGTCCCGAACCTGAACTCAGACAGAACTCAGATGGAACTCAGATTGAACTCATACTGAACTCATACTGAACTCTACTTGAACACCAACCTAAAACTTTTCTACTGAGTGGTGTTCATCCCTGGTTGTATGGTTCCTTTGTCAATAGCTCAATGTGTGTTTAATCTTTGGTGAATTTTAGTCCAAGGTTGCGGACTTGCTAATAAGTCCACCCCCTATATTGTGCAGTGTATTTAAAATATTTTTAATGATCCTCTAGGACTAAGAGTATAGCTCTATTATGGTCAAATAGGAAAAAATTAATTAAAAAAATAATATGATCACTTATACTCAGTGATTCAGAAATTAAGCCAAAAACACTGTTATTGCAATAAAAATTTATTAATATATATAACACGTGCAAAGGTTTAATTAATATAGTGATTTAGAAATCACTTTGAAATATATATACTATTTTTTTTTATAAACCAAAAAGATTGAACCCAAGTTCATAACACGGTTGCAGCAAAAATTTGCAGTTTTGCGCTAGGTGGTCCATGTGTTACGTCATTCATCAAAAATGTTCTTGTCGTTTGGAAAGGCCTTAAATTATTGGAAAGTTGTCTAGAAGAAGGAGAAGAAGAAGAGGATATTAAGGAGAGAAGTAAGAAGAAATAAAGGAGGGAATATAAAAGGTAATGAGAAAATGAAAAGATTAAAGAATTAAATTAAAGAATAGAGAAGTAACAATAAGTCGTGAGGAATGACAGAATAGTGAGGTCTGGTTTGGTAGTAAATATTTCTCTGCACAAGTAACAAATTTTATTATTAGTAAAGTTAAAGCAACCTTATATTTAATATTGAGTATTTGTATTAGATTTGTATTGCTAAGAAAATAATAATAAGGTATTGTAAATATTTAAAATGTTGTAATGTAAGTGATAACTACCAAAGAGGAGTTCCAAGGCCCTTTTATAGGTAACGATACTAGTGAGGCTCCTAAAATGTATATAAAAAGGTCATATTAATGTGAAAACAAAGATTAAAGAAATTAATTGAAACATACAATTGGAGGGGAAAAAGTGAAGCAACAAATTAAACCTGTGACTAAGTAAATAAATTTCCCATATTAAGGTTCCAAAACAAGTAATTAATATAATGAGTAACTAAATAAGTATGAGACCATGAGAAGTATGAGAAAAAATATCCAAAAAAAGTGTTATAATAAGATGTAAAGGGTTTAATTAAAACAAATAAAAAAATTTTAACACCAAACTTTATGTAATTTATTTTTTTTTAGTTATAAAGATAAATTAATTAATTGTTTTAACTATTTTAAGTAATTAGATAATAAGTTTAATTGAAACAAATAATTAATTTAATTGTAACTAATTCAAAGTGAGAGTTTTTGTCAAGGTACGCTTTTGGTCTAGAAGATTTGGTACGGAGTTTTTCAAGGATTTTAAAGGTTTTAAATGGACTCTCAAAGATTTGTATGTATTTCTTAATCTAAGTGATTTATTACTCAAATAAAAGAGGTAGATTTTAATATTATTATAATTTATTGATTAGAATTACGCTATTTGTAAATACTAATGTGATAAAATATAAAATATAAGTTTTTGTGTTGAAATAGGTGGTAATAAAAGTAAGGTAAAGAATGGATTGAAAGGCACGAAATCAGAGGCCTTTTATAGGCAAAATATGAGAGAATAAAATATAAGGAATGTAAAACATCTACTGTGAGTGTGAGAGAAAAGAATGACAAGAAAAAGGAGTACATAAATGACATAAGAAAATAATAAATTAGTACGTCAACAAGGGCATCAAATTTATTAGAAACAAAGTTTGAATTCCTTGGACTGTCACAATTATTACACAATAAATAATCAATTATATTCCTTTCACGGGATCACAGATCTCTCACTGAGGTAATATAATTGTTTTAAACTTTATATATTATAAATTTATTATTAATTTTATTCCCTTTGACATATACTTTTGAGCACGGTGTGAGGGAGTAAAAATTGTAAGGGACATTTTATTTATATTATTTATTTATACTACTTAATGTACTTAACTTAGTTAATTGTAGGTACTACTTAAGTAAATAAATAAATAATTATTATTAAGAAGAAAGGTGTGGCTGCAACTCAGTAAAATAATTAATTATTTTACCAGGTAAGTCTAGTAGCCTGGCTGACAGTTTTATTATTATTATATTAAATATGTGTTTTAAGTTACTTAGTAATTTTACTGACACAGTTAAGGGTCAAAAAAGCGCCCAATATTTATGGATATTAATATATATGATAAGTTGTATTTAGTATATAATTTTTATTAATTAAATTGTAATGAAGTTATAGTTTAAATTTATCATTAAACTTATAAATAATTTTATAAATAACTAATTTTTTTAATACATAAAAAAGCCCCATGATTTTATAGGATATAATATTTTTATGTAATGAAAAATTTACTTAATAATAAAAATAAATATAACAATTATTTTACTTATTCATAAAATATATATATATATTTTATTATTCAATAAAATATTATATTGTAACTACATAAAATGCATAATGTTATTCCCTTAAATGATTCCAATAAATCATTATAACAATTTACTGGGCTCCTGAGACAGCCTGGCTGACAGTGTGCTTCCTTATAGTGGAAATACTATGTGGGTTAATTATAGTGTGATATATTTAAATTTGCTAAAAATGAAGCCATTCACATTGGACAAAGACAGGAAGTATGTGGCCAGTACACAAATGCCATTTCAGGCATAAAAAACATCAAATTTTAAAAGTTTTATTTTTATTGATTTGAATATCCAAATCAATATTTCTAACTTAGAAAATTTGATCTGTAAAGTCAAATTTTCAATATTATTTAATTTATAGCACAAATATTTAACTTTTAAGTTATTTAAAGAGCATTTCTTTTTTTTAATAAAACACTGTAAACAAGTGCTTTAAGTCTACTTATAAATTATGTAGCCTTATTTTTAAGGTTCTTAAAATTACCTTAACATATTTCAACTTAATATTAAGTAAATGAGATTTATGAAAGGTGTGTTTATGTTTCTACATAAGGTATTATAATGGCATTTATTGTATTTAATGATTAATTTCACTTATGTATACATCTTGTGTACTTTTATTTAATTCTCCTATGTCTACTACATGTGTTTAACATAATTTTTGAGTAATTTTGTTGGACAGTTTGTCTAGAAGGAAGGAAAGTAGAGGGTGGAAAGGAAAGAAGAAGAGGATAGAAGTGAAATAAAAGAAAAGAAGATGGAAGTAAAGGATGATGGGACAATGAAGTAACTATTTTGATAGACAAAAAATGATGAGGTGTGAACTGGTTATACTAGTAAGAATCTTATTTTTTCTCTCTGCTCAAATATCAACAAACCAACTATTAAAAATCTTAAAACAACCTTATAATTTTATTTAATATTTAAGGGGACTGAAGCCCCACAAGAAGTAATAAAATATAGTGTAACATTTAAAATATGATGAGTAAGTAAGTGATGAGGCTACAGGGATTATCCAAGGCCTTTTTGAAGTCTTGGGGTCCTCTGAAGTGCCACAAATGAGTATTTACAAAATAGTAATAAGGTAAAACAAGAATATAAAAGAATATAACTAAAACATAGATATTGAGAGAAAAAAATGAAACAACTAATTAAACCCATGAGTAAGAGACTAATTTTCCCACCATAGCTTCCCAAACCAGTTATTTAAAATAATGAGTAACTAAATTAGTTGAAATATTATAAATGTGAGTAAAATAATCCAAAACAGGTATTACAATGTTTTTAAGGGTTTTAATTGAAACAAATAGAAAATTTTGACACTACAATTTTTGTAACAAATTTAATTCAATTGTAAAAGATAATTAATCATTTGTTTTAACTATTTTAGCCACTTAATAGTTAATTTAGTTGAAACAAGTAATTAATTTAATCATATGGTTACTTTAAAGTGAGGATTTTAATATTATTATCTTAAACAAGTAGTTTAGTTTATTTAATAATTTCCTGACACAATTAAGGGTCAAAAAAGAACTGCCAATAATTATGGATGATAATATATGAATAGAATATTTTAATAATAAATTTTAATTAATTAATTATTAATTTTTAATCATTAAATACATAAGAAAATGTGCCCTCTTTTATGGAATATAATAATTAAATGATGCATAATTAATTTTTCTGACAATAAAATTTTTATAATATTTATTTTACTTATTTAATTTATTATGTAATATAATATTAATTTAAATACATAATCTGAAAACTATCATGTCCTTTTTTAATTCCAATAAAATTTTATGCTTATTTACTGGGCTCCTGGGACAGCCTGGCTGACAAATTTTCACTCAGTCCTTGGAATATCCAGGCTGAAAGGAACCCCATCAAAAATTTATTGCTTTCATGATTACCATTACTACAACACAAGGTCCTTAGCTCATTACATTATTTTAGTAAACTGAAATATCAGATTTAATTATTAAAAAATTATGAAAGAATTTTTATTATTTGGTGACTCTGAAAATTGGCATACTTTTTTGTTATACCTAAAGTTTTATTAAATTTATCACCCTTTCCTTCTTTTTTTTCCTTGTTTATTCTTTGGATTTGCTTTTGAATTATTTTGAAGTAGAAGCCAAAATGAATAAATTCATGAAAAGATTCTAAACCTGGAGGAGCTTTTGTGTTTGGTGATTATTGTGAGAAGATTTTTTTTATTGACTTTAGTTTTATAGTACTTGATGTTTGATTTTTGGCCAAATATACTATTCAAGTGAATTTTCTTTTTTAAATATATTTTTTTATTTTGATTATCATTATTTTTTGTTGATGTATTAGATGATGATTGAAAAGAAGTTGTTATTCAAGAAGATGAGAGAGAAGTAAGTGGAGTGTCTGATGAAATAAACATGTAAAGTTATAAAAAAACTGGTAAATAAACTCCATTAACTTAAAATAAATTATCTTAAACCTATTTCTACAAAAATTAAATACAAATAATTATCACTTCAATTGAACGAAAGAAATTTCTGATAAAATTCTGAAAAAATAAAAAATAATAATAAGTGTTCTAATAAATATCTGTAAAGTTTATTTTAGGTAGTTGGCAGTGTATGTGACAGGGTAGGTAATAGAAATATGTGGGTGGATGCATAGCTCTGGTAATTTCATTTATGCACAATTTTCAGCAAGGTGGGTGGGGGTTTCAGGGTTTTAAATATCCAAGAATCAAATGAGCCTGCATGGATGTTTTTTAGCTTGTGGTTTATATTTTTGGTTTGGTGGTGGCATAGGTAGGTAGAATAGGGGGAGTTGAAGGAGAGCTTTAAGGTACCCCAACCAGGTAGAAAAGTTTCTGGGCTGCTGTTTCCAAGATAAGGGGAGGGGGAGGGTAAGGTACCCCATCTAGGCAGCAAAGCTGTCTGGCTAAGGTTTCCAAGGGGAGGGAGGTGGTGGAGAGGTGGAAGGGACAAAAGAAGCCATAGCCAGGCAGGAAAGCTTCCTGGCTGTCTTTTAAGGCCAAAGTGAGAGGGATTGAGGTACTCCAGCCAGGAAGAAAAGCTGCCTGCCAGTCCTTTGAGGTGGAGTTGGGGGGGACAAAAAAGTCATCCATTTCTATGAGCCAGATGGAGTGGGGGGAGATTGGGGGGTTTGATATAACCAAAGAGGGGAGGAAAGGGGGGATTGAGTAAGCCAAAGAGGGGGGAAAGGGGGAAATGACCAAGTCAATATGGGATAAAGAGTAGGATTGAGGGGGAAAAAAAGAAAAGGAGGAGAAAAGAAAAATATAATTTTACCTTGAAAATGAAAAACAAAACCACTTACCAGAAAAATGAGATAAAAATATTAGCCAAACAGTAGTGGGTTATTCATATTTTTTCAGGCTTAGTTCAAGTACATGGAAGTGAATAGCTTGATTAGTCAGTTTTCTAGAAGATTTATATTGTCCAGTATAAATAGTGTTGTCAAAATTTAATAAAGTAATAAAATATATTTCAATGTAATGGTCTCAGTAATTGAATCTTACTTATAATATATTGTATACAACTTACAGTTGGTAGAAGATTAGAAGTAATGATTTTTGATAATATTTAAATGACATTAATAATACTAATGAATATGTACTGTATTGGTTGGTTATATATTTGTAAAGTGATGTAAAAGAATGTAGAATAAAAGTCCAAAAACCTCCTCCTTTTATACCCATAAATACTCCAATGTTTGTCCTTGAATTATAAATCCTTTACTCAGTCAATGATGCCCCAATCTAGCTATTACACATTCCCATCAGCCCAAGGAGCATCCAACAAAAAAAGAAGAATAATACCACTTTCCAGAATTCAATAATATCATGGGTTAATCCATCAAAATAAGGTAATAATCCAAAAATAGAGTATATGCAAGAAATTCTTAAAATAAAAGACTAAATAATGAAAGAAAGGACCTAAAAATAATGTCTAATTAAGGGGGATCAACAGTATAAATTAAGACATAAATTATTAAAAATTTATACATGTGATTCCCATTTAAAAATGACCAATATAGCCTGAGAAACCATTGAGAAATCCAAAATAAGACATAATATGTGGGGTGATTGTATGCTGGCTCCTGGCAGGCCCTTTCACAGATAAATCCTTGACTAAATATGCGATTATAAGCATGGTAGTGAAATCTGGGCACCAATATTAAGGTTATTAATAGAATTAGTGCATATAATGAAGTCAATGCACTAATAATGAAATTAGTACACTAAATAAGTGCCTCTTTCATTTTTTATCATGTTTACACATATGGCGCATACACTGCAGGGTAATTTTAGTGTGAAATTACTAAATTTGTTAATAATGAAGCTATGCACATGGGATAAATGCAGGCAGCATAAGGCCAGTACACAGAAGCCATTTCTAGCATAAAAAATATCAATTTTTTGAAATGTTATTTTTACACATTTAAGTAGCCAAATCATTATTCCTAAATAAGTCAAATTTATCTATCAAATTCCAAACATATATTTAACTTTAAGTGATTTAAAGCACATTTATTCATTATTTCACTATAATAATGAGAGCAACAGCTTTAGGACCACTTAAAAATTATGTAACCTTATGTCAAAGGTTCTTAAGATTACCCTAAAATATTTGAGCCTAATATTAAGTACATAAGACCTACAAAAGGTGAATATATGCCTATTTTTAAAGTATTATAATGGCATATATTGTATTAAATTACTTATTTCACATATGTGTACATATTGTATGCCTTCACTTATTTTTCTGTTTGTAATACATGAGTTTAGCATATTTTATATGCTTATTTTACTGAGTCCTGGGAATATCCAGGCTGACATATTTCTACCCACTCTACAATGCTTTGAGTTGTGATGTATTGTGCTGTATAGTGTTGCATATGAATGGGATGATGCTAAGAAAGCAGTGAAATGGGCTGTATGGTGAAACCAGCACTTTTGGTTGAGAAAGTGTGGATTTAAGTGAAATTAATGACTTATTTCACTTTTGAAATTCACCAGTGTTGGGGCTAGTGTGTTTTGGAAATTTGCACTTAGATAGGTGCAGATTTGCCAGAATAGACACCCACTATTTAATGGGTTGTTAGAGTAGAGGACCTCTGAAGCATACCATACAGAAACTAAAAATCTCGACATTATGTTCTTCATTTTTTAACAGGTTTTAGTCTTTTTTGGGTGATACACCCAATAAAAAAATGCCACACCAGCACAAAAAGGGCACAAAATAATGAGAAAAGGTCAAAGAGTTATTGTTCTTTCTGTATGCCAGACAAAGCTAGCGCAAAAAAAGTGACATATTTTTCCCTTGAACAACTTTGGCACCCCTCTCCAGGTCTCTTTTGCCACCTCTTTTCTACTACATAATGATTTCTTCCTATTGAGGCTTCTAGCATTTTAATTTTCGCTTCAATGAAAATATAGGCACATCTTGCGCACTTAGACTTTTAGTTTAGCCCCTTCCCCTATTCAAAGATGCTGCTCGCATGACTTAAACTCAACCATATTCTAACAAACAGCGGATTCCTTAAATTTTTCTTCATGTTCCTCCTTGTGTAAGCTTGAGTATAATTTTGTTGAAAAAAAAACTTCTCCGATAATTTACATTGAAAATATTTAGATGACTCAGAAAATTATTATGTATTTTACTTTATAGTTACAATTGAACATGAATCATGAATGTCAACCACATAATCAAGCACACAAAACTTTATGCAACGCGTTATGCTTAAAGAGTCATTTCCATCCGCCGCGTCTTTTGACGTGGCATATGTAATCGCCTCACTGTCAAGTACCGGAAATGAGAATTTTAAGAGAAGCTTTACATTAGAAACCGCTATCATTAAAAAAAAAATACCATTCATAGAGTTTTAGTGATTTTTTCACTAAATCTTGATTATAAATGCATTCATCTAGTAAAAAGAGTAACTTCAATATTACAATCGGGCTCAAGCAAATTAAGATTTTCGATATTAAAATTACAAAATGCGTTCCAATATTTTCGGCCTTTAATGAAATTTTAACCTTCTTGAAAGTTAGGTTTTTTCGACTGCTTGGATTGAAGGGGAACTAAAGCATCTGACTCGACAGGATGTCGATATGATCTACCAAGGCGATCAGCCCAAGTAAAGTATTGCCCATAATTACAAGTGAAATACATATGATGGAGTGTATGATGAGATGGGCCATTGATAATTTTTTCAAGTGGATGTCCTACGATTAAGTCCGAATCATGGATCTAGGAGAGAATCGGAAAAAAAAACTTATAAACTTATATAAAAGTAAGCGTATCAAAAAAAAAAAAAAAAAAAAAAAAAACCCACAAATAAAGTCCATAGATTCACGACGCAAAAAAGCGCAAGGTACAAGAGTTTGTGAAGAGGAAAGATATAACAAAATGCGTGATACGGCACCGATTGAAGAAATCCGTCTAATGGATGAAAAGCGAAAGCGGCAAATGGAGTAGGTACGACCCACTTGTGATGCTGCTTGTGAATATGTTTGTAAATTAACGGATGATGCTCCAACCTGTGTATTAGATACTAGTTTTTTTTTCGAAATCTTGAGGTTAAAAAATTATAAATAACAAGATGAATCTTTTATAAATAAAAGACAAACTATGGCTAAATCGGTAAACCATAGGAAAAGTATGGAACTAAAAACAATGTAGGTCCAGCCCCCGCTCAGACAGAATCCACTTTGCTTATCAGACATCTCCAACTGAAGGTTTTTGGGAAACCGGAGAAGCCATTGATTATCGAAACAAATTCCTTGAATGTCTGAAACCTTGTCATATACTAAAAATTAAATCAAGGGTTGGAATAGCATGAAGTATCAAAAAATAGAGTGGATGGAAATATTAGTTCCATATTATTATATGCGCCAAACTTTTTGTAGGAAGATTGCGAGTGAAAACAAAAATTAAAATTAAAAAGAAAATGATAACTAAAGAAAAAGTGAATATTTGAAACAGCGTCTGACATTTACTACGCCCTCTCACTTCACCCAAAATCCATGGAACAGTTAGTAAAGCAATCCATCTAAATCCATGTAAGGATGCGAAAATTTCCTGTCGAACCTGGTTTCTCAAAAACTTAGGATGCTTCATTACTTTATGATCAAAATGGTAGAAGTACGAAAATCTAGAGTATATTCAGGCGTCCCCAAAATAGGATTAAGATGTTGCGAAATTTAACATAAAAAACAAATTAAAACAAAGCGAGCCAAAAATTCCAAGAAAGAAAATCAGAGAAGCTCCGCAGGGGATAATGCCATGATCCTTAGAAGATTACGCGTGTAAAAAGATTATGATGATAATAGAAGGAAATTATTTTAAATTTAGAATCTTACGTGGCTCCTGGGAAATAGATAATGTGAATTCCAACAAACAGGATTAAGTAAAGTGAAATAAACTGCCTGATAATGTTTTGTCTATCCGAAGCTGAATTATAAACGAACAATTTGACTGAGTTGGAAAATGTCTTCTCTTCTGTTAGACTAGCAGGTGAAATTATGCTTGATGATGATAAAGTAGCCCACATAGAGTCAAGGAATGAGCCATCAGCCCAATCAAGTACGAGATCCATATTTGAAATATGAGCTTGAAAGTGTGTGCTTGTGCCGGTAATTATAACAATTTCTTTCTAGAGATAGTTACTAGAAGGAGCGAAAGGGGGAGAAATTAAAATTGAAATTGAGAAGAATCGACTGTGAATTGATGCCAATAAGTCTTTGTTTATTAAGATTGAATGAGGAAGGTAAGAAAACAGAATTAGTCAATTCTAAGGATAGTAATTAATGAAAATGTGTTTTGCAAAGACTTTGATCTAAAGATCCATGATATTTATACATTAATGCGTTGCCTCACATGATCGTGTCATCATTTTCCTAATTTTATCTTTTGTAAAAATGTTAACCCTTGGTAATCACAATGGTTTGTTCAGGGGGATAGAATGTTAAAGATCAATCTTGTAGCAACTCAAAATTCTTCAAAACAGCTATTTTAATTCACAATTCTTACTCATCACGAGTAAATTGTCCCAGAGTTTGAAATTTCAAGGTATGGATCGAGCTCTACTTTTGTAGATTGATATTTAATAAGTCTGTAAGCAGAGCACCAGGGGCACGCTTTTTCCGCTGAAGATCGAAGTCGAAGTTTGTTAAATAATTACTCATTTTCTTGACCCTGTCTGGGTATATGGGCCTATTTCTAAATCAGTATTAATTTTTGCAGTGTATCGCCGATGATATTTCCTTTTATAGTTTGGGATCCTCACTATCTCCCCCATAAAAAGGGACGAAAAAAAATATGATCATTTACAAGAAATATGTGTCAGTATTTTGATGTTATGTAATATCATAAGAGTGAGGACGAAAATCCAGAAAAGACGATAATGATATATAATAATAATAATAAATAACAGGGACAACGGCCCGTATAAGATAATGAGGCTAGAGGGGACGACCGCCCATCTTGATTTTGCGAGGGCGATGGCTTGGCTTGATGATCGCGTAAAGACAACAGCCCGACTCAAAACTACGATGCGGAAGACGGCGCAAAAGATCTCAACTGCAAAGGATCTGAAGATGGAGATGGAGTAAACAGGTATCCATGTATAAATGTGGCGCATCAATGAATGTCTAATAGATCTGAGCAGATATATGTATATATGTGAGCAACTATCGTAGGAACAATAGCATTCAACGAGTGTCTTGGGTATTCAATGAGAGGGAAATAAAGGTAAAGGAATGAGAGAACATGACAGTGATGACAATAATATTGATAAATAATAGTGATATGGGCAAATAGAGAACTGAACGAAGGAGCCCAATAGCCACGAGGTTCTAACAATATGAGGCAGTTAAGTGTTGCACTAAAACGCATTAGGAAGGAGGGAGTAAAAATATATATATATATTGATAATGTTTTTGTATTCATCGGGATTAGATTTATGATCAAGCAAAATGTGTGTGTTTTTTTCGATGAAATGAAAAATCTGTAGCTGTAGATTTGGGAGACAAAAAGTATGAAGCAAATGTGAAATAAAGACATATCATAGAACCCTGCGAGAATCAGCAAGGCAGGGATGACAGGTAGGAGAGGAAGTTCTGATCCAGTAAGGAAATTTTAGAATGCAGAATAACAATTTCAAATTTTCTAGATCATTGCTGATTGGGGCCAGGGTAGAGGTAGGAAGGGACCAGAGTATCTAGTTCCTGATGGGGTAAAGTTGTCTTGATCTCGATTTTTTGAGTACTTAGATGCAGCTATTTGAAAAAAGCTTGCTGTGTTTTTACCTTCCATCCCCCGGCAAAAACACGACACTACAATAAATGTTCGTTTCGTCTCGGGGCGCAACAATGGCGCAACGATTACGCAACAGTTAAGTAACCATTATTTTTGGCACTTAAAGGTCTTAGGTGGGTCTTATGTGCAAAAAACAATTGTTTCGTAACTGTTGTGTAATTGTTGCACCCCATGGCGAAACAAACATGTGCTGTGGTGTGAGTTTAGGTCGCTTTTGGTGGGGGATGAGGGGCCAAAAAAGAGCAAGGTTTTTCCAAACAGCTCTACATCCAGATCATTATCTTTTCCTGTCTTAGTTTCTGGAACTTTAACATTTCAAGTTCAGTGTAATGCACTCAGGGCGATCTACATAATTGCGGTTCTGCTATTCGATGAAACTGCACGATAAAGTTAAGGTTATTAATTAAGACTCCCAACTGCGGCTAAGATATTTTGATTATCCTCTAAGTTAAATCTTAAAAGTCAATATCTCTTAACGCGGATATCTCAAGACCGGCACCATTTCTTCATCTAGGATCTCTACACTTGTTTTATGTAAATATATACATCACCCTAACATATATATACTGATACTTACACGTAGATATAGATATATAGACTTGTACATTTATTCATATTTATTTTAGTCAACATAACTATTTAAATTACGCACGTCCACTTTTGCTTAAACCTAACTTAGTTATAGAGCACCACTACTTAAGGATGAAGAAACCATACTGCTTTCTTCATCCATTCATACTTTTTCTCTTTTATATTATTTTCATTCATTGACTTCTTGTATTCTCTCAATATCTTTCCCTCTAAGTTTCGTCCCTCTCTTAGTCCACAGTCCACGTCCAATTGTCCCTTTTTTCCACTTGTCCATTTAATTCATTAATCTAACTTTTGTCTAATCTTATCAGGGTTATGGGCCCAGCACCCCAGCTACATTATTAAATCTGGCTACATCAGACTCTGTTAATATGTGTCAGCCTAAATATCCTTAGGACTGAGTATTTCTTATGCTTAAAATAAGATAACCTTAACTAGATTAAGCTTATATCTTAAAAATAAGGTTAAAATAATAATATATATTATTTTATTATATATATATATAATTATTATTCTATTATATAATTTATAATAGTTTAAATAGCTTATCCATGGCCTAATAATACTTATTAAGGTGTTAATGGAGTCATAATATACTTATCTTAAGTAATATGAAGTAATTATTGACATACATAAGCTTATATGTATACATAAATCTCATATTCAGTGAAATATGCAGTATATTATGTATATTTAGGTATATAAGTGGGTTTTAGCCCCTTAATAGCCTATAACCTTTGTTTTTCTGCTTATTTTAGGTCATATGGACAAAATCAGTGGACTCACAACGCCTACAGAAGCATAGACACCTATATCAGGCGCATACACCCAGTTTGGACAACTAAAATTACTTCCTTGGATGGTTATTCACGGATTTGTGGGTTGGAAAGATGTTTTTGGGTTAATTTGGATGCTTGGGGATGTTATTGGGGGCTTGGACATTTTATTTGTTTCCTTTATATGCTTTTAGTTTCATTAATTCTCTTTTTGATCATTTATTTTACCTGTTTCTTTATGGTATCCGCTTTTATCTGGGTTTTCTATTTATGGTATGACTCTGTGTTATTATTAATAGTGATGGAGGGTCCTTACTGGAGGTCTGGGTGTTGAAACTGCTTGAAGTGGACGCCATGGGGAGGTGATGGGCCCTCACAGTGCTGTAATTGCCGAGGATAGCAGTGACATCATCTGGATTGAAGGTCTGTGCACTCCAGTGGATTTGGGTATAAGTAAGGAGGGATTTTGACGGTTTATTATAATCATTCAATTACTACACTTCAAACAAACACTACAATACAATTATTAATATTCAGAAATATATTATAAAGCCCTTATAAATTGATATTATCTTTATAAAAGCTATAACTATATTTTATTCTTCTATTTTCCACCACTAGCACGCATTTAAATCCAAGTATTGTGAGTTTTATTTGAGTATAACTATTTTATTAGTCTTCCCCTGAGGTTTAATCACTAAATCATTTATTAATAAGTAGTAGGACCATAAAGTAACACTATTATATCATACTTATATACTAGACTATACTGACAATTGGGGGTCTTTCCTTATATTTTACTTATTATTTAGTATAAGCCTTGGGACGTGATTTTTACCTTAGTACAACTCAAAATTAACCAAATATTTGGGTCTGCTGCATATTAGTGGGTCATCATAACTCATTGATTGCGGAAAAGAACCCTTATAATAATTGTACTAATTTTTTATCATAAAAATTAGATATTTACAGTAGTAACTGTACCCAATATAAACCCAATTTCACTTGGTATTTGGACACCAATATAACACCCAATTAAATTGGTATTTGGCTAAAGCTTGGTAAGCTAATTATTCACCCTTATAGAGGTCTAGTTAAACTTATTATTATATTTTTAACAGATTTTTTCGAATTTTTCTTATATTTTATTTAAATAAATAAAGATATAAATTCAGGGTAAGCTCCATTGCTTTTTTATTAGTAATATAATTGCTAATATTATTTGTCTACTAATTCCACAGAGTTTTTTCCTTTTGTAGACGTAAAATATTGTTATTCTGAACAATATGAGTGCTCCCCAGGATAGTGTAAGTGAACAGCCTGCTTATAATACCAGGTCTAAAGCTAATAAAAACTTTCCAGGACATCACCATGGAGGGACAACAGTACCCCCAGCCAGAAAGCATGAGTATAGAGGAAAAGGACGCCCTCTTAAAAAAGATAACTATCAAAAAGACGTCTCCTCCTCTTCAGGATCAACTGTCCCACCTGGCCAAACAGGTTCTGAAGCTAGAGGAATCAAAATCTCTCATGTTCAAAGAGGTAGAGCAGTTGCAAAACAATTGCAAGGTAGGATTTCAGCAGATGAATCAGGCAATGGCAGAATTAAAGGGAGGCCAGCCCAGTCAATCAAATCAGCAACCCCCTACCCAAGGAGGGTCCACTCACTCCCAGGAGAAAATCCTGGTAGACAAATGGAAATGGGACTGGTTTCACCAACAGTGGACAATCCACAGTTGCAACAGGGATCCACCCCCTCATCTGACTTCCTCAGCTCACCCTTACAAGGGAAAAAAGCGCCAAAAATCAGGACTGGCAACCATCCCTTGGTAAGTAACTTACCCTCTCAGATTAGACATAATACTGATAATTACAATATAGGTAATTCTATTGATGTTAAATCTGTACAAAAAATAGAGGAGGATTTAAGAAATTTAGGTTTTAGAGTAGATACACCTGACTTGTCTTTTGTCCATAATAACAGTACTATATACAATGATAATACAGTTAATCCTCAGTTGCAACCACCTACTAGTGAGATGAGAAGTTCACAGGAGAGTGAGAGAATTGAAAAGGAGGACATGGAATATTTTAACAATAATCCAACTGTCCATAGAATTGTTTCAGCATTGTGGAATAGAATGACTGATTGTGAGGAACAGACAGTTAAGCTCACTAGTGATACAATTTCATCCTTGACATTGAACATTTCTCAATTAGCAACACGTAATAAAGAATTAGAGAAAGAACATTTGTCTCTAACTCTTAAATATGATTCATTGAGTAATAAATATAATGACCTTTCAAACAAATTTTGTGAGTTAGAAAAATTATATGAAACACATTTATTAAAAACTGAATCAAGAACAAAGTTATCTTTTGCACAGACAAATCAAAGTGTCTCTGAGCTGCTACAAAGATTAACTAAAGTTGAGATTGAAACTGCCAATCTACTGATGAACCAGGATAATCATAAGTATAATCAATATAATAATAATCCTTTCATTGGCAAAAGTGAATCTCATTCCTTCCCTGTACCACCACAATTAAAACCATCTGGTGGTAGTGTCAAATCTGAAAATGTAAGTCACAAATTGGTGCAGGAAGAAATACAAGGCCATTTATCAAAAGTGAATGAGTTGTTGAATTTACCTAAGATTAGTGAGATAAAATCCAATCAGAAGAACTGGCCTAAGATAGATCAGTACCCAACTTATGATGGGGAAGCCAGCTCTGATTGGCAACATTTTATTCAAAGAATTGACAACTTGAAATTCTCATATAAGTTACCAGATGAAGAGATAACATCAAAATTAATTTCTTTATTTAAGGATGTTGCTTTATTATGGTTTGAAGCTGTCTTAAGTGAGGGTAGAGACTACTCTTGGGCTGAATGGAAACAACTTATTGAAAAACAATTTGGAGGTTCTAAATTCAGGCTTACTCAGCAAAGACTGTATGAGAAGACTAGGTATAATCCGTTGAATGGTGACAAACCTATGGTAATTTTAATGAATTTAAACAAAATATTAAAAGCCATTGAGCCTCATATGGATTTTAACTTATGGAAAGATAAGATAATATACAAATTACCTATATCTGTCAGAGACATTGTTGTAGCTAGAACATTAAATGTTACTGAATATTCTGACTTTATTAATATTTGCAATGAAATATTATTAAACCATAAGTATGAATCAAGGTATTCCACTTATAAGCAAAATGTTGAACCTGTAAAAACTCAGAATTCAAAAACACTTCAGGAGAAGCAGAAAAAACCTACTGCACCTGTAGTACCTAAAAAGTATGAAACAAATACTTGTTATAAGTGTAACAAACCTTGGGTAAAAGGTCACAAATGTGAGAAAAACATAAATATTGTTGAAAATCAACGTGAATCTGAAACTGAAACTGAAAAAAGTAAAGAATCAAGTGATTATGACAGCAATATCTCATATAGTGATGAAAATGAAGTCTGTATGTTGGAAGATGATTTGTCCATCTTTGAAAATCCAATATTAAATATGGACTCAAATGAATCTTTAATGAATTTTGAGGATGCTGAAATCATTAAGGATATACAAGCTGATAACTTTAGAATGACACCTATCACGGTTCCAGCTATCATTTCTGGTGAAAATGTTAATATAGTATTGGACACAGGAGCTGCTGGTTCAGTTGTTTCCACTAATACATTACAGAAAATTGATAGTGAATATAAGTTTAAGCTTGAACCACTTCAGAATAAAAATTGGAGAGGTTTTGGATCAGTACTACACCCCATTGGTAAATACAAAGCTGCTGTTTTCTTTAAACACCAACATGGTTATGTAAGGGTAACTTGTGACTTTGTAGTAATGGATAATACAAATTGTAGTAACTGTTTTATCATTGGAAATGATATTCTGACTAAATTTGGTGTAAAATTAGACCCTGCTAATAACAATTTTACAATTGGCATGAATGGTAAAAGGAAATTTAAAATAAATTCTTTTAACACAGTCTTACACATTGAGTCAGTAACAAATTCCCCGTCTAAAGGAAGAGAATCCAATGAGTTGGAACTTCTGGAAACAGAAATTTCAAAAGCATCATTTGGCACTCAGATAAGTGAAACTGAGAAAGATAATATTTTGGAATTAATTAAAGCTTTTCCAATGGCTTTTGCACATGGTACAAATGAACTTGGCCTTGTAAAAGAACATGAAATGAAAATTAGTTTAACCTGTGATATGGATAATATTCCTGCTAGTCTTAAAAAAAAACCATACCCTGCTTCACCAATGAAGAGGAAAGACATAGAGGATAATATTAAGATGTTATTAAAAATGAACATTCTTGAGAAGGTTGAAACTACACCAAAATATTGTGTAATATCACCAGTGCTGATTTCTTATGAACAAGATAAAGCAAGACTGTGCGGTGATTATAGAGCATTAAATACATTTACAGTAGATGATATTTATCCCTTGCCAAGGATTGCCTCTATACATGCTACCCTTAAAGGTGCTAAATATATAAGTTGCCTAGATGGAAATAAAGGGTACCATCAAATTCCTGTTGAAAAGAATTCACAGAACTTTTTGTTGATAACAACACACATGGGAATTTATAAGTATGTCAGAATGCCATTTGGACCAAAGAATGCTCCATCAGTATTTCAAAAGTTAATGGATATAACATTCCATAATGAAATGATTGAGGGATGGTTAATGGTATACTTGATGACATCATAGTGTTCTCTAAAACTTTTGATGAACACTTAATCCATTTAAGGAAAGTATTTCAGAAAATGGATGAAATAAAAATGACCCTTGCATTGAAAAAATGTAAATTTGGGTTTGAATCTTTAAAAGTGCTTGGTCATATTGTATCTGGCTTACAAATATGTGTAGACCAAAATAAAGTGGCTGCAATAAAGAATATTGGCATTCCTCAAAATGTGAAGGATGTACAATCTTTTCTTGGAATGTGTGGTTATTATAGACAATATATAAAAAACTACCAATCAATTGCTGCACCACTGACCACACTGATAAAGAAATCAGAAGCTTTCATTTGGAATAATGAAAGACAACAAGCTTTTAATAAGTTGAAAGAATGTTTAATGACAGCTCCTATCTTGGGATTACCAGATTTCCAATTACCTTTTGTATTATATACAGATGCAAGTTTTATTGGACTGGGTGCTGCTTTGCATCAAAAACAACTTATTGAAGGTAAAATGTCAGAAGTAGTAATCTGCTATATTTCACGTACTCTGAGAAGTGGTGAATTAAAATATGGTGCTACTCAACTTGAATGTTTGGCAGTAGTATGGGCTCTTGAAAAGCTACATTATTACCTTGAAGACCAAAAATTTGAGTTAATAACTGACTGTAGTGCAGTTAAGTCACTCTTAAACATGAAAACTCCTAATAGACACATGTTTAGATGGCAATTAGCTGTACAAGAATACAGAGGACGGATGACTATAACACATAGAGCAGGAACCTTGCACTCTAATGTAGATCTGTTATCTAGAGTACCTCTGCCTAATAATGATGATAATCCTGCTTATGTTCCTGAGTCAGAGATTATTAACATTTATGGCATTTATATTGTAGATCTTGAGGATGAATTTATGCAATCAATTCTTGATAATTATAATTCAGATCCTGAATTAAGTAAATTAACTACAATATTAAATGATCCATCTAATGCTTCAATGAATGTTTTGATAAAAACATTACCAAATAAGTATAAAGAGGCATTAGAGAAAGGAAAATTTTCCATTGAGGATGGTTTTATATATTACAGGAAAAAATTAAGTAATGTAATTGTAATTCCCCCTTCAATGAAGGAGTTAATGTTAAGTATATGTCATGATGATATATTAGCAGGTCATTTTGACTACCATAAAACATTAACCAGAGTAAAAAACACAGCTTGGTGGATTAACATGTCTGAGGATGTTCAGAAATATGTTGAAACATGTGATTCTTGTCAAAAATCTAAAAGATTAACAGGAAAAAGAGCTGGTTTATTACAACAAATTGAGCAACCAAAAGCTCCATGGGAAATCATTAACATGGACTTTGTAACAGGTTTGCCAATAGCAGGGCATAAGAGTTATAACTCCTGCTGGGTAATTGTAGATAGATTTACAAAGATGTGTAAATTTATTCCTACCCACAAAGAGGTTTCTGCAAAGGACTTAGCTTTTTTATGGTGGACACAAATGTTAAATACAGCAGGTTTCCCCAAAGCAATAGTTTCTGACAGAGATCCTAAATTTACTTCTGAGTTCTGGACGTCACTTATGGATGTTTCAGGGTGTCAATTAAAACTTTCTACAGCACACCATCCACAAACTGATGGGCTAGCAGAAAGAATGATACAAACCTTAGAAGATATGATAAGAAGATACTGTGCTCTTGGTCTTAATTTTAAAGACAATGACAAATTCACGCATGATTGGGTAACCCTTATCCCAGGTTTAGAATTTGCATATAATAGTACAGTACATTCTGTCACTGGCAAAAAGCCATTTGAGTTATGGTTGGGTTATGTACCTAATACCCCTGCTAAAACTCTTAATAAGTTACCTAGATTGGATATTCATCCAGGTACTAAATCTTTTCTTCAGATGCAGGAATTATGCAGAAAACATGCTCAAGAATGTATAAATAAGGCTTTTGAGTATGAAAAGAAAAGATGGGATAAAGCCCATAAAGAACAAATGTTCAAAGAGGGTGATGAAGTCCTTATTTCAACGCTACATTTCAATTTAAATGGTAATGTTAAATTGAAGGATCCATTCATTGGACCATTTGTAGTTAAAAAGATGGTTGGTAATAATGCTGTTGAGGTTATTCTATATGCACCTTATGATAGAAAACATCCAGTATTTCCTATTTCTCTTATAAAACCATACCATTCTAATGATACTGCTCTCTTTCCAAGAAGATCAGGAAGGCATAAACAGCAACCTGAAGAAATAGTGGAAAAAGCAGAAATTGAAAAGATACTTAAAAAGAGACACCTTACTAAAGAAAAGGGAGTTGAGTATCTATTAAGATTTAAAAATAAATCAAGTGAATATGACCAGTGGATTCCAGAAAATGAAATCTCTGATCTTAAAAATCTCTTGAAAAAATTTAAATCTAAATAATACTGTTCATTCAGTATATGTATTATAAAAATTATTATTTTTTATTTTATTATTTCATTCCTTAAGATTAATTAAAATGTCTTAACATTTTTTTTATTGTTTTTTTTGGGGTGAGGGAGTGTCAGCCTAAATATCCTTAGGACTGAGTATTTCTTATGCTTAAAATAAGATAACCTTAACTAGATTAAGCTTATATCTTAAAAATAAGGTTAAAATAATAATATATATTATTTTATTATATATATATATAATTATTATTCTATTATATAATTTATAATAGTTTAAATAGCTTATCCATGGCCTAATAATACTTATTAAGGTGTTAATGGAGTCATAATATACTTATCTTAAGTGATATGAAGTAATTATTGACATACATAAGCTTATATGTATACATAAATCTCATATTCAGTGAAATATGCAGTATATTATGTATATTTAGGTATATAAGTGGGTTTTAGCCCCTTAATAGCCTATAACCTTTGTTTTTCTGCTTATTTTAGGTCATATGGACAAAATCAGTGGACTCACAACGCCTACAGAAGCATAGACACCTATATCAGGCGCATACACCCAGTTTGGACAACTAAAATTACTTCCTTGGATGGTTATTCACGGATTTATGGGTTGGAAAGATGTTTTTGGGTTAATGTGGATGCTTGGGGATGTTATTGGGGGCTTGGACATTTTATTTGTTTCCTTTATATGCTTTTAGTTTCATTAATTCTCTTTTTGATCATTTATTTTACCTGTTTCTTTATGGTATCCGCTTTTATCTGGGTTTTCTATTTATGGTATGACTCTGTGTTATTATTAATAGTGATGGAGGGTCCTTACTGGAGGTCTGGGTGTTGAAACTGCTTGAAGTGGACGCCATGTGGAGGTGATGGGCCCTCACAGTGCTGTAATTGCCGGGGATAGCAGTGACATCATCTGGATTGAAGGTCTGTGCACTCCAGTGGATTTGGGTATAAGTAAGGAGGGATTTTGACGGTTTATTATAATCATTCAATTACTACACTTCAAACAAACACTACAATACAATTATTAATATTCAGAAATATATTATAAAGCCCTTATAAATTGATATTATCTTTATAAAAGCTATAACTATATTTTATTCTTCTATTTTCCACCACTAGCACACATTTAAATCCAAGTATTGTGAGTTTTATTTGAGTATAACTATTTTATTAGTCTTCCCCTGAGGTTTAATCACTAAATCATTTATTAATAATTAGTAGGACCATAAAGTAACACTATTATATCATACTTATATACTAGACTATACTGACAATATGTCATTGTCATCACCGAGGTCTTCAACTCAATCTATATACACCGCCATGGCATAATCTCCTGTACCTCAACCTCCCGATTTCACCTATCTACAGGATTCATCTAATTTTTCTGAAATTAAGGGGATTGAGAAGCTAAATGATAAAAATTACAGCACATGGAAGACTGACCTGAAGTATGCCTTGACCATGTGAAACCTGGATCAGTTCCTTGATGAAAATTGCCCCACACCTACAGATGTTGAACTACTAGCTCTCTTCAAACTAAAACATCAACAAAAAAACACCATAATAAAGATGTACATAGACTGGGCAAATCAACACAAATTTATACCCAATGACAATGATGTGGACACAAATCAAAAATCATTATGCCTCAAGATCAAGTCAGAACTGCTCCTAAGTAGTGAACAAACTGTTTAAAATCAAATTCACTGAAAGTAACCTTATCATTGCCATGGACAAGTTTTGAGGGACTATTAAATTACTTTGTGATGTAGCTCCAGACCTTTTCAAGGAAAATATTTTGTCATATATTATGGCAAACTACATTCTCAATTTATTACCAGAGTCATGTCAAATGGCTGCCACCATTATTCTCAGCAAATACAATACTACTAATCAACGACCAACTATCAAAAGTATTTTTGCTGACATTGAAGCCAAAATCACATGATGTAAGGCACTTAATTATTCTGGGACTTCTACTGGGACAGTCTTAGCTGCGGACTCTAAGACCAAACAATTTTGTCAATCCCCTAGCTCTGCATTCCAAAGCCAGCTGTTTTCAACTTCACCTGGAAAAGCAAGACAAATTCCTTAAATGGAAGAAAGAGAAGGAAACCAAAGATAATGAGAATCAACATGAAGTACTCTCCGTATTCTCTGACCTCCCTGATAATTATGCCATTGTGGACAGTGGTGTATCCTACTCAATCTTTAACAATAGTTCTATGTTCACTCAATTTAAACCTACAAAGATATCTTTGAGTTTGGCAAATGGGGAAGAGGTTTTTTCCCTTGGAAAAGGCAAAATTTTGTTTACCTCATCATCCAGCTGTTCATTCTGTATTGAGAAGGCTCTTTACGTAGCTTGTATAAAAATTACTCTCATTTCAGCCATTGACATCCTACTCAATGGTTGGAGTCTCCTTAACAACAATGGCATTTTCAAAGTAGTGGAAAAGGATAACACTCTCATCAAATGCTCAACCTCTGGGGGAATTTTTTGTTTTCCTATATTTCAACATTCTATTCATGATATTTCAAATTCACTCCTTACATTTCATGAGGATTTAAACTCTCTTCATCATAAATATGGTCACCCAAGTAATCAAACCATGGAGATTCTATTCCCAGGTTTGAACTTCTCTAACTTTATCTGCAAAACTTGTGCACTTGCCAAATCACATATTTTACCTTATTCTGGTACCTTCCCGACTCCTGAATTACCTCTTGATTTAATTCATATGGACTTGTGTGGGCCAATTACTCCTAAATCTAAAGGAGGGAAATCATCTTTCCTTCAAATTGTCAATGGTCATTCAAGGTTCCAATACATTTATTTCCTAGAGCTCAAATCTGAAACTTTTGAAAAGTTTCAAGAATATCAAAGACTGGTGGAAAATTAGCTGGGACACAAAATCAAATGTATTGTTTCTGATAATGGTAGAAAATTCACCAGTAAATCCTTTGAAAATCATCTCAAGAATAACAGTATTGTTCATCTATGCACAGCTCCTTACTTAACTCAATAGAATCCTATTGCTGAAAGAGGAAAGTGTTCCATCATAGAGAAGGCACACTTTCTACTAATTGAATTGGGACTTGACTCCTATTTTTGGGAAGAAGCTGTAAGTATAGCCACTATCTTATTAAAAATATTACCCTCATCAGCCCTCAAAGAACATAAGAAACCATGGGAGGCATGGCACAACAATTCAGTCAAATTTCCTCAAAAACTTCACTCCTTTGGATCTGACGTAATCTTTTCTACAAAAGCATCAATGAAATGGTAAATTTGACAGTAGTGGAGAAGAAGGCATATTCCTGTGTTACTGTGAGGAACATATTAATTACCAAGTTTACTCACCATCTACTGACAAAATTAATATCACCCACAATTTGAAATTTCCCAATTTGTCTACTTTAGCTCAAATGATCTCCAAGGGTGAACCAATAGACACTCTAGTCTTTCCAGACTTGGATCATTTTCATAACTTCCCTGTAAAAGAGTTGCATGTCCTTGAACCTACCAATAATATCAATGACAATAATCCCTCAAACACTAACTTAAATTCCTCTGTGACCGATCTACCTTCTGAAAGTCCCACAATACCTCCAACTAGTAAGCATTATACTTATATTGACAAAAATATTAGACCTCTTCAGAAATTACATCTGAAAATGATACATCCAATATTATCAACACTGAGAGAAGAGGTAATCCTTTCAATCTAATTGTCACTCCACTAGATACTCCAAGGAAATATTATGAAGCCTTAAATTAAAGTGAAAGAGATGAATGACTTAAAGCCATACAATCTGAAATAGCCAGTATCAAAAAACACAAGGTATGGGAAAAAACTCCTTTACCTAAGCACAAACACTTACTTGGTACAACTTGGACATTCAAGAAAAAGACCAATTCTGAGGTGAACATTATCAAATAAAAGGCCAAACTATTTTTTCAAGGATTCTCTCAAATTAAGGGAATTGAATATAACAAAACACACTCCCCCACTGCACGCTTAGCCATGCTGCGTTTCTTACTTGGCATATCTGCCTATAAGGATTGGGAATTACACCAGATGGATGTGAAATATGCATTTTTGAATGGTGAACCAGATAAGGATCTATATCTCAGATTTTCTAATGGTTATTCTCATCAAAATTATGATCATTTTCTATATCTTAAAAGGTCCTTCTACGGCCTTAAGAAAAGCCCTTGGTGCTGGTACCAGAAACCCACCTCGTTTTACTACAGAATTGGATTGAGACCTAGTAAAGCCGATCCTTGTCTCTTTATCAAAAACAATCCCATTATCACATGCTACATTTTTATCCATGTTGAGGATATTATCATTGGTGGCCCATCTGTTCAACCTCTCAAAGACAAGATATCTCAAGCCTTCAATATGGATGACCAAGGGGAACTTCAATGGGTCTTAGGAATGAAAGTAACTTGTGATAGAAACCTTAAAACTATCCATTTGTCTCAGCCATTATACATCAAAAAACTTCATCACAAACTTAATCACCATGAATGTTGAACTGTTTCAACCCCTCTGGTTCCCAACTCCCAATTCACCAAAAATGACTCATGCAAACATACTATTTTATTTAATTATTGTCATGCCATTGGTTTACTCAACTACCTAGCTCTCTGCACTTTCCCCAACTTAGATTTTGCCACTAGTTCACTTGCTCAATACCTCAATGATCCAACCAATAAACAAATAGTTGCTTTCTTTCACATCTTAAGGTATTTAAAATTCACCAAAGAACACTGCCTAACCTAAGGTAATGTCAATGATTGCAACATCAGGAATCTAGTTAGGCTTGTGGATTCCGACTATAATAAAAGCACCAATTCCAAATAAAATTCTTGAACCACAGTGTTCCACCTTGGTCCTGTCAGTTGGCGCTCTTCCAAAAAACAAACTGTTTCACTCTCTACTTCTGAATCCAAATAATATTTGATGAGTGATTGTGGACAAGATCTTCATTGGATGAAAGAACTCTTCCATGACTTCAATATTGATATAATTAATGTCAAACTTATGGGGGATAACCAGGGGGCTACTAATCTTTCCCTCAATCCTCTCTATCAACATAGCACTTGACACATCAACACCAGGGTTTTTGGCTTTGTGAAAAAGTCAATAATAATGAATTTATCATCAATTACACCCCTACTGGCACCATGATAGCTGACATCCTCAATAAATCTTTATCTCTCCTCAAACATCAAGAATTCTTAAAATCACTCCAGTTACAACCATTTCCATCTTGAGAACGGGAGGTGTAAATATATATATCACCTTAATATATATATACTTATACTTACACATAGATATAGATATATAGACTTATACATTTATTCATATTTATTTTAGTCAAAATAACTATTTAAGCTACACATGTTCCCCTTTTGCTTAAACCTAACTTAGTTATAGAGCACCACTACTTAAGGATGAAGGAAATGTACTGCTTTCTTCATCTATTCATACTTTTTTTCTTTAATATTATTTTCATTCATTGACTTCTTGAATTCTCTAGATATCTTTCCCTCTAAGTTTTATTCCTCTCTTAGTCCACAGTCCATGTCCAATTGTCCCAATTTTCCACTTGTCCATTTAATTCATTAATCTAACTTTTGTGTAATCTTATCATTTTAGTCCACCAAGTTTTTGGAAAAAACCAGCAGTTTTGAGGGTCATGATTGTTATTTTTTCCTTTCTTTATCACAGAATATCAACAATTCACAAAAACTGTGATTTTTTTTTGTAGGTTCTCTTTCCCTAAGGGTGTGAGACTACTTCAGTGGGTGAGATAAAGCAAGCTAAGTACAGTGGGGAGACAAAAGGAATTGCCATTTTTTATTTTTCCATAGCTTAAAAACATTTCAAGCTACATGCTTTTTTTTATTTATTTCCAATCTTCAAAATGACCATTTTTGAGATGTTCAAAAAAATAATGCCATCATAGTGTCACTGTAATAAACTGAAAGCCCTGCTTTTTTACTTTAATTTCACCAAAAAAAATTTGAAAAAAAATTGTTGAAAGGCTACTAATAGGGGGTGTCAGTTCTGGCAAATCCGCACTTAAATTAAGTGCGGATTTCAAACCAAATCAGCACTTACAAATCAGCACTTAAATTTTGCAAAAAAGTCACTTATTTCAAAAAAGGGTGTCAGTTATGACCTCAAATCAGCACTTTTTTCCCGTTTTTTTTCACAACCACATTTTGGCCACAAAACATCCCTTCCTTTCTTACCCCATCCCTGTCACATGTGACACACTGACCTTCCTCGCTACCTACCCATCAATCCTCGGCACACACCCCTTCCTGACATTTTCAATATTTTGACCAGGCATGTTTACATTCTTTTTTACTTATTTCTTCTACTTTTTAATCTTTTTTCTTGTTATGTGCCAGTTTCATAATGCCTCCCAGACATTCCAAATCTCAAAAGGTAACTCAAAAATCTGCTTTGTCACAAAAGTCTCCTCGTAAAGCAAGGATTACATATAAAAAAAATCAGTGACTTTTTCTATTACTTACAACTGTTTTTACAGAATTGAAAACTATGTTTCAGCTAATATTTTATGGAAGTGAACTCTGTTCTTCGCCCGAAGAACAGAGTTCATCCTCCTATTTTCACATTCTGTTTGCACCAATCTCCAACATTTTCAATATTTTGACCAGGCATGTTTACATTCTTTTTTACTTATTTCTTCTACTTTTTAATCTTTTTTCTTGTTATGTGCAAGTTTCATAATGCCTCCCAGACATTCCAAATCTCAAAGGGTAACTCAAAAATCTGCTTCGTCACAAAAGTCTCCTCGTAAAGCAAGGATTACATATAAAAAAAATCAGTGACTTTTTCTATTACTTACAACTGTTTTTACAGAATTGAAAACTATGTTTCAGCTAATATTTTATGGAAGTGAACTCTGTTCTTCGCCTGAAGAACAGAGTTCATCCTCCTATTTTCACACTCTGTTTGCACCAATCTCCATCCCTTTCAATTCTATCAACACATGCTTGTCTTCCCTCCCCATGCCTTTTGCTATCCTCCCAGCCCCATTGTATGCCATCCTCTTTTGATCCCCATTTCACCCCTCTCAACCTCTCCCAGACCCTTTTCTTCATTTAAAATGCCTCGGAACCCTTAATCTTCCCTTCCAACTCTTTCCCAACCTTTGAGTGACTGAAAAAATATGCGTTTGCTGAAAATATGCGATTTCATGTTGAGTTGATGAAAGAAAACACAGAGAGAAAAAAAAATAAGACTTTAACAGCAAATTCAAAAACCAAAAAAATATGAAAAAAAATTTACCATTCTCAGTGAATAATACATGCAAATTGATAATTTGAAGAGAAAGAGAAAAAAATTAAAATTGCGTTGAAAAATGTTGGAGTGTTATTGGAAGGATTTTTGCCCTTATACTAGTTGATTGAGAAATAGAAGTGTTGGATATAGTCGGAGGTGAATCAACTTGTTCATCTTCATACAGCTCTAACCATTGATCTTTGAGGTCAGCAAGTAGGTTATGAAGTATAGTGCAACACAGAATCCAGTTGATCACCGCCTCCATTTCAGATTTATTTCTAAGAGGACTTCTTAATTCCCTTAAACTAGAAAAACGGCCTTTCAAGATTCCAATAGAATGTTCAATACGGACTCTTGACTTTGCCAAATGATTGTTGAATTTGGCATTTTGACTGTCTTCTGAAGCTGCTCCCCGAAAAGCAGGAAGTACATACTTTCCATTCACATAAGCAGAATCTGCAAGAAGATACTGATTTTCATCAAAGAATTTTTCAGGTTCATTTGAAATATGCATTCTTTGGAAGACGTAGGAGTCATGACATGAGCCAGGATAGCCAGCGAAGAATGATATAAATTTTTTGTTTACGTCACATATAAGCTGAACGTTAATTGAATATCTATAAAGAAGATATATTTGTTTGTGTTAGTTTCAAGGAGGATGAAAGGAGTTAAAAATAATCTACCTCTTTTTACGGTCAAAGTAATTGTTTCCACCTTGAGCAGGTTTCTGGCTCAAAGGAATAGTAGTACCATCAACAAAACCAATACATCCTGGAAAGCCCTCTGCTTGCATAACCTGAGATGATTCAAGTTGCTCTTCTTTTTTTGGCCAGGTGAGAAGTTGAGATTCCAAGGAGTTGATGGCAGTGATACATCGTTTGGTATAAGTGTTAACTGAACCATACCCTAAATCAAAGACATTTTCTAAACGTTTCAAAGCGGCTCCATTACCATTTGAACCCAAACGACATAGTGTGATGGCCAATTGAATTGAAGGATGTCGTTGTTCTTTTTGAGAATTATTGTGAAATATGGGATGATCCTGAATAAGCTCAAGCAATTTAAGGAAACATTCCTGAGAAGTCCTGAACAGCTGTCTAAAACTGGGTGTAGATAGGTTAAGAAGTGTTTGGATGGTGTACTTGGGGGTATGAAGTACTTGAGGCTTTCTGGGAAGAAGGTAACGTTTCCTGGCCATTTTTGATAAAACGACAAAATCTTCTTCTAGATCAGAATCGGAATCAGAGTCCAATAGCAGTTCAAGCGCCATGAAAGTCATTGCTTTATGTAATTTATCACGATTTGAAAGTGAGGAAGGCATGACTCTTATATGATATGATATGAAGATGTAAGTGATGTACGATGTTTTGAGTTATGAAGTGTTATTCTGCGGAGTGCTGCGTATGAATGGGATGATGCTGACAAATCAGTGAAATGGGACTTGATGGTGAAATCAGCACTTTTGGTTGAGAAAGTGCGGATTTGAGTGAAATAAGTGACTTATTTCATTTTGAAATCCACCAGTATTGGGGCTAGTGTGTTTTGGAAATCCGCACTTATTTAAGTGCGGATTTGGTCAAATCTAAGTGCGGATTTGTAAGTGCGGATTTGCCAGAACTGACACCCCCTAATGGGTAGTAGAACCAACATAAGCAGTAATACATGACTCCATCCTTTGCAGCATGGATTCAAAGTGTTAGGAGGGATAATCAGAGGCTTTCTGAAAGTGCTATATATGGTCTTTGAAGGATAGCTAGCTCTTCTCTAATGACAGATTTGGGAAGTGATTTGGCTTTCAGTGGTGTGAAGTAGTCTTGAAGCAAGGTGCAAAATGGGTTGAAGTGGTACTAAAAAGTGCCATACCTGCAATTGAGCCCTATTGGCTGGAAACTAGGGGTCATCTTAGTGGTCTAAAAGTTAAGAAAAAAAGTTCAGAAAAAAATATATTTATTTAGAGACTGTTAAAATACATAACAGATAAAAAGTAAAGAGCAAAAGATTGATGGATGAAATTTTTGGATAGGTATTAAGTATTTGAGATGATGGTGGTATGAATGAGAGTTGAAATAAGGGGAAAAATAATTATGCACAAAAAGAGGCCATTATTTTTGTCCAGCCACTGTATAGTACCCTGAAAGACGTTCTCACAATTTTAGTTTAGCATCAGTGTAAAACTCCAAGAAGAATCCTTGTTTTATTACTTTACCTGTAGTTTAGCATCAGTGGAAGACTCCAAGAAGAATCAGAGTTTTCCAGGCATGTAAACTACAGCCTATATACACAGATCATGTGGTAGCAAAATCTATAATATGTGTATATAAATAACAGCCCCCCATTTTGCTACCAGGGTAGAGAGAAAAAATTGAAATAGAAAAGGATTATAAAAATAAAATTAAGAAACATCCAAATGATAACGTTTCTCTACAGTATTGATGTGTCCTACATTATTAGTCAATATATCTGCATACTGCTCTGTACCTGCCACCAAATATAATACAATATTTTCTCTGTATAATTGCTCATTCACAAGAAAGAAATACCTATCAGAGTGTCTGGTAATTTTGTCTGAGGGACTGTATTTTGCTGAGCAAAATGCACTTTTATTGTCATACTTCAAAAAAACACTGCCATTTGGTCCACAAATAACAGTGAGAAGATTTCGCATCCAGATACCATCTTTTTTTTCCAGGCACATTGCTATACATTCAGCAAAGCAGGTGGAAACAACAACTGAAGTTTGACATTTTGAAGACCATAAGATAGGACATCCATTCAGATAGATTATGTGTCCACTTGTAGATCTAGACTACTCACCATGCCAAGAAGCATAAGAGTAAGCATGTAGTGTTGGCTTTGACCTTGAGTCAGGGTATAAGTAAAGTTTGAAATTTTTAGTTCGCTGTAGATATCAGAGTAAATGAGTTATAGCTTTCTAATTAAAATCTAAAGGCTTTTATGAGAACCTGGCCAGGAAATTGACTGTGAATGAAATATATGGGTGTGTTTCAATTGCTATTGAATTTAAACTACCAATTATTGACAGATATTGAGTTGAATTAATGCCTTGATCTTCAGGTTTGGAAGAATCTAGTTTAATTTCAGCCAGGAGAGGAGTCTTGCACTTTAAACCACTAGGATTACGATCATGTAGAACTTTTTCAATCAGCCTGTGATAGTCCAGTTCAAAACCCTTTTCTACACTCCTAACTTTCATTCCAACAATACCATCCAAACCTTGCCACCATTTCACCTTTAGCCCCCCATTTAGTGCCTTTTCTAGTTTCTCCAAAACAGCATTACTACTACCAGTAGCTATTCCATCATCCACATGCAACCATACTACACCAGTTGATGAACCATCTTTTAGAACATAAAGACTTGTATCATATTGAAAAACATAAAAACCTAGAGTTTTTGGTTTTTCAGAAATATGAAGCCACCAAAAACAAGCAGCCTGTTTTATGTCATAAAGGGCTTTATGAAGTTTTAGAAAATTTCCAGGTCTTTTTATATTTATACCAGGAGAAGGCCCAATCCAAAGATCTTCTTACACATTTCTATGTAGATAAGCAGTAGTAAAATCAAAAGATCCCACCTTCCAACCAAACATAGCAGCCAGAGTTAATAGAATTCTTTGAGAAGCAAAGGTTGCAGTAGGAGCAAAAGTCACTACGCAATATAGGGGGTGGACTTGCTAGCAAGTTCTCAACCTCAACTCAGATGGAACTCAGATGGAACTCAGACTGAACTCATACTGAACCCATACTGAACTCTACTTGAACACCCACCTAAAACTGTTCTACTGAGTGGTGTTCATCCCTGATTGTATGGTTCCTTTATCAATAGCTCAATGTGTGTTCAATCTATGGTGAGTTTGGGTCCAAGGTTGCGGACTTGCTAGCAAGTCCGCCCCCCATATTGTGTGGTGAGTGTCTTTGTAATCGATTCACTCATATTTTTTGAAACCTTTGGCCAAAAATCTTCCCCTGAATTTGATAGGTGAGTCTTTCTGAGAGTTTTGAATAGAAAAAACCCATTTGCCTTAAAAAGGAAAAGCACCATGTGGAAGAGGAAATTCTGGCCAAGAATTAAGACATGACATGTTATCCATTTCAGCTTTGAAGGCCATTTTCTATTCAGGAGCTTCTGGTGATTTCATAGCTTGCATAAAGGTGTTAGGGATAGGTATTGGAGAGCAAGCAGTGGCAATTTGCATTGCTTCAATAGATATATCTTGTTCATCAATATTTTTTTCAGCAGTGAATTCAGAATAGATTCAATAGATCCTTTGGAAGGAGGCAGATTTGGAGCTTGTTGTGCAACATCATGTGCTTTGGGGTCAATGGTAGGAAACATAGTCATTGCAGACTCAAAGAGTCCGTCAGATTCTTCATGCCAAAATATCCATCAATAGTTAGTTTGTAAATAGCAAAAAGCTTACACTCAAGTGCTCAATTATCTATCTTGGCTCTTACCTCTTTGTGAACATGAACAAATGCCTTTTGCCCAAAATTCCTCATTTTTTTGAAGTTTGGTTGAGTACCATAGACTACCTGAAGAGGTGTAGATTCTGTGATCTTACTGTTTGGTATGTGGTTATGAAAAAAAGATGCCCACTTGTAAGACAGACCCCAGAAGCTTTTTGGAAGTCCACTTGCTAAAAGAGAAGTTCTTGAAATATCACCAACTGTCTTATTAAATCTTTCAGCAGTTCAATTTTTTTCAGCATGATAAGGCATAGTCACCTCTGAATAGAACCTATTAAAGCAAGATATGATCTCATTGAATTACTGTGAAGCCCACTGAAATCTGTCCTAAGTACAAGTAATTTATTTTAAGTAACAGTAGTGAGTTGGTTGTAAAACACCTTGAAGGCACCCATAGGATCACTTTTGTTCTTGAGAAGAAAGACATCACCATAAGTAGAAAATGAGTCCCTAAATAAGGCTGCCTTTTTATAACCACCATTGACTGTTGTGTCTTTGATTGGTCCAAATAAGTCTCCAACTACTAGTGAAAATAAAGATTCTGGTGCAATTTCAAGTTGAGCAGTAGTTTTTTGTGCACTTTTAGCAATTCCACAGTCAGCACAATCAATCTCTCCTTTTGGGCACTTCAAAGGCCAAACAGGTCCAAGTTTAAATTTTGTGAGCCTGCGCAGGTCAAAATCACTAGTGTGCCCTAATTAATGATGCCAATCAAAAAGTGAGCCAGAAGCAGCAGAAGGTCAATGAATTGAGTCAGAGCTTACATCTTCAATAAATACATTTGAAAATGACTTGCAGGTATCTGGCACAGAAGAGGAAGCAGTAGAATAACTTGTACCAGAAATTATGTTTCCACAATGATCAAAGTGATTATACATAGCTGTATTTACATGAAAATTATTATCATCAGATATTGAACTGTCTCTATTTGTCTTAACATCACACACCACCATAGTGTCATGATTTTGATTACAGAGATTAAAGTTGAATTCATCAATTATCATAAAAGTGATATAGTCATCAACTGACATTGCAAGACTGTCACCTCTTAATTAAATGGCATGGTTGGTATCAGCTGAAAGATTAGCTAGGGATGTAGGTAGCAGAACCTGAGTCATGATGGCTTTGAACAAATAATTGGAGAAGTTAAAACTTGTGGAGATAATAGCATCAATAAATTCAGAAACATGTTCACAATTTTTGAAAATAGATTGAAAGGGTAAGGCAGGAGTAAAGAGAAGAGATTTAAATAATTAAAGTTACAATGTATGAGTTGCACAATTGAATTTTTTAGATAGGGGATGATACTACTAGGGACAGGTATTATCAGGTATTAAAAGGTGTTGGAGTGAGGTATTAATTGTATGAAAAATCATATCTCATGCAAGTCAATCAATAAATCAATTGCTAAATTTTATTGTGTCATCAGTGGCATAAGAAGATGTGACAAGATAGTTAGACATGGAAATTTTGATCTGCCAGTCCCAGTCACACCAGTTGGATCCATCAGCAAGTAGCTTTATAAAATTAATGGTAGATTTAGTTACACCATTGATTATATTTTGGCATTTTTCAATCTCATCAAGAGATAATGAGTAGAGAGGATAAGGTTAAGAAGCCATTTGAGATAAGTCAGGAGAGGGAAGAGTCATTTCAAAATTTTTTTTTGGTAAAATGGGGAGGGGTAAAATAGGTTTAATGACCAGGGGAAACAATTGGGGAATTCCACATAGGTGTATTGGCATTGAAGAATGAAAATGTGGCAAATAGGTGTATTGTGATATAAGTATTAAAGTCTGAAAAGATGGGAATCAAATCTTGTGATTATGAGTGCAAAAGGGTCCCATAGACTGTAGTTTAGCGTCAGTGGAAAACTCCAAGAAGAATCCTTGTTTTTTTACTTTACTTGTAGTTTAGCCTCAGTGGAAAACTCTGAGAAGAATCAGAGTTTTCCAGACATGTCAACTAAAGCCTATATACATAGATCATGTGGTAGAAAAATCTATAATATGTGTATATACATAACAACTATTTGGTGGTGGTTGTCAAAGGTGTGTATGTAAAAAAAATTGTGAGGACTTCTTGAAGGGTACTGCACATGAGCCAATAGGGTGTATCAAAGTTTGAAACCTTCTATGAATCAAAGGGTTTTTCCCTCACAAAAATACAGTTACTGTCAGCCAGCTGTTATGTGTAAGAAAGAAAAATCTATAATATTCTTACTTATGTTAAGAGCATCTACCCCTGTTGCCTCAAATATTCCACTACACTACACACCAAGTAAGATATCCCTGATGGGGATATCCAGTGCAAGTTGAGGATATTTTAGGGAATGACATAAAGTCAGAAAAATTAATGTAAGAAAAGAAAGTGCAAGAAAATTAAGTGTGAGAAAAGTAAGTGTAAGAAAAATCATTTGCAACCATGAGAATTTTTTTTTTCAAAAAAAAAATTGTTAAAAAACAGAAAAAAATAAAAAATGAGATTAAAAATCATTTTTTTGGAGAGAAAAAAATTTAAAAAAAAATTTCCCATGGATACAAGATATTTTTCTTACACCTATTTCGCTTACATATTTTATTGTACATACATCCATACACATATTTTCCTATCCTTATGTCCCTCCCTGCAATATCCCCATCAGGGATATCTTACTTGGTGTGTAGTGCTACTGAAGGCATATTATCCCTGCCGTTTTTGACAAAATGCATGGCCACACCCTTGTTTTGAGAACTTTTACTATTGAATACTTATACTTAGTATTGATCCCTCATTTGCATTTTGACTAAATTGCAATTAATATGTCACTCATGTCACTGTCACAACAAGCAAAATTGAGTCACATTTTCAATTTAGGCAGCAATGTCCCACAAAGAAACATGACATGAAATCATGCTTCTGTCCTTCAGTACATACCACTACAACAAATTTTTGTTTTTCAATGCAGTGCAATAATTACGCAACAGTCACAAAAAATGGATTCTGACCTGAAAAACCACCCACTTGTTGACACACCTGAAACAATGAATGCCTCTCCACCTAATCTGCCTGCCCCCACTCCTTTTGATCCCCCTCTGCTGGTCAAAGAGTCCCCCCCACTACAGCCTTCAGCCTGATGTCCCCCTACTCCTCACTCTCAAGTTTAGGATCCCCTCCCAGAG
Source organism: Hemileia vastatrix (assembly GCA_030280995.1). Taxonomy (NCBI): domain Eukaryota; kingdom Fungi; phylum Basidiomycota; class Pucciniomycetes; order Pucciniales; family Zaghouaniaceae; genus Hemileia; species Hemileia vastatrix. The sequence continues at coordinate 26,522,173 of JASXTE010000012.1, forward strand.
GTAACCATGAGCAAGCTTTCCTTCTCACCATGAGTCTCTCCCCTTAAGTCTCCTCTTCCTCCTCTCATCAACCCTGATACTATCTTTAAAGCTCACTCTTATGTGTCCCCTCTCTCCTCTCCCTCCCCCTACCAAGTACCCTACTACCAAGAAAAGGCATAACTCATCCCCTTCTATTAGGCACACTCAAGCCCCAGAAACTCTATGGAGGAAGCCAGGGAAGCTCACCCAGATCTGTTTCCCCCCTCAATCCCCTCCCAGGGCCCTCCTTCAGAAAGTAGAACCACTCCCAACCTATCCCCCTCCCCCTCAGACCTACCTCAGTGTTAGGATTTGGGTGAGAGGTGGGGAGGAGGAGCGCTATGGGTGCTATTCATTGTAAAGAGGCGGAAGTGTGGATATTGAATAAGGGGTTTTTATGGGGCCATCACTGTAGAGTAATTATCATTGGAAAACTATGTAGATTTTTATTTGATTTCAGTAAATGAAGAGAATAAAAGTATAGGAGTTGTGGATTTGTAGGATTCAAGTAATTTCTGTGCCCACTCTTTGTAACATATTTTATATATTTTATATTTTTTGTATATTTATTTTGTATTAATATCTTCTTTTATCCTCCTTTTATACTCCCTCTTGAGAATACCCCACTCTTTTCCCTTTGAAATATTTCTTTATCCTCACCTCCTCTTTCTTCCCAACCTTTTCACTCCCTTTGTCATCATTTTCAACCCCTATGCACAATTGCATCTCGTTTCCATGCCTCCCTACCCCTCTCCACTACTCTCCTTCCAGTTCTCATACCATCCCATTTCTCCTTAACAATTTATTTTTATATACAGAAATAGGGACTGAGTTGAAAGGGAGGAAATTGGGGTTCAAGGATTGTGGAAGCAAGGTAAAGGGGAGGAATGGGGATACAAGGGTTGGGGAGGCTTGAGAGAGGAGTTAGGAAGGGTACATGGGGTAGCAAAAAGGTTGGGAAAGAGTTGGAAGGGAAGATTAAGGGCTCTGAGGCACTTTGAATGAAAAAATGATTGGGGAGATGTTGAGAGGAGTGAAATGGGGATCAAAAGAAGATGGCATACAATGGGGCTGGGAGGATAGCAAAAGGGGTGGAGAGGGAAGACAAGCATGTGTTGATAGAATTGAAAGGGATGGAGATTGGTGCAAACAGAGTGTGAAAATAGGAGGATGAACTCTGTTCTTCTGGCAAAGAACAGAGTTCACTTTCATAAAATATTATCTGAAACATAGTTTTCAATTCTGTAAAAACAGTTGTAGGTAATAGAAAAAGTCACTGATTTTTTTATGTGTAATCTGAAAGATTTTAATAAAATTATTTTATTTAAGAATTGTGATATTGTGAATTGATATTTATTGATCAACTTAATTTAATAAAGTATTATTTAAATAAGTTGCTTTGAAAAATACTTTGCGTTGAGTAGACTCATGGAACAATTTTTTCTGGCTTCCATTCAGTTATCCTCACACTTTCACTATGTTTTCAATATAGATCCATTATTATTTGTGTGATACTTCAAGTGAAAGTTCAGTATTACTTCAGTCTGAGTTCCATCAGATTTTCATCTGACTTCAAGCTGAGGACTTGCTGGCAAACCCCTCCCAAATGTTGTGTTGTGTAATAAATTATTTTTTATTAAAGGAATTTTGATTTAGAAACAGTTTTTTTATAATGAGGGTAAGAAACACAACATTGAAGCTGAATTTAGAAAGGTTATTTAAATTATTGAATAATATTTCTTATGAAGCTTTTATTTCTATAAGATTTAGATATTATATTCAGATCCCTGAAGATGAGACCTTTAAAATAGTACCCTATAAGTTAATATATATGATGATGAGTGAATTTAATAAAATGTTATGTAAAGTGTTATTTTATATGGGTATTACAATTTTATAATTTGTTATGTAAAATAATAATCATTGCTGTTAATATGCAATTTTGTGGTTGATGATTTAGTTTCTCTTTTGTTCTATTTTTTATTCTAATTTCAAGTCTACAAGATTTATATTCACAAAATTTCATGTGCCCTAGTTGCCCTAACTGGAGCATCCTGGAGCTCATGTGGACTTCCAGACTCAATTAGAACCTTAAAATACTAATAAAGAATCTAGAAAAATGATACATGATAGAGATACTTCTTTTTAATAATACACACTATTTTTTTAGTCTGCGCAGCCCTATTCACCTTTTAAAAATTATCAAAGTTAAGTAAATTATGAAAGTCAAAAACTACCAAAAACACTTTATAAAATTATTAAAAATAGTAGAAAAATGATAAAAAATACCACCATAATTTCCAAATGTTTTTGAGATTCCTGAATTGAATTTACATACACTTTAAGACCTATACTTGAATTTTCTGACTTTTAATTAATAGTTTAATCTTGAATTTTAAAATTAACCCTTTTTAAACCCCATTTATATACTAATTTTCTTATATATAACTATTTTAAAATTTGATTGGCTTTTCTAACCTCAATAATAATCTACCAAAAATCCACTTTATAATAAAATTGAGTACCCTACTAAACTTTAGACTTCCACATCCTCCCTCCAATGAAGAATGTCACCATTCTTTAAATTTGCATAGTTGATCAAACACATATTAATCCTCTATTCATCTTCTTTAACAGAATAACTTATCTAATCCTGAATATTTTCACTTTATTATTATTTTAATGTCATCATTAATATGTCCTTAAAAGATCTTGCTGTCTTATGTGAAATATGCTCCAAATACCAGGTTCCTTGTCTGATTTCTAACCCTGGTCTTCCTTAAAAAAACTGTCTGAGATTTTTTCAGGATTAAGAAAATCATATGTAGTCATCCAATTATTCCTTCCAGAACTAAAATCTATACTGGACCAGCAGCTCTTCCTGATCCAACTATTCCCAAAAAGAGACTGTCAAAAATCCCACCTTCTTTCAAAATATAAAGGCCAAAACAGCTTCTTCATCCAAAATTCCTAATCCTGAGCTTCCTCCTCCATCTCAAAAACCTAATCATATTATGCCAGTTACTCCATTCAGTTTTGCTGAAAAATTATTTCCCGGATCAAAAATTTAGTCCTCTAATTTTAATTTAATAACTCTCCTACTAATTCCAAATCCAACAACTATCTCTTCCAACTCCTAAGCTATTGAAATCACCAATACAGATGACATTGGCCAGGTGAAGAATGATTACATTAATCATTATCCTAAGTTTCATAGATATCTCTTTCTTGATTTTTGTGATGATATGAAGCATAAATTTTTAACTTATTTTCAGGAAACTCCTGCTACAATACTGAATATTTAATGAAGAGAAGAATTTCAATGAAAAGATTTGATAATGATTTTTAAAGATTCCAATGAAATTATTAATTTTGATTGTCTTCTCTTCTTTAAAATTTTTTAAACTTTAATTCTTTAATTCATTTGGTGCTGATAACTGTTTTTGTCTGGTTGATTTTAATTTTTTCTAATTTGTCATACATTTGTCATATTTTGAAATAAACTTTTAATAAACCATATATGCCTTGTATTAATTGCACTACTGAAAGCAAGGTTTGAATGCCTTCAGATTCCCCTCTACCAGTCTCTATCTTTTTCACAGCATGAGAGAGTGGGCTTTCCTATTTAGCCAAATACTTTTGATTACATTCCCATTGGGCTTCCCCCTGAGCAAAATATTATGATTCCATTCTTGCCATAAGGTCCTGCAAGCTTCACCTAAAATAGTCTACTAAAGAGACCCATTAAATCCAAATCTTATCCTTCTTCTATGATTCAGCATCACAACATCCAAATAAATTTCTAATTCTTTTGAAACACTCCTTCTTCTATCATAAATCATAATATTCCAGACACTCTTAGTACCTTTATCTTTGACTTTTAACAATCTTCATAAATAACCTAAAAAATCTCCATCTTTAATTAATCCTAACACTACATGGGAAAGTCATGTTGAAGGCTGTCCTGCGGCAACTGATCGCAAGTCAAAAACTGGCTGCAGGAATCACAAAGCACAGATTTTAATTTCTGCTACAGCTAAACATGTCCTGCGACAATTCAAAGTGTCTCCACATAATCCTTCAATTTTTTACCTGCTCATTTTTTTCACACATTTGAACTTTGAATTATCCTCAGCAAGGTGCCTTTGAAAAAAAACGTTCAACTTATCACATAACTGAAAATTACTGAGTAAGATTATTACACAGTAAAAAAAAAGAAAACTTGTAAAACATTTTCTGCGTGCAAGCAATGCCTTTATATCCTTTTTGTTGCATAATAATCAATTATTTTTCAGTTTCTTTTTAGATTTTTCCTTTGTTTGTTCCAAATCACTTGGAGCTGCTCAAGCTACGAGAGAAATTTTTCAAGATAGTTTCTTTCCTACTAAAGCCACCCAGTATATAACACTAGTAGTAACAGTATTTTTTTCCTTATCTCTCATTATAATTTCTCCTCATCTTCCAATTTTTTTGAACTAATTATTTTCACATCTTCCAACTTTTTCACCTTTAATTAAAAAATTATCCCTCATATGGCTAATAAGGCTTTTGAAAACCAATTGAAAGCTCAAAACTCATCTCTAGCACCATCGAATTCCGCTAAACCTCCTTCTGAGAAGAAAAATCAAAAATCTCCTTTGCCTCCACTAAAAAATCCTTCACTCTCCCGTAGGCATCACCCAGAACAGCTGAAAGCTGACAAAACCCCTCAGAACTTTATAAATACAAAGGTATGTGCCCTATTACTTTTTTATTATTATTAATAACTTTCCTGCCTTTAGGAAGCTGTTTTTCTTCATGTGCAATTATTGTGGGGCCTATTTGGATCCAACTCGTTACCCCCTCGAGCATCTAAAGAGCTCTCAAAAGAGTTTTATAAACAATTTTCAAAATTTGAAGAGGTTGAGCATGCTTTAAAAAGTTCCGACTCACCTGAACTCATTGCGAAAACTGATATAATCACCTTGAGACAAGGACTCCAGGGAAACTATAAGTTAGGATGGGGTATGGCCAATATTAGTGAATTTCACATCTTCTATCTGCACTCAATGCTTTCCAAGGTTGGAATTCGTATCTGGGGACCAAACCTTGATGAAGCCAGGGACTCACTATTTAACTCAGCTTGTCGTCTTACAGCTATTGATTATTTTTGTCAATTAGCTTCAAGTGGTGCCTACAGTTTCATGAACATTGACTTGACAACTGTTCAGAGCATTCCTTTAATTTTTGCAGCCTACAACCATTTTGTCCACTAGGTTTTGGAATCTCGGTACAAAAAGGAGCTCAAGGAAGCTGGGAAGCATTCAAAAGATGAATTGAAGAAGAATATTCAGAAAATCATGAAAGGGTAAGGATTTCTTCTTTTTCTGAAAATCACACTTCTGACTTTCATTTCTTTTTTATGATAAATAGTTACAAGATAGTCGTGTCACTTATGCCACAGTCAATAAATTTCCCAAACTTTACCTTCGTGTGTTGAGCCAAGTATCAGCTCATAGTGATGATGAATTTGACAGCCAAAGTAACCTATACCAAATCAAAACCCTCTTTTTTTGTACCAACAACGCTAACAAGTTCTTTAGACGATTAGATCTTGTAATGCAAAAAGATGAAATTATTTCAGGAAAAAAATGCCATAAGAGAATACCAAAACTTCCTCAAGTTCCCCAAGAATCAATCTTCACAAAGCCCCCTTCTAACCTTCCAATTGATTTCTATAGCCGTGGCTGGTTTGAAAACCTATCATTAAGCCAGAAGTCACTTATCCCTGATACCACAGCAGTTGCTTTCTTACCAAAAGCATCAGACTCTCTTTTGATAAATCCTCAACCAGATGAGAAGATGAGCGATAGGACATTTACGTCCAAGTATCTTGATGGAGTTTTGATACGCTACAACCTAGTTCCAGAAGAGGATAATGATGGTGATAATGATGATGATAAAAATGCTGATAGTGATGTAGAAATGGACTTAGAAGATACGGAAGCTGGTGAAACTAATAAATTTTTTGATAGTGGGGAATTCGGTGATCTTTATGATTTTGATTCAGATGAAGAAAATGACGAGATATCAAAAGAGGGGATGGAAAAAATAATGATCAGCAGGATGGAGAAAAAACACAAGATAAAGATGTTGCTATGAATCAGATTTAGTTGCTCAAGTTGCAAGAAACAATTTTATCTTGTATATAACACATGACTGTTTTAAATATAATACATGGTTGCTATTATTTATTGAATTTTTTTAAGCTGTCTTTTCAATTTTGTATATAGTTTAAAATATTTTCTAAAATTTCTCATTAGACTATCAAGGCAAACACTAAATATTTATATATATTAATTTCAATTTAAAAAAAAAATTGATTTTAGACCAATTTTTTTTTGTACAAACCATGTAAGGACTTTCAGAAAACTGAATTAGAGAAAAAAAATATTATTTTGTTTTTTTACGGTTTACTTTAAGTCACATTAAAGTTAAGGTAGCTAGATCAAAAAGTAAATATACGACCAAGTGGTGACACAACACATGCAAAAAGGCATTTTTTTGGGGAGAATTATTTTCAGATTGGCTTGTCTGCTGTTAAAATTTTCAGCAAAATAAAAATATGTATATTTATTTTAATTTCTAAAGCTTATGTGTAGAGTCTTTAATGAGAGTTATAGACATTTTCAATATATATTTATCAACTGATTTTGCCAAAAACAAGATGATTGCCTCAGGTGGATCATCGAAACAATGACCACAACAGAAACATGCACATTTTTCCTCTCTTTCCATCTGAATCTGCCCCTCCTTAAGCACCTACTGGCACCTTCCTCCCTCCTCCTACTCCCTCCAAGAATCCATCATCTAAATACAGTGGTAAAAAAGTCACATTTAAGAGCATCTACCACTGCTTCAGCAAAACTGTAAGAATTTATTGCATATTACTCATGACTTAAACTACTGAAATAAGGGCAACTACAACTGTATGCATTTTATCACTCAAAATGGGAGTCACACAGAAACACAAACCACCATTTTATTCAGTAAATTCAAATTATTTTTTCCACACACCTGTGAGACTCACCTTTTTTGGATTTTTTAATGGTCTCTGTAATGTATATGGCTGCACTGATTAAAATTATTTTCAGCTTTCTTATAAAAGTTCTTGCCAGATTGAAGTTGAGAACTCCAGTTTCTTTCTGACATCTATCCATGACAGGGAAAGTTGTTCATCTTTGGAAGGAATCCAATTGGGAAAACACTTTCTTAGTTTCTGGGGAAGTAGAGGTTTCTTGTGTGCTTGCCACTATAATAAAACTTTATGAGATAAAAATATAAGATATTTTTTGTATGATTCATTGATATGGTTGAATAGTAGTAATAAAAAAAATCTGTGTTTCAAGCATGAGGAGTAGTGATAAAAAGTTTTTTGACACAAGGTTCAACAAGTAGAATGGATTGGTGACAAAATGGTGTGTGAGTTAGTGGGGTAATGAATGTTTTGATGAAAATGTGCAAGTTTGCACATTTTTAATGAAAAAATTGATGAATTACTGATTTGTTAAATGAGTTAATGAGATGGTGGTAGGGAAGGACAGGTGTTTTTCATTAAAGTATGCATCATAAAGGTGTTTACTGACACAGTGTATATGGTACTTTTATGTATGAATTTCTTTTGCCCTCAATACTATGCATGATAGAAAATAATGAATATAAAAAATCATTTGTAGCTCTAAACCTTTCAGGTTATGCATGAAACTTCATTCTTCCGTTACAATAAAAATAATGGAGCTCTGTATCTGCTCCAAGTGCTCAGAAAACAGCTTCACAAATTTAAAAGGCCAACTAACTCAAGGTTGTCTTGTTACTCGTCACTCTTTCCTCAAGAATTTACAAGAAGATATCCAAAGGAGTCAAATGTATTTTTCCAATGACCAGTCAGATGCATCAGAAGTGTCTGAGTCATTTTCAATACCAAGCTCACCTGAAATAGATGAAGATCCCCCTTCAAACAATGGTAAAAAATTCTATCTATTTTTCAAAACTTTAATAAAATATAAAAGCTGAATATTAATATTAAATTTTTGTTTCTTTTTCAGCTCCAACAATTATTTCTCATTTTTTAGCTTGGCTTCATTTATTTTGTAAGGTTAGCCTAGAGAATTTCAAGACTGTAAAAAAGTTTTTGATTACAATTATAGTAGAATTTAAAAAAAGTTCTAATTTTGATGAAGATATTAAAAACCAAGTGGTGAAATATAAAGATATAAAGTCTATTTTAAATAAATTAAACATTAATTCTACTATAAATCACCACACAATATGGGGGGCGGACTTGCTAGCAAGTCCGCAACCTTGGACCCAAACTCACCATAGATTGAACACACATTGAGCTATTGATAAAGGAACCATACAATCAGGGATGAACACCACTCAGCAGAACAGTTTTAGGTGGGTGTTCAAGTAGAGTTCAGTATGGGTTCAGTCTGAGTTCAGTCTGAGTTCCATCTGAGTTCCATCTGAGTTCAGGTTGAGGACTTGCTAGCAAGTCCACCCCCTATATTGCGTAGTGAATGAGACTGTTTGTTGTCCAAAATGTTTTTTTTATATCACAACGTTACCAACATTCCAAGAACATGCCAATTTTGAAGAACCCCTCAGGGTCTTATATGTGGGCATCTATCCTTAATCCAAATCAAAAGAAATCTCTATTTCAAATAAAGAGGAGCAACCAGTCTCATGCAGGAAGTCATTCCTCCCATCCTGTGCCAATAGCTATTCAAAAGCCACGATGTATTTTTGCAACTCAAAACTTCACTCAATGGCTACACTGGTTTCTTGGACAATCCGCTGCTGAAAGTGAAATATCTGAATGGGCTTCTTCTATATCTCAATCTAATTTAACAGATATAACTGATATTCAACAAGGAGAAGCATGGAAAGAAAAGATTTGGCCAGCTGATACATCCAATATTCACCCACTCCATCTTACGTTTTCTTTATTTGCTGACTGGTTCAATCCTTGGGGGAATAAGATTGGTGGAAGACAAGTCTCTAGTGGGATTTTTTTGATGACATGCTTAAATTTGCCCCCTGAAAAACGAAATTTGATTCCTAATAACTATCTTGCTGGAATGACACCTGGCCCTGATGCACCGGATAAAATTACAATCAACAATTTGCTTGGAATGCTTGTTGATGAGCTTCTTGAGCTTCATAAGGGAATAAAAATAACAACAAAAAGCTATCCTGCTGGCCAAACAGTTCGAGTCCAGTTGCTTCCAATTTTGGGTGATGTAGTTGGGGTACATAAGGTGGGAGGTTTTGCTGCACACAGTGCAACATCATTCTGTACTTGGTGTGATGCATCTCATAAAGATATAGAAAATCTTCAACTTGGAGCTCCAAGAACAAAAGAAGGAAACTTTGAGGCAGCACAGCAGTGGAAAAATGCAAAAAATGCAGGACGAAGGGATTCTATTATGAGGGAAACTGGAGTTCGATGGTCAGAAATAAATCGATTACATTACCGTGATCCAGTGTATGATACCCCATTTGGGATAATGCACAATTTTCTGGAGGGAATTCTTCAAAACCATGTTTGGTGCAGATGGGAGATTGAACTTTTATCTAAAAAATCACTTGGGAAACGGGTTCAAGCTGGTCCAAAAGGAGGCCCAGATCTACAACTTTCAAAAAGACAATGTACAGAGGAAACATATTCAAGTACTGATGGGAGAAGTGAGCTTGAATCTTTGGAGATGGAACAAGAGAGTGATAAAAGAGAAGATGATGAACTAGTATTGGAATTAAAAGAAAACGTGTTTACTTATGGAATGCTAGAAAAATTCAGACAGCTACAAGTTGATGCGATTCTGCCATCTGGAATAGCAAAGCCTCCTCAACCCCTGGGGGAAAAAAAGGAGGGAAATGGAAAGCTGCACAGTGGTATACATTTTTTCAATACCTTATACCTTTGGTTCTTGTAGAAATTCTAGTGGATGATCCAAAAACATTCAAAAAAGAATCAATTTCTGGTTTAATTCTTCTCAATGTTGCTGCACTATGTAAATGCACACAGATTATTTTTTCTAAACAAGTGAGAAAAGATTATCCTCAAACTTTTCAGTTTTTTTATTCAAAGTACAATTCCACTTCAAAAAAGTTATTCTCCCTCAATAAACCACATCCAAACCATCACTACTCTCTTCACATTCCAGATCAACTTAAGCGATGGGGCCCTTTGATTGGAGTTTCAGAATTTGGAGGTGAAAGATTAATTGGATTTCTCCAAAAAGTAAAGACAAATAGATTGATGGGTGAGTGAGCTTTTATTTATGCTTGATAAAAAAGATTAAATGAAAATTAAAAACCGTAAACTACTCAGGGGAAATGGATCAAAAAATAATGCAAAAAGTATGTAGTCAACAGAAACTCATGGTGATCTTGGAAGAAAAGTTTGGAGATTTTATAAATGAGGAAGAAAATTTGGAACCTAAGAAACTCGAAAAATTTCACTGGAGGACAACGAGTATCTAGATATCTTGAAGCACTTACAAGAAACTGACAATACAATACGAAGCTATTGGGATCTGCCACATCCAATGGGTGCAAATATCTTCTCTAGGGAAGTGAAATCTTTAACGCTTCTTAAATGTGGAACAACAGGAAGAAAAAGTGTATCTGTTCATCAACCCAACAACTTAGTTATGTTTGAAGGGCTCAAATTTGGTATAGTCAGGAATATTTACAGAATTCAAAGTGGGCCAAGGAGATATGAGTATAAGCTAATTGTTAATGAGGTGGAGCAGATATGTCTGAGGCAGACAAAAAATGATGAAGAGTCTAATTTTTTTAATATGTTGTTACTGATGAGATCAGTTTTAGGAAAGGTTTCCCATGAAAATACAATAGCTATCTCACCAGACTCTGAAAACACCATTTGTGCATACCGGATGTTAAAATCAAATATTTTTTGAATTTCAGATGGCGGGATAATACTGAAACCTGTTCAAAGCAACTTACTTACTGAACTATCACCTTTAAAATCAAGCTTTCTTTATTAAATTACAAATTTTTAACACCTAATATGATTCTATTTGTACATAATGATGAAATGTACTTCTAAATCTCTCACTATTAAAAGTAATTTTCATTTCTGGATGCATTTAAGGGGAAATAAAATATTTGTTTATTATTAAAATAGAGTTTAGCAACAAAAAAAATTAACTAGCACAGATGGCATGTGCCCTCAAGCTGGGTTAATTTTTATAATCCTTTATTCAACTCCTAGAACCTTTAATGTGTGGGTTGGATAGCGTGTAATTGGACACAGGGGTGAAAACACATTATTTTGAGTAAGAATAACAGAATGCCAAATTAAGAAGTTGAATAAGTGAAATGGAGGGTAATAAAGCTGGCAGGTAATCAATGTAAGTTACTGAATAAATACACTGTAGAAGTAATAGATGTAAGAAAATAATGAGGGTAGGGGAAGAAAAAGGAGGGTTAATTTATAGGCAAATAGTTCAATTAAATATGTGTACCGGGTTCACAGCAAGAAAAAAAAAACCTATATCTTCACACCTGAGAAATGCTTGTCACCTTCTCATCCCTCACCTATCAACCATGCACAGCCATCACCCGCTCATCCCTCCTTGATAAACCATGACTCAATCCAATTTTGCTCCTGCCCCACCAACTTCAGCCATTTCTTTGTCACCTTCCCATACTTGTTCATTTGTAAGTTATTTAGTCTTTTTATCATCATTTTTAGTTTCCTGATCCTTTTTATTATTGTATCACTCTCCCTCGCTCTATATTTGGCTCTCTTGATTGACATCTCGCCAATCGTGTTGCTGGGAAAAGGCTCATGCCTTTCGCGACTCCACAATGCTGGAAGGAGGAAGCGAGGGTTTCTCATTCAACTCCACCATTTAAAAATACTAACCGTTTGACTCGAATGATCATCAATCTTTTTTGTTTCCCCGCATTGAAAAGCCAGAAAAAGATGACCAAGAAGCTACTCAAAATACCTTATTTGTGCCCAAATATGTTGATGAAGCAACTGGAACTGGTAGTGCTCCGAATCTGGAATCTCCTGGACCCTCATCCGATGCAGTTCCTGATCCTATAGCATCTAGTTCAAGAAGAGATGTCGAACCTACTGTTAATACAGGACAATCATCTCAAATAAGATCTGACGTCCCATTTCCACTGATACCACACTATGTTCCTATATCAGAAGATGATGTTGAAATGCAAGATAGTGCAGAATATTCTACTGACATTAACTCATCTGGGACAAGTAAGTTTTTCAAATGATGGTACCATTTGCGCTTTGTCATTTAAATTATTGACTGACCTTTACATATATATATATCTATATTTTTGTCAGATGTCAGCCCTGAAGTTGCTGATGCTGCTCAAGCAATTCAGGGTGTGACTGTTCAAGACAATGTTGTGGAGGTTGTTAATCTAGCTCGTCAGCTTGCTACTGGCATTGGCGGAGCTCTTTTAAATCAGCCATCAGAATCGTCAAGCCCCTCAGAACCTACAGCAACAAGCCAGCTTCTGTCTTCTTCACTTTCTGATGCAGTAGCTGTTTCTCACAATGAAGCTCCTCATCCAGAGCCATCTACAGAGGCTTCCAACACCTCTTTAGAGCCAGCAGTACCTGCATCAATTTCACAGAGAGTAACAATCATAATCAATGGGAACGAAGTCAACATTACCAATACAGGGATTGATCCTACACTCTTGGAAGCTCTTCCTGATGAAATGAGAGAGGAAGTTTTAAACCAAAATTTTCGTGAAAATTGCCCTGTTCAAGAGGAGCCTACTATTCCTGTCCCTTCAAGTATTAGTCCCAAATTTTCGGATGCTCTTCCACCTGAAATTAGGGCTGAAGTCATTAGATCCGAACTTGATGATCAGGAAAGAAGAAGGCATACAGTTGAACGTCAAACTCAACCTGCTAATGGAAATGTTGGTACTGCTGCTGAGCCCGCTGAAATTGATCCAGCAACTTTTCTTACAGGCTTGGATCCAAGTTTGCGTGAAGCAGTTCTTTTAGTGAAAGACGATGGATTTATTTCAACATTTCCTTCAACACTTTTGGCAGAGGTTGATGCGTTCCGTAATTGTAACCCATGTCAAAAGCAACTCTTTCATGGGCGAGATGCTGCTTCAATTCTTACGGGAGTCAGAGCATTGCCTTCCTCCAAAAAGCCTCCAGTCAAGGCTGATGCTGTTCAAGTATTAGATCGTGCAGGCATTGCTGCTTTAGTTTGCCTACTTTTTTTCCCTCAACCTCTTTGTCCTCACTCCCTACAGAAAGTTTGGGTCAATTTATGTGCAAATTCTCGCAGCCGAACCAAGCTTATTGGTACTTTTCTAGGACTTCTCCAGGACGGCACTCGTAATGCAGCACCAATAAACTGAAGTTTCTCACAAGTATCATCTCGAGCTAGCAAAGCACTCATGCCAGAAACCCTGAAAACTGCATCTAAATTACGGCGAGAAGCTCACATTGGCCCTTTGCCTAAATTCCCTGGGGAAAGTTTTCCTAACTTGATTGCCCTCATATGTTTAAAAGCATTAACTCTCTTAGTTACTGCCAATTATAGGGTCCCAATTTATTTTCTAATGGAGAAGGATTTACCCACTTCTCTGCATAAGAAACCTCTTAAGAAAGCAAAGGCAAGGATAAAGACAAAGGGCAAAGTGCATCTACTTATCCTATCGTAGGACTCTTGGCTCTACTTGATAGATTGAGTCTCTTAAAGCAACCAAATCTCATTGAGTCAATCACCAGTCTCTTGGCTATGATTGGTCCGCCTCTTACAGTCCTGGAAAAAAATTCAGAAGATACTAGCACTTCTAACTCCTGGCAACTTCCTTCAACAGCCCTTTCTTTTTCCAATACTCCTCCACCTTTGACATCAACTAATCATCCGTCATCAAGTAGTGATTCTGAACCGTTCGATGGCTCTTCGAGTGCCAATCTTGCTGAGAAACCTGAAACTCCTCCAAATGTTCTTGAAAAAGCACCTGCCCTCCCCCCTCAAGATTTGCGTCTCATTGTCAATGTTTTAGATTCACTCCCCATTAAAAAACTATCTTTACCAATTTAAAGCTTTGTGCCCCCCTCTTTGCCCTCTCTGCCGCCTGAATGCAAGGGACACTCCTGAGCATGTCCTGCTGGTCTGCCCTGCCCATTGGGAGGCTTGTCTCCCCTTGCTAAGAGCAACTGCCAAACACAATATTTCCTTCCCCACATCCTCACTTCTTAATTCCTCTCCAATCCTCGCCCATGTGGCCTCCTTTTTAGTCCACTCTAAAAGATTCCCAAATAATTTACCTCTCACTACTTAGCTCTCATTTGTTCCTGTTCATTGCCCTCACTTTTGCCCTCAATCTTTCCCTAGCCTCCTTTGTATTTAGGTTTTTATCTCTTGCTTCCCTTTTTCCTTCATGCCCCATGCTGGGTGATATTGTATGAAATAAAAAAATTAAAAATTAAAAATTAAAAAAAGTGATAGAACCAACCTGGAAACAGCTATGGCGCTTAAAACTGATAACTAGGATGAACTTTACAATGAATGTGACAGTTTAACTGAGGGAGTGCACAGTTTTTTCCTGCTGTGAATCCTGTTCAGCTAGAAACTCAAAGTACAATGGTTTCTATAAGCATAAAAAAAGTTGAACAATTAACAGCGTAATAAAAAAAAAGACAAAAGGAAAGAATAAAGAAACTATAGCTCAGCAGAAAATAAAATGTGGTGAAATCATTTGGTGCAGCAGGCCACAAGTCACTGTCTCACTCCATTTTGAGTTTTGAAAGTAGCAAGGCCTGTGCTGAGACATGCCTTAGTCCGGTTGTCCCAGCACAGTTTGCGACGCTGCTTTCCATGTAGTGTAAATAACTCAATTTGATGACATCTTAGTTGCCTAAATTTAGTTGAGCTATTTTCATTAATGACTGAGTTGCCACACAATATTTGGGGGGGACATTCTAGAAAGTCCTCAACTTGAAGTCAGACGGACATCAGATGGAACTCAGACTGAATTAATGCTGAACTTTCACTTGAAGTATCACACAAATAATAATGGATCTTTATTGAAAACATAGTGAAAGTGTGAGGATAACTGAATGGAAGCCAGAAAAAATCATTCCATGAGTCTACTCAATGCACACACCAGGTCAAAAGTTAGACGACTTGCAGTCAAGTGGTTTTTCAGGTATCTTAAAGTAACATCAGAAGTAGCCTTTGAAGGAATTTTAGTGCTTAAATTACTTACAAGCCAGACCAAAACTCTGAGTGTCACTGTACCAAAAAGAAAATTAGAGAAAGTATATTGCACTGCTTATTGTTAAAACGTTCTATCTTATTTGCTCTTGAGTGACTTCTGAAAATTGTGCCTCAGTGCTGTATTAGCTTTTTTTCATGGAAAGAAGTCCTCCATTTTAGCTATGCTTACACCATTTATTCAAGGCTTATGAAATAACTTTTCATAATCTTCTTTCTGAAGGTTGTCATCATTTAATTTACCAGGAAAAGAATAAATGAAATCACATTGAGATGTCTAATACCCCTTTTTCATTAAGGAAATTTGGGTTGAATTTACTCATTGAAAATTTTTATATGAAATAATATAATCTTCTTAATTTTACCATATTTTAAAAGTGAAAGCTCACAGACAATGTGAAATTTTTAAAATGACTTTGTGACTTTTTGATGGCAGAAGAATTATAATCACAATGTAAAGATAGAATTATACTTTTAATTTTCAAAAAAAAAATATAAACCAAATAATGCAATTACTCAGATAAACTCAAAGCTGTAATTTATGAAGTTTCATCATAGTTTCTGGAATATAATTCACCATATTCATAAATAAATTAGATGATTTTATCAGGTGAGGTTGTACCCAATTGTGATAAAAAAAGAGGTTGGAAAATAATGTAGCAGAAGAGATAAAGGTATAATTAGTTGATAAAATATAACACTTTCAGAAAAAATGAATAGCTAATCAAAACCATTATAATACTAAATCTGATTTTATTTCTACTTTTTAATATTTCATTTAGCTTTATGGTAGTTTTAGAAAATTAAGGAGAGTAAATTTAAAGTATATAAAAGAGATTACATGCATCTTCTATTCTATGATAAAAAATAAGGATAAATATTAGAATTTTTTCTTTTTCCAAATACAGTATAGCTTTAGTTAGTATAAATAAATAAGAAAATTTATTTTCTGTAACAATTTAAGCTTTTCTGAATTTAAACTAGCTTGAATTTTACAACAGTAAAATTCTATAAAAATTGCCAAATCTTCCAAAATTACTTTTGTCTCAGTATCAACAAAGGACTTCTCTACCATAGAAAAATTATTATAGAATGTTTTGTCTAAAAAAGGTTATGGAAGTTACCCAGGAAACAATTCTTCAAAAATATCATCCATAGGGAAACTTCTGGTGGCTAAAACATGCTGAACAAATTTCATTACTGGGGGGAAGGGACCTTAAAGTTTTATTCAAAAATTTTCCTGATAGCTGCCCCAGATGTTTTAGATCTAAAATTTGAAAGAGTTGCAGAAATAAACCCTCTTTAAAGGCCACTTGAATATCAAAAAAAGAAAACCATTCCCTACCAAATTGAGAGCTTGAATCTAAACTCATCATGTATTTCATCAGTATCAGAATGAATAACAATATCTTTAAATAATGCTGCCACTTCAGGGACAAAAAAAGATGAATCCATGTTGATTTCTCCATCAGGAAACTATAAAGATGTTTTATTAATTTAAAATAACTTTTTTGAAGCTTTAAAATCAACATGCTTAACTTAATAGTTTTTTTGGACATTTGGACCTTCACATTTTCAACTTTACCTTTTCTAGCTTTTGATAATTGGTTTATTTATCTTTAACTATATAAGAAAATTTCTTAGATTTTCCTGTTTTTAAACTCTTAAGAATGTTGAAAAATTCCTCATCTGTAGCACTTTAGTCTTAAATTTAAAAGGTAACCAAACCCTTCCCATGAAAGCATTCCATCCATAAAATCACAATATGATTAATTATACAAGATATTCAAAACATGAGGCAAAAGTTTGCCACATTTTTCCCACATATTTTTACTAATGTTGTTAAAGTAGAAATAGCATCTTAATACTGTTTTGGTATGAAAAAAGATATACAAAATATGCACCATGTCCTCATGACATGAGGCAGCTAATTGCATCATGTCACCAGGACATGGTGCATTTGTATAAAGATGAGGTGAAATTTTTCCCCATCTTATGCTTCCTGGCAAAAAATGGTGGTAGGGGAAGGTTAGCTGCATACATGCATACATGAGGCAACATGTCGCCTCATGTATGCATGTAAGAAAGTTACTTACTTATTAGAGCATCCACACTCGCAGGGCAAATTAGCTTTGGTATGCATATTTTACTGAAAATAGCGCCTAATATTCCACACTCATCATGTTTTAGTCATTCGGTAAAGGGTCAAATCAATAATTTTTTCAGTAATTTGTGGAAATATCCACAAATTATTGAACCATTTGTGTAACTCATTTTCTGTCCCACCATTTTTTCAGTAATTCTTCTCTACAGACCACACTTGCGACACCTCAAAACCTTCATTTCATTAAGACATCACTCTTACCGAAAACTACTTTTCTCACTTCTCATAATCATATCACACCCAAAACCAGCTCTATATTATTTTACTACAGGTTTTGTGCAATGTACACACCTCTAAATAGTCCTATAACCACATAAAGTAAGAAAACAAGGTCACCTAATCAGTGTCCGCTCGGAGGGTAGTTAACATGTAAGTAAAGGTAAGGTGATCCTCATCTAGGTCTAGTAATTCTTGAATGGCCTAAGAAAAAAAATGGTGGCAAAAAACAATTAAGTGAAAAAACAATAAATATACCGAGTTAATGCATAGACATGTAAGAAAATAAATTAGAAATTACTGAATTCATGCAAAAACATGAGTGTTGAACATTTTGTGTAACTCGCAAATAGTGAAAATTTTCACTAACAAGTGTTGAATGGCCTCATTAATTAGTGCTACTCAAAACTAATATGCAAGTAAGCAGAAGTTACACACCCACACAAGTGTGGATGCTCTTACTTAACAAAAATAAGTTAGAAAATTAAAAATTGATATTGCATACATGAGGCGACATGTCGCCTCATGTATGCAATATCAAAAGTTTTGAAAAAAATATCATTTGTACTTTTTATTCCAACTCTCACGCTAAATGATATTGCATACATGAGGCAACATGTTGCCTCATGTATGCAATATCATTTTGTTTCTCTTCCTTACTTGTAGGTGAGCAATGCTCTAGTGCAAGCCAACCATTCAAAAGAGACTTCACTGCATCACTTGTTTACATGCATACATGAGGCAACATGTCGCCTCATGTATGCAATAACAAGAGTATTGATAAAAAATATTTTGCACTTTTCATATCAGTTCTCTTGCTATTGCATACATGAGGCAACATGTCGCCTCATGTATGCATGTAAGAAAGTTTCTTGCCTTCTTACTCAAGAACAAAAAAAATAAGTCAAGAAAAAAATGATATTGCAAACATGAGGTGACATGTCGCCTCATGTATGCAATAGCAAGAGCACTGAATAAAAAGTGCACATAATTTACTTTTCAGAACTCTTGCTTTTGCATACATGAGGCGACATGTTGCCTCATGTATGCAATATCATTTTTTATCAACTTTTCTTTTTTTGCTGTTGAGTAAGCAAGAAAGCAACTTTCTTACATGCATACATGCTACATTGAATTTTCCACAAAGCAAGAGATGAGGAACATGTTGCCTCATCTTCATGCAAATGCACCATCATCTAGTGACATGATGAATTGAGTTTCCTCATATCATGAGGACATGGTGAAAATTCTTTATGTACTTTTTCATTCCAAAACACCATTAAGATGCTATATTAGCTTTGAATACTTAAGTGGGCATATTTTAAAAAACATGTGCAACATTTTTCTTCATGATTTTCTTCATGCCAAATTTGAAATAAGGCAAAATTTTATCCATAAAATGAGAAAATATTACCCCATGTATTTCACAATTTTTACAATACATAATAAGCACTTTTTGCCATTAAGTGCAAGTAATCCACTGCATTTTGTGATATTTTAGCATTGGAGCTGCTATAATTAAGTTACTACATGTGCAATGAACAGGGCAGAATTTTTCCACATGAAATTCTGTTGCAAATTCAAAATATCTACACCTTATTTCCACAGATTTTGGCTCTTTTTGAAATTTACAGATCCTAAAATTTTTCCTCATCATTGAAATTAACAAATACTCATTTTAAATTAAGATCATACAGAAGTTTTGTTTATGCAATTATGTCTGCATGTCATATAACAACATTTTTCCATACTTTACCTAATGATGAGGTATTACATTTTTAATTTTTTTAAATAGTATGCAGAGAAATGTTTCCTTGTAATTTGACTTAGTATAGTGAGTAGAGTGGGTGTGAAAATATCTAATCATTAGGCTAAATGTTTCCTCATGTTGTGATTAAATATTAGACTATTCTACATTCCAATAATTTAAGGAGCGTAAGGTTTAACATTTTATAAGATTCAGTGAAGTGCCTGTTCTTAATGCTGGTTCTTGCTTCACTGATATTAAATAAATTATGTCTTCAATATGAGGTTCAGTAAATTTAAATTAAAATGTTTTTGAAAATTTCAACTGATTTACTATGAGATTTAATTTTAGGCAAAAATTCAGATTCCATGATAAAAATTTTATAAGTAAGAATGAAACAATTGAATGAAGTAAGTGGTATTTTGAAGTGTTTGTTTAAGGCCCAGTGGCTTCCTGCAGAGGGTCAGGGTTAGGCAACCTAGGGAACAACTGTACAACTCTTTGAGTTGCTGAAGTAATTTCTAAATATATATAGTTGAATATTTTTATATAATGTGTTGCTTTTACTAGAACTCAAATTCATTGAATTAAAATCTGCTTTTTCTTGTTGCAATTTTTTTGAGAAAAATACAGAGTTAAAGTATAATTAAATATTCTATATTAAAAATACATTATTTTATTAGATATACTTGAGCTAGGAAATTTAGTAAAATTATTTTTACTATAAGCAGTTCAACCTGTGCTATGGCTTTTCAGAAGCCATCAAGTAAAATTACAAGTCATGTGCCATACCTTATTTTTTATATACTTTGGCTGGGATCCACTATTATTTTGAATCATATTTGTGCAGAATTTTCAAACGTGATTTTAAATGTAAGGAAATATTTCCAGCCCTCTGGGTACTTCCTGTTTGTGGCCATACCAGGTAATAGTAGCATGAAAAAATTACTGGATGTAGTTCCATGTCAATAAGCAGTTTTCCTTAGTCCAAAATTCTGTTTCTTCTCCTGTTAAAATGGAAGACAAGTTTTTTTTTGCTTACTAATTTTTCCTGATCTATTCTTTGAATTTGGGAGAAAACCTTTATTCATATTGTCAAAAAGTGGATTTCATATTATACATGAATAAACCAATCAGTAATTTTTTAAATTTTCAGTGGTAAAGTAGACCTCTTGCGACTTCTAACTATGTAAAAAATTTAATTCACTTAGTATTATTTTCTCAAATATTTTCTGATTGTTTATCTGGACTTACTGTGTTTAAAAAAGCTATATGCACTATGGGGAATCCATTCATCATTCAGATCATATGACTTACTTTTCCAAGAAATGTTTCTAGCCTTGTATAAATACCTTTTTCTTCCTAAATTATCCTCTTTCCCATCAATTTTTTTTTCTTTTCAAGATAGAATAATCTTATACTACCTCTCCCCATCTGCATTGCCTTGCTTCAATCTCACATATCTGACTTCAGCGGCTCCCCAGGTTTGGTGGAGCAACCATTTTCACTTTATCTCTCTCACAAAAGACATACTATCAGTTTTAGGGCACATGCACTTCATTTTAACATTGTTAAAATGTTGCATACTAACTTTAACATCCTCTATGAACTACATGGACCACCATTCTACAAATTTTTAGTTGCTACTGTTAGGGGTTGGCTTTGAGGGCAGGATTCACCCTATATATGGGAAAAAGCTAAATTTTTACCCCAACAGGATCACAACTGTGTCCAAATAATTAATATTTTAATTTTATATCTTTCTCATTTCCTAGTCAATATTCCCAAAGCACTTGAATCACTCTTCAGAGTAATTATTCTTCAGTCTTACTATAACCCAACAATTTATTTGCATTCTCCTGTAAAAGATTTATTCAATAAAAAAAATCAGCTATCTTCTCTCTCCCCTGATTCCTTATTTTTATCAGAAATTATAACCTTATAAAAAAACTTCAATGGAGAGTTTTTAACCCAAAGTAAGGATAAAAACAGGTCAATCGGCAAATGTGCATCCTACAAATACAAGCAACTACAACAAATAATGTGATAAAACTGGAACAAAGATTATATTCTACTCATGAATGTCAGATGAATCTAAGGGAGAAGCAGTGGACAAGAGGGAGTAATGGAAGTAATAAAGATAATGGGGAGAAAAAGATTTGGATATAATTGCAAAAACACACATACCTAAACATAGGTCAATCAGCAACTGTGCACCTTAGAGCATCCACACTTGCGGGTCACATTAGCTTTGATATGCATATTTTACTGAAAATAGTGCCTAATATTCCACACTCATCATGTTTTAGTCATTTGGTAAAGGGTCAAATCACTAATTCTTTCAGTAATTTTTGGAAATATACATGAATTATTGAACCATTCATGTAACTCATTTTCTGCCCCACCATTTTTTCATTAATTCTTCTCTACAGACCACACTTGCAACACCTCAAAACCTCCACTTCATTAAAACTTCAATCTTACTGAACGCTACTTTTCTCACTTCTCATAATCATATCACACCCAAAACCAGCTCTATATTATTTTACTACAGGTTCTGTGCAATGTACACACCTCTAAATAGTCCTATCACCACATAAAGTAAGAAAACAAGGTCACCTAATCAGTGTCCACTCAGAGGGTAGTTAAAAATTAAGTAAAGGTAAGGTGATCCTCATCTAGGTCTAGTAATTCTTGAATGGCCTAAGAAAAAAAATTGTGGCAAAAAACAATTAAGTGAAAAAACAATGAATATACCGAGCTAATGCATAGCCATGTGAGAAAATAAATTAGAAATTACTGAATTCATGCAAAAACATGAGTGTTGAACATTTTGTGTAACTTGCAAATAGTGAAAATTTTCACTAATGAGTGTGGAATGGCCTCATTAATTAGTGCAACTCAGAACTAATATGCAAGTAAGCAGAAGTTACACACCTGCACAAGTGTGAATTCTCTTACAATAGCAAGTAACTACAACAAAGAATGTGCTAAAACTATAAGGGACTAATTATGAGTTGCTGTGGTTAAAGTTAAAAAAATAAGAAGAAAGAAAACAGAAAATAAAAGGAAATAAAATGGATAAAAGACTCAATTCTCCCCAATCAGTGCAATGAATGAAAGATTTTTCCAAAGGGGAAGAAGTGGAAAGGAGGTAGAAATGGAAGGGATAAAGATAATAGAGATTCAAGGATTTGTATAGGGAAAATGAAAGCAACAAGCAGAGGCTTGATTATATGGAAAATTATGCCATCCAAAAAACAAAAAAACAACATGATATCAAAAAAACTCCTAAAAAAATACAGGGAAATAGAATTGTTCACACACAAATGCAGAATTCACATGCAAGGAAAATTTAAAAATAAAAATTCAAAAATACCATCTTTCCCCACAAATTCTTCTTCTCATAATTTTAGTAAAAGTAGAAAAACAGAAATTGAAGTTTGTAAAGTGATGCAACCACTGAGAAAAAAACTCAAGCAAAAACTATCTTATAAAAAATTGGTTGGGAGAAGGAAGAAGAAGCTCTAAAGATGGTTGGGCCATCAAGAAGAGCTAATATACTGGGTATTATACCCAGCTCAGATAAATAAAAATCTATTACTGGTTTAGATACTTCAATTAAGTTAAGCTTAATCATCATTAGATAAATTTTTCTCTAATATATATCTTTTTTAGAGTCTATTTTTCAGAAATTGTCTGCCCATTTAAGAACTAAAATCAAATCGGGATCATCTTAAACCCCAAATGATTAAAATTCTGATTTAAGATTAGGGCCTAGTGAATTAATAATTGTTTAAAATTTATTTCCCATACACTCATTGCGTCATGGATAATCTATGTTCTACACCATGTAGGAGAGGCTGGAAAAGATCTCTGGGCAGTAGAATAGCTTTTTATGGAACAAACTTTTTTATTTGGCTGCTTTTTTCCAAGTTTGGAATTACAAAAATTCTGAAAGTAAATAGAAGAAGTTGATATATTGTCTTTCCCTTTTGTTATCAATAATAAAAATTTAACCTTCCTTTAAAATCAATGAACATAAAATTATATCTCTTCACAATTATCTGGAGGAGTATATGAGATTTCTTAAATAATTTTCAAAACAAATTGACATTGAGCCTTATTTCCACTTAGCCCAATATTATCCTGATTTTTTGTAACAAATTGGCCCAGAACCATCATCAGCAGCTTGGGCTCATCAGCACATAAATGGAATGTGAAGGCATATCTCACAAAATGAGAAAAAAAGTATTTTTTCTTAAATTGCTTATATTACCCATAATCATTTAAATTATTTTTTTAGATTTTAAATGAAATTTTCAAAATATTTATGAAAATGTTTATCCTAAAAGGTAAGCTTCAATCTTGCCTTAATCTGAATGAAAATTTATTTGCAAACAAAATGAAAGATATTTTCAATGTAGAAAAAAAAAGACTTCAAAATCAATTTTTAACTTATACTGTGAATAATATTATTCATGGCTGGAATATTTAAATATGATTTATGGAAAAAAAAGTCATTTTTCAATATTTTTAAAAAAGATACATTAAGTGGTGCTTTACAATTTTATAATTATAAAATTACTGATCTTCAATAATACAACATTGGTGGTAAAGACTGTCCACTATACTCAAAACATCAAGGTAATGGGAATAATAAGATTATAATATCAAAAGGTAACAAGGTTGTAGTTGTTTTGTAAATGTGGGAGTCACTAAATTTCAGAGATCTAATCATTATTTTAGTGGAATTGTGTGATGTTTTTAAAAAACAAATTGAAAATTATTTTTTAAAAGAAGGATTACAAGTTTTAGGGTCTTACCATAGATGGTCTAAAAATGTTATTATTACTCATAAAGATATTATTTGACATACTTCAAGAACTGTCAATCTTAGTGCATGTTGTGGTGTTTTATCTGATACTGTCTGTATAATGTCATTAAGTAGTATAGTTGGTGCCTATTAATCACCTTTGTAATATCCATTATTAATTCAATATATGCCTTTTAGACACCAAAGTATGATCTATTGCCTGTTGGAAATTATGCAAACAGCACTATATAAAGAATTCAAGTTGGTCCTAATGATTCAGCTATGAGCTATGCTTCATGATGAAAACTTGTCCCACCAAAGTTCCAACACAGGTTTGACTCAGGTTAGACCACAGGTACTAAACAACCACTTGACTGCAAGTCATCTAACTTTTGACCTGGTGACAGTATTTTTTGAGGAAACTTATTTAAATGATACTTTATTAATTCAAGTTGATCAATGAAAATTGATTGACAATATCACAATTCTTAAATACAATAATTTTATTAAAAACTTTCAGATTACATATAAAAGAAATCATTGCTTTTTCTATTACCTGCAACTGTTTTTAAAGAATTATAAACTATGTTTCAGCTAATATTTTATGGCAGTGAACTCTGGTTTTTGCCTGAAGAACAGAGTTCATCATCCTATTTTCACACTCTGTTTGCACCAATCCCCATCCCTTTCTATTCTGTTAAAACATGCTTGTCTTCCCTCCCCACCCCTTTTGCTATCCTCCCAGCCCCATTGTATGAAATCCTCTTTTTATCCCCATTTCACTCCTCCCAACCTCTCCCCAACCCTTTTCTTCATTCAAAATACCTCAGAAACCCTTTATCTTCCCTTCCAACTTATTCCCAAACTTTTTGCAACCCCATATACCCTTCCTCATCCTCTTTTTCCAGCCTCCCCAACCCTTGTAGCCCCATTCCTCCCCTTTACCTTGCCTCCACAATTCTTGAACCCCAATTTCCTCCCTTTCAAATTAGTCCCTATTTCCGTATATAACCACAAAGTGTTAGGGATGAATAGGGAGGTAAGTGAAGTAGAAGGAGAGGGGTGGAGAGGGAGAGGAAAATGTGGATAGGGGTTGAAAATGATGACAAAGGGAGTGAAAAGGGTTGGGAGAAAGATGAGGTAAGGATAAAGGAATATTTCAAAGGGAGAAGAGTGGGGTATTCTTGAGAAGGAGTAGAAAAACATGATAAAAGAAGATAGTAGTAAAAAATAAATATACAAAAAATATAAAATATATAAAATATGTTACAAAGAGTGGGAACAGAAATTCCTTGAATCCTAAAAATCCAGGACTCTTATACTATTATTTTCTTCATTTACTTAAATCAAATAAAAATCTAAATTTTAATATTTTTAAAATTTTGAAGATGAAGGGAAATAAATTTTAGTAAATATTAGTGTCAGCCAGGCTATAGACTTATCTAGTAAAATAATTAATTACCTTACTGAGATGAAGCCACACCTTTTTCCTTATGAATAATTAATTATTTATTGCTTACTTATGTATTACTTACAATTAACTAGCTAAGTAAATTAAGTAATTTTAATAATTAATAAAAATAAATTTTCCATACATTTTTACTCCCTTACACCATGCTCAATAATACAGTTGGGAAGGGAATAAAAATAGTATTAAAAATAAAATAAAATCTAAAAAAATTCAAATTCCTTTATTAAGAAATTTAAATTTCCATTAAAACAACATTCTTAATCAAATGTTTTATACTGAGTGTGACAATCTAAGGAACTGAAGTTTTATTTCAAATAAAAATGATACCTTTTATTGACACACCATTAAGTATATCTTTTTATATTTCACATACTCTCTTTATATTTAGTTTTTTCCTCTCACACCCTTTTATTAGGTAGTGTTAACTCCATGTTTTTATCTCTCACATTTTACCTATAAAAGGCCCTCCATGTTTGTACTTTTCAAGTCATTCCAAGACTTACTTATTTAATTAAAACATTCAAGACACTTAAAATATTTATTACTATTTCTTATTGTTTTATTATTTACAAATAAGTAATTATAATTCATTAATTATTATATAATTTATAAATTTTCTACCTCTTATATTTGAGTAAAACCAATAAAAGATATAAGTATGTACCTTAAACTTTGATATCCAAAAAACTCCCCTGTTACCACCATTTGACCACCGTGAAAAACCTTCTAGACATAAAAGACCCCTTGAAAACTGAGGCCCTTTCCAAGTAGTCAATGGCGCATGGATATCTTGAAGCCAGCAACAAAGAGACCATCAATGATGAGGTGCCAATAAGGACAGGTATATGATGAAGACAACAAATGTCATCAGCCACGTGACTTAATTTTTGCTGCAACTGGGAATTGAACCGCGCTCCAAAAATTAAGCTTATATATTGACAATAGTCATATATATATGTGGTAATTATATTGATTTCTATTTGTGGGTCACTTTGCACTTTTCATAGTTTACGTATTTCTTTTTACTCAGCACTCTGTAAGTGGAATTAACTTGCTCATTTTACAGGGGGAGGTGTGTCAGCCTAGATATCCCTATGACTGAGTATTTCTTATGCTTAAAATAAGATAACCTTAAGTAAATTAAGCTTATATCTTAAAAAAAGGTTAAAATAATAATATATATATTTATATTATATATATATATAATTATTATTCTATTATATAACTTATAGTAGTTTAAATAGCTTATCCATAGCCTAATAATACTTATTAAGGTGTAAATGGAGTCATAATATACTTATCTTAAGTGATATGAAGTAATTATTGACATGCATAAGCTTATATGTATACATAAATCTCATATTCAGTGAAATATGCAGAATATTATGTATATTTAGGTATATAAGTGGGTTTTAGCCCCTTAATAGCCTATAGCCTTTGTTTTTCTGCTTATTTTAGGCCATATGGACAAAATCAGTGGACTCACAACGCCTACAGAAGCATAGACATCTATATCAGTGGCATACACTCAGTTTGGACAACTTAATTTACTTCCTTGGATGGTTATTCACGGATTTATGGGTTGAAAGGTCATTTCTGAGTTAATATGGATGCTTGGGGATGTTATTGGGGGCTTGGACATTTTATTTGGTTCCTTTATATGCTTTTGGTTTCATTAAATCTCTTTTTGATTGTTTATTTTACCTGTTTCTGTATGGTATCCGCTTTTATCTGGATTTTCTATTTGTGGTATAGATCTGTTTTATCATTAATTGTGATGGAGGGTCCTTACTGGGGGTCTAAGTGTTGAATCTGCTTGAAGTGGAAGCCATGGGGAGGTGATGGGCCCTCACAGTGCTCTAATTGCCGGGGATAGCAGTGTCATCATCTGGATTGAAGGTCTGTGCACTCCAGTGGATTTGGGTATAAGTAAGGAGAAATTTTGACAGTTATTTATCATCATTCAATTACTACAATACAATTATTAGCATTCAGAAATATATTATAAAGCCATTATAAATTGATATTATCTTTATATAAGCTATAACTATATTTTATTCACCTATTTTCCACCACTAGCACGCATTTAAATCCAAGTATTGTGAGTTTTATTTGAGTATAACTATTTTATTAGTCTTCCCCTGAGGTTTAATCACTAAATCATTTATTAATAAGTAGTAGGACCATAAATAAACACTATTATATCATACTTATATACCAGACTATACTGACAAGGTGTCTGGTAGATTAAAATTTTTATTTTCCTAGTTGACAAAGATAAAACTATACTGTTCTTAGTCCTAGACACCACAGGAAATCTAGGGGTGAATTGCTAGCAATCCCCTCTCTTGAAATTTAGAGTTTTCCTTAAATATGCCAGGTTTATGAATAATTTATAGACAAAAGTAAATTAGAGTTAGATTTACATTTATTCTCAGATTGATTATAGACAGAATATCAACTGATTCCAAATTATGCACAAGTTGATCCTCCAGAACTTGATTTTGGTCCTCTGATGAGCACAAATTGAGCACAAATTGATCTAACCTAAGCTTATGCATATATAATAATTCAGGATACTTGCTCTATTAAATTTGATAATAAAATAAAATATTGATGAATTTATATAAAAAAAATTATTATGTAAGATATTAAATTATAAATTTAGGCATCATAGGAGGGCACTTAATAGAGCTTAATTATACTATGTGACACCTTAATATTGTATCACACAGTTTGAAACATTTAAAACAAAATGAGTCATGATGGGCAATGAAATTTCTTGGACAGACACTTTCAAAATTAATACTGACCATAATACACAAGTATGAAACCTTGGAATCTATCCAATAAAAGATTTTCCTTCTGACAAATGGATTTTTCTCAGCTACTCCCTGATAAAAAGTGTCCTTCTGAGGTTTTTCTGACCTTCAGGGGGGTAATTTGGCCACATCACACTACTTCTATTTCCATGATTGACCAAAAAATCATCCTCATTTCCATCTAAAGAGCTGATCTCATCTGACTGTGGCTGATCAAAGGGGTCCACCACAAGTTTAGCCAAAATTTTGGTGAACACTTTTTTGATGGATAGTGACTAACTGGTGCTTTCCGAAATCGTCCACCTCAAGTTAGGCTAAACTTCAGGAGGATAAATTTATTATGAATACCAAATTAACTGAAGAATACTTTTTCCCTAGCTACTCTGCATCATAAAAGTGTCCAACTGAGGTTTAGCCATAATTCAGGTAGACACTTTTGGAAAGGCACAGTCTGATGGTTTTCATATCTATATATGGCAATAAGTATCAGTTTTTTATCAACATGGAACTAGAATTAATTTAATATTGCCAAATTTTCCACCTTAATTTTGGCCAAAATACAGGTGGAAATTTTTATGAGGATTACTTGATGAAATGAAGAAGACTTGCAATTACTTTCCATCATAAAATTTTCAAACTTAAGTTTATCAAAATTGTGGTGACACTTTTTCCAGATCCAGTCATATGGGATCAACTCTCTATATGGCAATGAGAATCAATTTTTAGTCAATCATGGAATTAGAAGTAATTTTATATGGAAAAACGTTCCACCTGATTTTTGGCCAAAAATAAGTTGGAAATGTTTATGAGGAATACTAGATTAACTAAAGAAGACTTGCACCCTACTAATGTCCATCATAAAAGTGTCCACCAGAAGAATTCTCAAACTTGTGGTTGACACCTTTGGCCTGGTCCAGCCATATGGGATCAATTCTGTGTATGGAAATGAGGATTTAATTTGGTCAATCATGTTACTAGAAGTAATTTGATATAGATAAAGTGTCCAACTAAATATTGGAAAAAATCAGTTGAAAACTTCATTTCGTTTTTCAAAAAATCAAATTAAGTAAAATTTTATTCCTGATGATGCCCATTTTATCCAAAAGCTCTTCTGAGCCTTGAAAGTAGGCATTTAGCTTGAATTTTGAATTTCATATAAAATCCCTATTATTCAACCTATTTTATTTTATCCCTTTTTTTCTTTTAGATATCAATTAATTTTATGTAAAACAAATCATTTTCATAATTTTTTACCTGTATTTAATAAAATTATTAAAGGTTTAACATCACCCTGTAAGCTTTTGGCACATGTTTTTTTGCTATACTAATAAAAATAATAATATACTGGTAACAAAAAATTGATCAAATGATAAAATATTAATAAAACAGAAAGATCAAATACCAGTGGATATGTTTTAAAAAAATACCAGTTGCACTGAAGAAGAGCTGCACCCTAGATACTCACCATCAAGAAAGTGTCCAGCACAAGTTCGGCCGAACTTGTGCTGGACACTTTTGGTCAGTTGCAGTCATATGAGATCAATTCTCACTATGGCAATGAAAAAAAGTTTTTGGATAAAAAACTTCACTAGAAGTAGTTTTACATAGCCAAATTTTCTACCTATATTTCCTCCAAACCACAGGTGCACAATTTTTTATCTTTGAAAAAAAGTCAATTTAGTACAATTTATCCCTGATGGCTCTCATTCGCTTCAACACTTCTACTGGCCTTTGATAGTAGGAATATTACTTGGATTTCTTTTTTCATATTTGATCCCTTTAACTTAATTTTTTATTCCTAATATTTCTTTTGGATATCAATTAATAATTTTTAAAATAAACTAATTTCATATTTTTATACATTTATTTAAAAATATTATAAATGGCATAACATCACCTGGTATGCATTTGGCACATGAGTTTTTTCTATACTTATAAAATTAATAATATAATGGCGACCAAAAATTAATCAAATGATATTAATGAGTGAGGAACAAATATAAAATACTAGTAGACATGTTTGTAAGAAATACTAGATGAACTGAGGAAAAATTTTACCCTAGCTACTCTCCATCATAAAAGTGTCCAGCACAAGTTTGGCTGAACTTGTGCTGGACACTTATGGTCAGGTGCAGTCAGATGGGAGCAATTCTCTCTATGGAAATGAAGATAAATTTTTGATATAAAATTACACTAGAAGTAGTTTGATATGGAAAAATTTTCATGCTGAAGTTTTGGTAAAGCTCAAGTAGATTTTTTTTTATTTTTACAAAAAAGAAAATTTAGTGCAAGTTTAGCCCTGATTGTGCTAATTTGATTCAACATCTCTTTTTTATGTTTATGGCAGGAATTTAACTTGTATTGTAATTTTCTTCTTTGATTTCTTTTATTTTACTTTATTCCTCTCATATTGCTTTTGGATAGAAGTTTATTTTTTGTAAAATAAATCATTTTCATATTTTTTTACCTTTATTTAAAAATATTATAAAAGGTGTAACATCACCCAGTATTCATTTGGCACACAAGTTTTAGCTATACTGATAATATTAATAATATAATGGTGACAAAAAATTAATCAATTGATAAATATGAGTGAGGAACAAAGATTTAATAACAGTGGAAATGTTTATAAGAAATTTCAGATGATTAAAAATGACTTGCACCCTGGCTACTCTTCATGATAAAAGTGTCCAGCACAAGTTTGGCCAAACTTGTGCTGGACACTTTTGGTTGCATGCCGTCAGACGCAATCAATTATTTTTATGGAAATGGGACTGAATTATCACTCCATCATTGCACTGAAAGTAGTTTTATATAGACAAATTGTCCCCTGGAGGTTTGTCAAAACCTAAGGTAGACAAATTTTTCCTTTGGTAAAAAGTAAATTTGATCCATGTTAATCTATGATGGTTCCCATTTTTTCTGAAGCCTCTACTGGCTCATGATAGCAGAAATTATACTTAATATCTTTATTTCATGTTTGATCTCTTTAATTTTAATCTTACCCTTTTATTTATCCTTTAGCTTTTAAATATCATTTTTTTTTTGGTAAAACTGATAACTTTCACATTTTTTTACATTTATTATATTATATTATTAAAGTTGTAAAATCATTCAGTGTACATTCATTACACATGTTTTTTCTATACTAAAACATTAATAATATAATGGTGACTAAAAAATAATCAAATAATAAATATGGATGACACAGAAAGATCAAATACCCATAGACATTTTTAAAATGAATATAAGATTGACTGAAGAAGACTTGCACCCTAGCTACTCTCCATCATAAAAGTGTCCAGCACAATTTCAGCTGAGCTTGTGCTGGACACTTTTGGTTGCATGCAGTCAGATGGGATAAATTTACTCAATGGAAGTTAAAATGAATTTTTGCTCAATCATTGCACAAGAAGTAGCTTTATACTGATATACTATCCTCCTGATTTTTTGGAAAACCTCAGGTGGACACTTTTATTAATTTTAAAAAAAAGAAAACATATTCCAAATCTAGAACTGGTGGTGCAAATTTGGTCTGAAAACTCAAATTATCTTTGATGGCAGAAATTTTATTTGAATGTTTAATTTCATATTTAATCACTTTTATTTTACTTTTTTATTCCTGTTTTTGCTTTCAAATATCAATTTATTTATTGTAAAACTAATACTTTTCATATTTTTTTTATTTTTATTTAATAAGATTATGAAAGATGTAGCATCTCCCAGTATGCATTTGGCTTACAAGTTTTTTCAATACTAATAACATTAATATTATAATGGTGAAAAACAATGAATCAAATGATAAATATGAATGAAACAGAAAGATCATATAAAAGTGGATTTGTTTATAAGGAATACCTGATGAACTGAAGAAGACCTGCACCCTAGATACTCACCATCATAAAAGTGTCCAGCATAAGTTCGGCCAAACTTGTGCTGGACACTTTTGGTTGCATGCAGTCAGATGGGATAAATTTACTCTATGGAAATCAAAATGAAATTTTGCTCAATCAATGCACAATAAGTAGTTTGATATTGCCAAAATGTCCTCCTGATTACTTTTCAAAACTCATCAGGACACTTTCTTTGGTTTGATAAAAAAGAAAATATAGTGCAAGTTTAGCCCTGGTGGTGCACATTTGATCTAACACCTCTACTTGTTATTGATAGTGGGAATTTTCCTTAGATTTTTTTTTCTTATTTTATCCCTTTTATTTTACTTTTTTATTACTCATATTGCTTTGGATATCAAATTTTAATTTTTAAAATAAATAATTTTCATACTCTTATACCTTTATTTAATAATATATGATTAAAGGTGGAACACCACCTGGTATGCATTTTTCACACAAGTTATTACTATAGTAATAACGTTAATAATATAATGATGACAAAAAATTAATCAAATGGTAAATTTAAATGACACAGAAAGATCAAATTCCAGTGGAAATGTTTATAAGAAATCCCTTTTGAGTTTAAGAAGATTTGCTGTATGCCTACTCTCAATTATAAAAGTGTCCAGCACAAGTTCAGCCGAACTTGTGCTAGACACTTTTGGTTGCATGAAGTCATATGAGATAAATTCTCTCTATGGCAATAAAAATGATATTTCACTCATCTATTGAAGAATAATGTTTAATATTATAAAATTTCCCCCTGGAAGTCTGTCAAAACCTCAGGTCAAAATTTGTTAGCTATACATAAAAGTAAGTTTAGACCAAGTCTTGACCTAGGGGTCCCCAACTGTCCCAACACCACTTCTGGCTCATGATAGTAAAAATTTTACTTGTATTTTTTATTTCGTATTTGATCCCATTTATTTTCATTTTACTTTTCTATTACTCTTTTTAATTTTAAATATCAATTTATTTTTTTAAAAACTAAACATATTCATATTTTTTTAACTTTATATAATAATATTATTAAAGTTGTAAAATCACCAATTTTGCATTTGGCATGCAGGTTTTTGCTATACTAGAAACATGAATAATATATATGGTGATAAAAAATTAATTATAAGATAAATATGAATGATAAAAAAATATTAAAAACCCAATAGAAATGTGAAAAAAAAAACTGATGTACTGAGAAACACTTCCACCCTAGCTACTCTCCATCATAAATGTGTCCAGCACAAGTTTGGCCAAACTTGTGCTGGACACTTTTGTTCAGGTGCAGTCAGATGGGATCAATTCTCTCTGTGGAAATTAAATTAAAAAAATTCTAAATAATTACATTCGAATTAGTTTGGTATGGATGAATTATCCACCTTGAGTTTTTCCAAACCTCAGGTGAAAAATTTTTTATCTTTAAAAAAAATTAAATTTTATCAAATTTAGCCCTGATGGCACCCATTTGTTTCAACACCTCTACTGGCTCTTGAAGGCAGGAATTTTTCTTGATTTTTCTTTTTCATATTTGATCTCTTTTACATTACTTTTTTATCACTCATGTTACATTTGGATATTAATTTATAATTTTGGAAAAGAAATCATTTTCATATTTTTTTAACATTTTTTAATAATATTATAAAAGGTGTAACATAACATGGCATGCATTTGGTGCACAAGTTTTTTCTATACTAATAAAATTAATAATATTCTAATGACAAAAATTAATCAGATAATAAAATATGAATAACACAGAAAGATCAAATACCATTTGACATGTTTTAAAAAAATAACAGTTGCACTGAAAAAGACCTGCACCCTAGCTACTCTCCATCATAAAAGTGTCCAGCACAAGTTTGGCTGAGCTTGTGCTGGACACTTTTGGTCAGGTGCAGTCAGATGGGATCAATTCTCTCTATGGCAATGAAAAAAATTATTTGATAAGAAACTTCACTAGATGTAGTTTGATATAGCTGAATTATCCACCTAGAGTTCATCCAAACCACAGCTACACAATTTTTTATCTTTAAAACAATCAATTTAGTAAAATTTATCCCTGATGGCTCTCATTTGCTTCAACATCTCTACTGGCCTTTGATATTAGCAATAATACTTGGAGTTCGTTTTTCATATTTAATCCCTTTAACTTAATTTTTTATTCCTCATATTGCTTTTGGATATCAATTAATAATTTTTAAAATAAATTATTTTAATATTTTTATACATTTTTTAATAATATTATAAAAGGTGTAAAATCAATCAGTATTGATTTGGCACACGATTTTTTGCCATACTTATATAATTAATAATATAATTAAGACAAAAAATTAATCAAACAATATGTATGAGTGAGGCACAAAGATAAAATACCAGTAGACATGTTTGTAAGAAATACCAGATGAAATGAAGAAAAATTCTACCCCAGCCGCTCTCCATCATAAAAGTGTCCAGCACAAGTTCGGCCGAACTTGTGCTGGACACTTTTGGTCATGTGCAGTCAGATGGGATCAATTCTCTGTATGGAAACAAAAAATTTTTTTATCAAATTTCACTAGAAGTAGTTTGGTTTAGCTGACTCATCCACCTGCTGTTCTGCCCAATATCAGGAGTATAATTTTTTATCTTTAAAGAAAAGGTCACTTATTACAATTAAGCCCTGATGGCTCCCATTTGCTTTAACACCTCTACTGGCTCTTGATAGCAGGAATTTTACCAGTATTTTTTTCATATTTGAACTCTTTGACTTTTATTTTACTCTTTTATTCCTTTTTTTACTTTTAAATTTCTATTTAATTTTTGCAAAACTAATCCTTTCCATATTTATTTATGTCTATTTTAAAAAATTATTGAAGGTATAACTTCACATGTTATGCATTTGGCACACAAGTTTTTTCTATACTAATAACATTAATAATATAATGGTGATAAAATATTAATCGGATGATAAATATGAAAGATACAGACTGATCAAATACCAGTAGACATGTTTATGAGAAATACAAGATGAAGGAACTGAAGAAAATTTCCACCCAAGCTACTCTCCATCATAAAAGTGTCCAGCACAAGCTTGGCCATACTTGTGCTGGTCACTTTTAGTCACGTTCATTCAGATGGGATCAATTCTCTATATGGCAACAAAAAAACATTTTTTTATTAAACTTCACTACAAGTAGTTTTGTTTAGCTGAATCATCCACCTGTTGTTCTTCCCAACCTCAGGTGTATAATTTTTTATCTTTAAAAAAAATTTCACTTATTACAATTTAGCCCTGATGGCTCCCATTTGTTTCAACACTTCTACTGGCTCTTGAGAGCAAGAATTTTACTAGTATTTTGTTTTTCATAATTGATCTCTTTAAGATTAATTTTACCTTTTTATCCCTCATATTGCTTTTGTATATCAATTTATTTTTTGTAAAACAAATCATTTTCATATTTTTTTACCTTTATTTAATAATATTATAAAAGGTGTAACATCACCCAGTATGCGTTGGGCACACGAGTTTTTGCTATACTTATAATATTAATAATATGATGGTGACAATAAATTAATCAAATGATATATATGAGTGAGGCACAAAGATCAAGTACCAATGGACATGTTTATAAGAAATACTAGCTTAACTGAAGAAAAATTCTACACTAGCTACTCTCTGTCATAAATGTGTCCAGCACAAGCTTGGCCGAACTTGTGCTGGACACTTTTTGTCACATGCAGTCTGGTGTGATCAATTCTCTCTCAATCATTGAACTAGAAGTTGTTTGATATGGCTAAATGGTTCTGCTGAAGTTTTTTTAAACCTCAGATTGTCACTTTTTTGTTTTTAAAAAAAAATTATAGTTCAAGTTTAGTGCCACTGGTGGGCATTCACCCCATCATGTCTACTTGCTCTTGATGGGAGGAATTTCACTTTAATTTTTTATTTCATATTTGATCCATTTAATTTTACCTTTTTATCCCTCATATTGCTTTTGGATATCAATTTATTTTTTGTAAAACAAATCATTTTCATATTTTTTTACCTTTATTTAATAATATTATAAAAGGTGTAACATCACCCGGTATGCGTTGGGCACACAAGTTTTTGCTATACTTATAATATTAATAACATAATGGTGACAAAAATCAATCAAATGATAAATATGAGTGAGGCACAAAGGTCAAATACCAATTAATCAATAGTTCTTTTTAATATTATAAATTTTTTGATTAAATAAAATGGTAATAATGAATTATATTTTTCATCCACAATTCCACTCTAATGATTCCCACTGCACAAAAAGGGTTCACTTGGTCCTTTCTTTACTGCTTGTGCATATATTTTATTGCCCACAGTACTACAATTTTTTGTAGTGATTATCCCACATCTGATTCAGGAATATTTTTAAACAATATAAGTTTTTTTTACAAAAGACTTTATCATATCCAATATCCCACAAAAAATACAATCTGTTTTTGTATTAAAGCCCGTTAATTATTAAGAAATTGTTAAAATAATTAGATTAGACCCTGGCACAGCTAGATCCATACCAACCAACCTAAAGTCTTTTCAATATTGAAAACAATTAAATAAAATTATGATATCATACTAAATTATGGGCACCAACCATAATTCAGCACTTCTCATTTGCTCTGCTACAAAATGAGTGCATGTAGCATTTTTCTAACATCAGACTGTTTTTCTTCCTTCCCTCACACCTTTAGTCCAGAATGAAAATTTAGTATGAGTTTTGGTCAAAATGGTTTGCCATTGTTATCTGTATGCAATATGAATTCATATTGCATATTTCTATTTATGCATAAAATATACTCTTTAAGCATCATTTTTTTTGCATTTTAATCATTATGCATATTTATCTATATTCATATGCATATTCATTATACAGATTTATATGCATATTAATATATTTTATTCATATACATATATGCACCTTTTTTTTGCATATTCAATATGCATATTTTTTATGCATAATCATAATGCATATTTTTTATGCATATTTATTCTTCATAGTCATTATGCATACACTTTGGATAGGCATTTCACATCAATTTTTAGCATGCAATAAGTATCCACCATGCAAATTCAAATGCATATGCATCTATATCATACACGCAACATATATTCAAGTTTAATATTTGAATATTAAGGTATGCTAAGTGATGTTGTTCAACCTTTTGCCAAACCTGAGATTAACTGATGTTCAATGTGGTTCTTAAGCTCTACTCAAGGAGGGATTGTTCTGGATTCAATCTGTGACAGTTTATTTTTTCAACGTTTTTTCATCAGATTTAAAAACATCTTTCTGTCAGTTTCAGGATGGTTTCCCAACAGTTTCCTGAAAAATTCCTGATAGTTTCAAGTAGAGGGAACTGCTAGCAGTTCACCCCCAGATTTCCTGTGGTGAGAAGTAATATAATTTTTTTTAATTATTATATTATATTTTTTTTTCAGTTGACTTTGTCCTGATAAATTAAAATAATATTATTGTTCCAGTTGACAAATTGTCTTGACAATAAAAATTAAAAACTAATAAAAATAAATTATATTAAAATTATTTCAGTCCACATCAAGTCCTGTTAATTAAATATCCTTCAGTTGATTTTAATCCTGATAATTATCAAAATTTAATTTGCTGATTAAAAATTAATTTTCTTCAGTTGATTTTTTTTAATCCTGATTATAAAATTATTTTGAATTAATAAAAATTGTGATAATTATTTCAGTTGATTTTTGTCCTGAAGATTTTATATATTTTTAATGTATATTTTTTTTAATCAAAGCAAAATAAAAATTAATACATCTTAATATTTCCTTCCCTCAGTTCAGGTTAAATTTAAAAAATGACTGATCCAGATGTTTCTGCTACCTGTGAAGATGAATTAGATCTGATTGATTTTGATAAAGCTACTTCTGTAAGTTCTCCCTTGACTAAAAAATTGGCTCAAATTAATCAATCATTGGACCAATCAGGATGTGGAAATGGAGGAGGTGGAAATACTAGTGGAGACAAATGCTCAGGAACAAAAGACTTCCATCAACCCCCCATAAGGACTTCCAAAAGGCTTCAAAATAAAAAAATGTGTCTACCTCAGCAAGTAAAGAGCCTCTCCACCCACATAAAGGAACTCAGAACAGAGAACTTAAGACTTAGATCAAGAACAGATGCACTAGAAGAAAAGGTAAGAAAAATAGATGCCTTTCTTCAAGAGAAGAGGAGACCTCCTCCCCCCAGGAATCTTCCACAATTGGCTCCCCAGCAACCAGAAAAGGTGGAAATATCAAAGTGGAAGTGAGATTTGTTAAACACCCAGTGTGATTATCTATCTCAACATCAGCAGCCTCAAATGCCTCAGGCAGGCCCATCAAGACCCATTCAATTCAACCCCACACATCCTCACCCTTATCAAGGAGGCAGAAAAAGGAAAAAAT
This sequence comes from Hemileia vastatrix, assembly GCA_030280995.1. Lineage (NCBI taxonomy): Eukaryota > Fungi > Basidiomycota > Pucciniomycetes > Pucciniales > Zaghouaniaceae > Hemileia > Hemileia vastatrix. The sequence goes on from JASXTE010000012.1 coordinate 26,561,046, forward strand.
ATTCAGATCTTTCCCAAGCCTTTGTAAGCCCCTCTATTGAATCTCAAATACCATTTCTTATTGCTGATTCAGTTCCTTCAGGTAATTTTGGAAGAGGAGATGAAACTGTGAGACTAGTAGAGGCTGATAAGAGTAGACAAATCACTCAATATTCTAATGTATCTAATCCTTTTGTTTTAATTGCTACTTCAATTATAAATCCTGATATGGCTATTATTGATGAAAAACTTGATCCTGAGTTTTATGAGAATCTGGAAAGTTGCTCCATTTCTTTATTGAGAAACACTCCAGATGTGGCAAAAATTAATGATGAATATTTGAGAGATATTATTGCTAAACAAAATCATATCATGAACAACATGCAATTGACTCAGAAATATAATATTCTGTTAACTGAACATGGTTATCAAGCATTGAGGAGTGAGTTACAGAGAGTTTCTGATGATTTGTTTCATTACAAAGTAACTCATGAAAAGAAAGTTGCTTTATGGAAAAATATTAAGAATGGTTTGTTTAAAGTAAAAAATACTGTGTCCATCTGTTTCCAGGAGCTAGAGGGACACAATATGAACTTAGAAAGATTGCGTAACCATTATTCATCTTTACGAAATAAGAATCAATTATTTTTTGCAACCACCAATAAGAATTTATCTAGTATTCCAAGAGTAAAAACTAGGTTAACAACCATTGAGGAGAAATTGAATTCATTGTTATATAATCAAAAGCTTTCTGACATTTCTTTGAAAGAACCTGTTGAGCAGGATACCCCAATTTTACCTGTTCCTATTTCATCCAAAGAAAGATTAGTTCCAGAAATACCTGTTGATATCACTTAGTTTCCATCAAAAATTGATGATGTACCTGGATCATCCACAGAAGGATCAAACGATGAAATTACTGCCCAATCAGAGAAGTTACAGCTACTTCTCCCTCAGAAATAAAATTGTAATAAGGAGACTACTTCAAATCAAAAGAATTGGCCAAAACTTGACCAGTATCCAACATTTGATGGTGATTCTTCTTCTGATTGGCAGCAATTCATTTGCAGAATTGATAATCTGAAAAATTCTTACCAATTCCCAGATAAGGAAATTTTGTCTAAGTTGATTTCTTTGTTTACCAATGTAGCCCTAATGTGGTATTAATCTTTTCTCTTGAATAGGAATGACTACTCATGGGAAGATTGGAAGAAATTGATTAAAGCACAATTTGGTGGCTCCAAGTTTAGGATGGCTCAACAAAGGCAGTATGAGGAAACTAGATATAGCTCTTCTACTTATAAACCTATTAAGTTCTTAATGAAACTTGTAAAAATCTTGAGGGCAATGGACCCAAAAATGGAGTTTGAGTTATGGAAAGACAGGATCCTTTATAAATTACAAATGTCTTTGAGAGACTTGATAGTGGCTAGGACTGAGTTCTCCAAAGAACCTTCTTCTTTCATGAATACTTCTAATGAGATCCTTGTAAACAAAAAGTGTGATGCCAGAAGATTCATTCCTAGAACCCCGTTGCAGAAACACCCCACTTACCAACATAAACCTCTGTAAAAGGTTGGTAAACCTCCTTCCCCTGTTGCACCTAAAAATTATGCAACAAACACTTGCTTCAAGTGCAACAAGCCTTGGCAGAAAGGCCATGTTTCTCACAAGAAGATAAATCTTGTTGAACAAAATGAGGAGCATGCTGATGACACAATAGCACTGGATGATACTTCAAGTAATTGTGCCAGCAATATTTCATATAATCTCAAGAAGAAATCTGGATGCTGGAAGAAGATATTCATTATTTAAATACTATTGATATTAATAATAATGATTTATCTACATTTGAGGATGCTGTGATCATAAAGAACATTGAGGATAGCTCAATTGTTATTGCCCCTCTCAAGGCACCAGTCTTGATCAATGGAACCAGAATTGAAGTTTTTCTGGATTCTGGAGCTGGAGGAAGTGTAGTATCTGAAAAAGCACTTGCCTCAGTGGATCAAGACTATAAATCAAAACTTATGCCTATCATTTCTGAAAATTTGAGAGGTTATGGCTTGGTTTGTTTTCCATTGGTAAATACAAAGCCACAGTGTTTTTTAAATATAACCATGGTTTTGTAAGAGCTTTTTGTGATTTTGTTGTCATGAAAAATTATAACTTAAGCAGTTAGTTTATTATAGGAAATGATATTTTAACCAAGTATGGCATAAAATTGGATCCTTCAAACCAATTTTTCACAATGGGGATGAATGGAAAGAGAAAATTTAAGATTTCCTCCCAAAAAATTATTAAAACAAGAATTTAACACATGTAATTCTGTGATTCAATATAAAGGAAGATCTACAAAAGAAATGCATGTCCTTGTGTCTGAAATTTAGAATGCTTCATTTGGAGAACAACTTTCTGGTGAGGATAAAGATTCCATCATTAAATTGATAAAATCTTTTCCAATGGCCTTTTCTCATGTGTCACATAAACTAGGATTGGTTAAAGGAGAAATGAAACTTTCATTATCTTGTCCATTAATAACATACCACCTAGTTTAAAGAAGAAGCCTTATCCTGCTTCTCCCACGAAGAGAAAAGACATTGAAGACAATATTTCTACCCTTTTAAAGATGAAAATTATTGAAAAGGTAGTTGAGACACCTAAATATTGTGTTATCTCACCTGTCCTTATTTCTTATGAGAAAGATAAAGCCAGGTTATGTGGTGATTATAGAGCATTAAATACTTATACTGTTGATAATATCTATCCTTTACCAAGAATTAGCTCTATACATTCTACCTTACAAGGTACCAAATATATCAGCTGTCTGGATGGTAAAAAGGGATATCACCAGGTACCTGTTGAGAAGAATTCCCAGAATTTTCTGATGATATCTACTCATATGGGTATTTATAAGTATGTTAGGATGCCATTTGGCCCTAAAAATTCCCCTTCAGTTTTTCAAAAAGTTATGGATAACACATTCCATCAGGAGATAATTGAAGAATGGCTGATAGTTTATATTGATGATATCATTATATTCTCAAAAACATTTGAGGATAATCTTAACCACCTTTGTTAAGTGTTCCACAAAATGGATGAAATAAATATGACACTTTCTTTGAAGAAATGTAAATTTGGTTTTCATTCTTTAAAATTACTTAGTCATGTTGTTTAAGGGTTACAAATATGTGTTGACCAAAACAAAGTGGCAGCCATACAACATGTGAAGGCTCCTACTACAGTTAGAGGGCTCCAAAATTTTTTGGGAATGTGTGGATACTATAGACAGTATATTATAAATTACCAATTCATAGCTTTACCCCTTACCCAATTGACTAGAAAAGATGTTGCTTTTGTCTGGAATGGTGAAAGACAGAGAGTTTTCAACACTATGAAACACTGTTTGATGTCAGCACCAATTCTTTCTTTACCTGACTTTAATCAACCATTTGTTTTGTACACTGATGCCAGTTTTATTGGTCTTGGTTCTGCCCTCCATCAAAAAAAGTGATGAATGATAAAGTATCAGAAGTAGTAATTTTTTATATTTTAAGAACCTTGAGAAATAGTGAAGTGAAATATGGGGCCTCTCAGCTTCAATGTTTAGCCATAGTGTGGGCTCTAGAAAAGCTACATTATTACCTAGATGACCAGAAATTTGAACTTGTCACTGACTTTAGTGCAGTTAAATCCCTTTTAAACTTGAAAACACCTAACATAAATATGTTAAGATGGAAGTTAGCTGTTCAGGAATACAGAGGGAGAATGACAATTTTTCATAGGGCTGGTATTGTTCACTCAAATGTGGATATGATATCAAGGTTACCTTTACCAAATGATGACTCTAATCCTGCTTATGATCCTGAGGATGAAATTTTTCATATTCATGGGATATATGTGGTTGATTTTGAGGAAGAGCTATTACAGCTTATTCTGGATTCATATGATAAGGAAACTGACTTAAAAGAGTTATGCACCATATTAAATGATCCAAAGAATGCTTCAATGTAAGCATTAATTAAAACCCTTCCACCAAATTACCAAAAGGCTTTGGAAAAAAAGTAAATTTTCAATTGATGAAGAATATCTATATTATAGAAGAAAGTTGAGTAATGTAATTTTTATTCCTCCTTCTATGAAAGAAATCATCTTGAAAATTTGTCATGATGACATATTAGCTGGACATTTTGATCTTGAAAAAACACTGATCAGAATTAAAAACACTGCTTGGTGGGTTAATATGTCTGAAGACACCAAATTATATGTTGAATCTTGTGATTCTTGCCAAAAATAAAAAAGATTGACTGGTAAGAGAGCTAGATTAATGTAACATATTGAGCCTCCTGATACACCATGGCAGATAATAAACATAAATTTTGTAACACGATTACCCATTGCTGGAAAAGACAGTTATAACTCTTGTTGGGTTATTGTGGACAGACTCACAAAAATGTGTAAATTTATCCCTGCTCACAAGGATGTTTCCACTAATAAATTAGCTTTCTTATGATGGTCTCATATGTTTAATACTGCTGGTTTTCATAAAGCCATAATCTCTGACAGAGACCCTAAATTTACTTCTGAATTTTGGATGTCTCTGATGGATGTTTGTGGTTGTGATCTAAAAGTTTCTACTGCCCATAACCCTCAGACTGATGGATTAGCTGAAAGTATGATTCAGAATTTAGAGGACATGATAAGAAGGTATTGTGACTTTGGCCTTAAGTATAAAGACAATGGCAGATTCACTCATGATTGTGTTACCTTACTTCCTGGGTTGGAATTTGCTTAAAATAAAACTGTTCATTCTGTTACTTAAAGAAAGCCTTTTAAGCTCTGGCTTGGATATGTTCCAAATACTCCTGCCAAAATTCTCAATAATAAAATACCTAAATTGGATTTAAATCTTGGTGTAAAATCTTTTCTTCAAATGCAACAACTTTGCAGAAGTCATGCTCAAAAATGTATTGAAAAATCCTTTGAATATGAGAAGAAGAGATGGGACAAATTCCATAAAGAATACACTTTTAAAAAGGGTGATGAAGTGTTGATTTATACAGTTCACTTCAATTTACAAGGTAATACCAAATTGAAAGACCCATTTTTTGGTCCATTTGTTTTCAGAAGAATGATTGGAGATAATGCAGTTGAAGTTATTTTGTATTCTCCATATAACAGAAAACATCCTTTTTTTCCAATATCTCTTTTGAAAACTTACACATCCAAGAGTGATTTATTTCCAAAAAGGAGAGGAAGACCAAAGAAAACCCCTAATGAAATCACTGAGACAGCAGAAATTGATAAGAATCTGAATGACAGAATAGTCACTGCTGAAAAAGGTACAGAATATTTATTGAGATTCAAGAATAAATCACCTGAATATGATTCTTGGATACCTGGGAAGGAGATATCTAATCTTCCTACTCTACTAAAGAAGTATAAAAAGAAAAAATCATAGCATTTTTTATTTAGAGTGAGGGAGTGTCAGCCAGGCTACTAAACTTTCCAGTAAAATAATTAATTATCTTACTGAGATGAAGCCACAATTTTTTCCTTATTAATAATTAATTATTTATTTCTTACTTATGTATTACTTACAATTAACTATCTAAGTACATTAAGTAATTTTAATAATTAATAAAAATAAATGTCCTGTACATTTTTAATCCCTAACACCGTGCTCAATAATACAGTTGAGAAGGGAATAAAAATAGTATTAAAAATATAATAAAATCTAAAAAAATTTAAATTCCTTTATTAAGAAATTCAAATTTCCATTAAAAGAACATTCTTATTCAAATTTTTTATACTGAGTGTGACAATCTAAGGGAACTCAAGTTTTATTTCAAATAAAAATGAAACCTTTTATCAACACACCATTTAGTATAACTTTTTATATTTAAAATACTTTCTTTATATTTAGTTTTTTCCTCTCACACCCTTTTATTAGGTGGTGTTAACTCCTTGTTTTTATCTCTCACATTTTGCCTATAAAAGGCCCTCCATGTTTGTACTTTTCAAGTCATTACAAGACTTACTTATTTAATTAAAACATTTACCACATTTAAAAAATTTATTACTATTTCTTATTGTTTTAGTATTTACAAATAAGTAATTCTAATTCATTAATTATAATAATATTTATAAATTTTCTACCTCTAATATTTGAGTAAAACCACTAAAAGATATAAGTAATTACCTTAAAATTTGATATCCAAAAAACTCCCCTGTTACCGCCATTAGACCACCATTAAAAACCTTCTAGACATAAAAGACCCCTTGACAATTAGTATGAAAATTTTTTTTTTTTACTAGTAAAATATAGTATGTCAATTGAATTTGAAAATTATATGTCTAAGTTAATCTTTGTAACATAATTTTTAAGATTTTTGCACCTTCTTTAGATATTTTAATGATTTATAATATTCAATATTATCTAGTCATAAAATAAGAATAGAAATTTTCAATTCATGAAAATAATACAATAAATAATATAAATGCACAAAATAACCTTTCATGAACAAATTGACATATTTCAAATTATAGTTTCTCCATGTATTTCTTGCCAAAGAAACTTATATAATTATGTCAGATGGTATCTCGCCAAATCTATAATTTGGTGTTCTTTTTTTAAAAATTGAAAAGAAACTGCTTAAATAGTTTAAAAAATATTCATTTTTCAGAATAATTTGGGTTTGGTCTGCACTTTATTAAAATTTCTATAAATAATCTCATTCTTCATATCTCATAATTTGTTCAAAGTATTATTACCTATGCTTCATTAAATGTTCAAGTTGTAAAAATATTGAGTTCACCAGATTTTCAATATTTTTTCTTGGTGTTTTCATCACTAGTTCAATGCAGGCTTAAAAAGATATGAATTAGGGTTCAAGGTTGCAGACTTGCTAGCAAGTTTTCCCCCCATATTGTGTGGTGAGTTGTCCAAATGAGTGTGTACCAGTTTGGGTACTGATGAACCAGTGATAAATTAAAAATTACTGAATTGAATATCCCACTTGATTAAAATTCCCTTCTAATATCCTTGAATACCAAACTTTTAAACGATTTCCAGTTTATAGTCTTGGTTGACCAAAGTGAATGTAAGTTGCCAGTTTAAGATCATAGGGGACCAATGATTGACATTTTTCTGTTTATTTCCAGTTTAAGGTCATAGAGGACCAAATCCCTAGAGTTCATTTCTAGTTTTATGTCATAGTAGAACAATGATTGTGTCAATTTTAACTTCCTACTACTGTCCTTGAGCCCATTTTTTCATAATTTTCTCCCTTTTATCTTTTTCTATCCAGGTTATCCTTTCCATCATAATTATCAAATTTTGAGTATAACTCTTTCTTACTTCACTGCTTCTGGTAACCAAGCTTGTGAATAATTTTCCTTTACCCATCAAGAATTTACCTATACTTATACCAAAAAAACACACACCTACAACAGAGCCTGTTTCAACTGCTTTGAAAAGAAGATAAAATTTTCTGGACTTAAATATGGCTCATTTTCCCTTCCTGCTACCAGCTTTGCCTCTCATCACAAGCCTTCTACTCCTTCTCTAAAATAATACACCTCTAAAATTCCTACTCCTTTCACATCATCAGCCTTTTTAAATATTACTTCTGAGTCTGACTCTCTAGGTCCACCTCCTTCTGCTCTTTATTCTGCTTGTTTTCTCCAATAAAGACTCTCTTCTTTAATCTCTAGAGCTCACACTGCTCTAAATGTTATTTTGGATTCACATAAATCAGTTCTGGATGTTTCTCCTTCTCCTTCTTCTTTCTCTCTGCCTCTTATAATAGAGCCTATTCCTCCTCAACATTAATTTAGCAGCCCTCATTGTACTTCTTCATCATCAGAAAGACCTAGATCTACCAGTCCTCCAAATATTTGATGTAAGAAAAGATATATTACTTTAGTTAATGGATCTCCAATCTCTGATCCTTCCAGGGACTTCGTAACCTTCCTAAAACCTCCTTCATATAACAACATTAAGAATACCTACTCTTCCCTTCTTGAAGAAAAAATTCTGCAAATCTTGCCTTTAAATATTGAGATTGACACAGTGGACTCTAGTAAGAAATAAATGTTTTAATTCTTCTTTTAAATTTATCTTTTTACATTTATTGATGACCTTATCTAGATTCTTCTTGATCCCATTATACCCCATCCACTTATTTTATCCCTGATCCAGAACCCACTGCACCTATGGTGAAATGTAATGAAGTCTCTCAGTAATTATATTCTGCTTTCAACATTAACTTAGCCCACTACAAAGATTATCCATAAAAAGATTGTGCAGAAGTATTTTCAAGAGTGAAAGTTTTGAAATGTCACTTTGAAATAGCCACTTGTCTTGACCATAAACAATGTTTTCAATTTGAAGAGTTTGAAAGATTTAATAGAGCCTCTCCTGGAACATTTAATGTGCTTTATTCATTAAAAAAGAAACATCCTTACTTCTTCAGGCTCCTGCTAGATTTTTTAGAGAAACTAAAAAAAATTATATATATAAAATCCTAAAAACAACATACTACTATTTTATTATTTTTATGATTATTTATTTATTTTTCATTATTTTATTTTATTTTATATTTTATTTATTATTATTAATAAATTAATTGTAATAGGAATGGTTTTTAAAAATATATATATAATTGTAAGTTGGAGAATTAAAAATTAAATAAATTATTTTAAAGATGTTATGAAATTTGAAAATAAAAATTTATTATATATAAAAGATGCCCCCCAGATATTTTTTGAGCAATACTCTTGAAATCATACCCACATCTTAGTGAAATTTGATTTGTGATACACAAGAAAGAAATTGAAAATAAACATAAATGGGTTTTGAAATTTTTTGAAAAACATAACAAACAAAAATAGAAAATGATCACTTGGTGGGCTCCCTCCCATTTGTAAAAATAATTGGAGGCCTCAGATAATCATTATCTCTGAACAAATTAATTTTAATAAGTTTAAAATTAAAATTAAAAAAATTCTAACATAAAAGAATTTAAAAATAAAATTTCATAAATCATAAAGAAAATATAAAAAATCCTTGAATCTCGCTTCAAGTGAGCATAATCAATTGACATCATGTTGATCCAGTTTATAGTTTTAGTGGACTTCTATATCGTAAAAACAAAGCCAGAATTCAACTTGAAACAGGGAAACTATGGTAAAAAACATTGTGGTGTAATTGTGTTTAGAGCAGCCAGACCATCAATTACCCCCAAACTTTCCAATATTAAATTTAGAAGGTTTCCATGTGAACACTTCTACCAAATATAGTTACATTCCAACACAATTCTTCACCATAAACTTCTAAAATGCAAATTTAATGATCGGTAGTTTCAATGTGAGTTTTGGTTTTACTCTCTTGAAAATTAGATCTTCTTTAAACAATAATAGAGTAGTTTATCCTCATTTTGGAGGAAATTTCATAAAAAATAGTAGGTGGTTAATCCTCATTTTAGAGTTATACTTTGGCACACCTAGTGCCTCTAGGATAGGACCGCTTGACCTGGTCAGCAGCTACCCTCTTTTTCAAACTATACCATCCAACTCTTCTAATACATATGAACCACCGGATAATTTTTCTATAACTCTGAATGGGCCATTTCTCCTACCTGAAAACATTCTTCCCCACTGACTATCCAAATACCTATTATACGCCAAAACCATATCTCCAGTTTTCAAAGTTTTACTTAATCTGAGAGCCAACCTCTTATACCAGTTTATCCTCAGTTTGCAGTCAGACTATGGCACACCTAGTTCCCCTAGAATGGAACCACTTGACTTTATCAGCAACTACCCTCTTCTTCAATACAAGTCCATCCAGCTCTTTAAACACATATGAACCACCAAATACTTGTTCTTTAACTCTGTATGGTTCATTCCACCTATCCACAAACATTCTTTCCCACTGACTTTCCAAGTTCCTATTTTACACCAAGACCATATATCCTTTTTTCAAAGGCTTCTTTAACCTATGAGCAAACCACTTATCCCAATATATAATTGACTGATTTCAATATTTTTGAATATGCCTTTTCTGGAGTTTCTTCCTTCTTTTCTATATGAACCATTCTTGCAAATAATAATTCTTCAGTAGTCTTGAATGTGTCCCAATCTACTCCAAGATATGATACATCCTCTAAATCAAATGACATAACTACATTCTATCCAAAAACTAGTTTGTATGTTATATACCCAGTTTTCCTATTGGAAGTGATTCTGTCAGCAAATAGAAGTAATGGTAAACAGTTTCTCCACGTTTCAGCACTTGTTCCACACATTTTAACTAAAGCATCCATTATAACTTTATGCCCTCTTTCTACCATTCCTTAAGATTCAGGATAATATGTGGTTTCTACCATAACCTTTGATCCACCTTTTGATATAGCCTCTCTAAACTCTGACCCAAATTTAGGGCCCCCATCAACCATCACCAACTTCATCACTCAACACCTATACACCCAATTTTTCTGTAAAAAATCTGCCACATTCATGGCATTCAAATTAATAAGAGGTGCTGCCTCTACCCATCCAGATAAATCATCTCTGGCTACAATTAGATATTTATATCTTCCCTCCTTTATATGAACAACATCCCAACTAACCCTACCAAAAAGCGTATTTTCATTAGTTGAATTTCCAGGCTCCTTTGGCCTTGAAAAACTTCTCCTTTGAAAGTCTTCATATGACTGAACCCATTTTTTAATAGTAAGCTTCATTCCTGGCCACCAAAATCTATCAGAAATTTTCTAAAATTTTCACCTACTCCTCTACTGCCAAGCCCTTTGTGCAATTATATCATAACTAACCCTTGCCTTTCTTTTGATTTATAGCTACTTGAGGATTTAGATACCTGCTCCTAATTAATATTCTACCAGAGAGATAAAATGCCGGTGACTTTCTTTTGATAGCTACCCATTCATCATTATCACAATTATCAAGAATTTATAAAGTTAAAATATATTGTATCATTTTATAATAAAATCCTGTCTGTTCCCAGAAATCATCTTGAAAATCCATTAATATTATATCTATGGAAACTTCCATATCTCCTAGATCACCTGCACATGAATGAGACAATAATTTTAATTCTAGACTTTGCCTTTTTATTATTAAAGATTTTGAATCTTTCATCTTTGAACCTTCCAAACTTTTATCAACCACATTTTCTTCTTTTCCCTTTTTAACTTTTTCAGCATCATTATCTTCATCTTTATCCAAACTCCTATTTACCAAATTTTTAAAATTTCCCAATCTCTCTTTAACCAAATTTTCTAAAACTCAAACGTATACACCATTCACCAAATTGGTTCTATCCAACACACTTTCACCATCCTCATCCATATACACAACATATCCAACCAGTTTTTTACTAAATATATCTACACCATCATCAAACTCCCCAAGTGCACAATTTATCATATTTTTAGTATTTTCCAGTTTATCCTCATGGTGGAGGTATTCATTGTATTTATCCACAGATATTAATGCAGCTAGTTTAACCTTGTGGGGGAGGTAATTGTACTCTTCATTATATACACATATTAATCCTGATAGTTTTACCTCATGGGGGAGGTCTTTATCATCAATATTTACAAATGTTAAGCCTGCCAGTTTAAGCTCACGGGGGAGGTAAGGAAAGTCTTCAGCACCTTTTTTATTGGACTTAGTTACAGGTATATATTCATCAAATTCCTTAAAGTCAGATTCCTTTTCAGTAGGTGGTCTTCTTGATAATCCATCTGGCATATTAAATGTCTTTCCAGGCTTGTGATCTAAAATGAATTAAAAATTCTGAATAAAAGCTACCCATACACTCATGGGAGAATTTGTTAAACTTGGAAAATTTATCATTTGAATTAATGATTTAGAATCAACTTGTAATTGAAAGTGTTTTCCCCATAAATTTTTTTGAAGTTTCTTTAAGATTTTTTCCACACCACAAATTTACAATTTATGATGAGAATATCTTGGTTCCACCTCAGTAAATACTACATATTTGTACCTTAATGGTCTAATATAATCAGCTTTATCCATTTGATACAGAAGAGCCCCAGAAGCAATCTGACTTGAATCTACTGCTGAATAAATCCAGCCTGAATCTTTATGATAATCTAACTTGTGCAGGATAATATCCTCTCCAACTACCTTCTTTAACCTATAAAAAGCCTAATCACACTCTTCATCCAGCTCCTAGTCAGAATCCTTCCTAGTCCACTGTCTCAAAGGAGTAGCCAATGAAGATAAGTCCTTGATAAACATTCCAAAATGAACACACACGCCTAAAAACCCCCTGAATTTGGTCATATTCTTGGGTCTTGGCAAGGACTGAATTTTATTTACCTTCTTCTTTGACATAATACTACCCTATCTACATACCACATGATCTAATATCTTTAAAGCTGGCCCAAAACAAGAAAATTTGGACCCAGAAATAGTTAAACAAGCTTCTTCAATACTAAAAAAAATCCTCTCTAAAATAACTTCATATTCCCAGATATATTTTTGTATCACTGGATTCTCCTTCAATACTTCATTACCATTATCTTTTGAAGGCTCTTGTATTCCAAAATAATCAATAAAAATACCAGAATTTTGTGGAATTTTTTCTTGTAGAGTTGAAGCTATCTGATATTCATAAAGGGAAACTTAATTGGTTGCTCCTTGAGGTAATCTTGTCAGCTGAAATTGTCCAAGTGGCATATCAAAAGAAGTGAGAGGTCTAGAGCCTAGTGTGGAAGTCTAAAGTTTAGTGGGGCACTAAAGTTTATTATAAAAGGATTTTTGGAAGACGATTATGGAGATTGGAAAATTCAATCTAATTTCAAAATGGTTATATTTAGAAGAATGAGTATTAAAAGTGGTTTAAAAAGGGTTAATTTTATGAGTCAAGATTAAAAAAATAAATAAAGGTCAGATAATACAACTATAAGTCTAAAAGTAAGTTAGAATTAAACTCAGGATTCTCAAAAAGCTTTGGGAATTTTTGTGGAATTTTCACTATTTTTCTACAATTTTTAATAATTTTATGAAGTATTTTCCGTTATTTTTGATTTTTCATAATTAACTTAACTTTGATAATTTTTGAAAAGGTGAATAGGGCTGAAAAGAGTATGAAAATTTTATTTTATTATAAAGGAGAATTAGCTCTATCATCTATAATTTTATTAGATATTTTATTAGTATTTTAAGGTTCTAATTGTTGACACAGCATCTGCTAGACTCTGGATAGAACCAGAAGAACCAATTATGATGTGTATCCAGGTAGGTATAATTGATAGCTAAGTACATAAGGATCTAGCTCCACAACATCTCCCCCAATTTTCTATTAATCTATATGAGGATAATTGTACATAAACAGAGCTAGCTAGAAATAATGAAAATAAATATAGAACTAACTCAATGAGAGTGCAGAAAAAGAAAACAAAAGTAAAAACTAAAAGTAAAAAAATACCTAAAAGCTAAAGTAAGCTATTAAAATAGTTAGATTTATTTAAAGATAGTAAAGAAAAGTATCATTAGTAAAGTAAATACATCCTCCCCATCAAGATAGCACATTACTACCATGTTCTCTATAAAAGTAAAAACTAAAGCACCATTGAGAAAGGATTTGACAAGTAAGGAAAGACAAGTTGTGATTGAGATTAAAGACATTTGGCATGAAAAGTGAAGATCAAGCAAAATTTGAAGTTGAAAAAAAGGTGTGAAGCTGAATATTTCCAGCCTTGCTCTTGTTATAATGTAGATATCATAGAATTGAGATGCAAAAGGGATAGGGAATGTTTCCTATTGGATTCAACACATAGAGAAGTTATCAATTTAGAGAAAGTGGGTGCACCTTTCTGGGGTAGCCTAGATGAGCAGGGTATTGAGATTGGTAGCCCATTGAGGCCAAGGGAAAGGGAAGTTGGCATATAGAAGATTCAGAGGAAGACATGGCTGTTTCTGGCCACAAAAGAAAGCATGAATGAGTTGTCTAAGACCCAAGATGACACCTGTATATGGCATCAGAGGCAAGGGGAAAGTTTTGATGAACCAGAAATAAGTTTTTGGATATAAGAAGCTGGTGGTTTTGAATTTTACTTTGTCACAAAGTGGAGCTGATGACTACAATGCAGGACAGCCCATCACCTGACTACACGGCATCAGCTAGACGCTTGACAGAACCAGATATGCATTACTTTACTTTTTGAAATGGAATAAGCTAGAATCCAGATAGAACCAGAGGAACCAGTGATGATGTGTCTCCAGGTAGATATATTTGATATTTAAGTACATAAGGATCTAGGTCCATAACACTAATTGAGTCCAGAAGTCCGTACAAGCTCTGGAATGATCCAGAACTCCAGTGATCTCCAGACAAGCTCCATAAAAGCTCTGGGATACTCCTGTTGGTGAAAATAGGCCTTGTGACATACTATGCATAAAAAGCCTGTAGACTCAAAATTAGAAATCATCAATCAAGAGAACAAATTAATCATTAATAACAAAAACAAATAATTACAACAAATCTTTTTTTATTTTACATAACAAATTATAAATTGTAATACCCTCATAAATATAACACTTTTACATAAAAATTTATTAATTTCACTCATCAACACGTATATTAAATTATAGTTTACTATTTTTATGGTCTTATCACCAGGGATATAAATTCAACAACTAAATCTTATAAAAAAAAAGCTTCATAAAAATATAATATTCAATAAATTAAATAACTTTTCTAAATAGAGCTTCATTGTTGTGTTTTTTACCCTCATTATTAAAAACACTGATTCTACATATCAATATTGTTAATCAAAAACAGCTTATTAGTCTTTTCATAACAATTAGACATAGCTTACACCAGAAAAAAAATGTGGGCACCTAATAGCAGGTTCCAATCCCTATCTTTGATTTAATTCAGTTTTAGCTCAGATGTAATTTTTCTGAGAAGACTGTGCACTGAACACTGAGCGTTCAAGCTTACGTGGTATCAAACCTGAGTTTTGCTTGAATCACAAATAGATTGAGGGGTTGGAAACTTCTAGAAAGTTCTGGCTGTTTTTTGTGGTGTTAGTTAATTGTCAACTGTTTATTTACTTAAAGGTACAGAGTTTACTTCAGTTTATCACACTCCCTTGGATTCTGCTTAAAGAAAGGCAACTGTAAGAGTCTTTCTACATTGGTGGCACCCAGAATAGGTTTTGAATTCTATAGCTCTAAATTGATCTAGCTATTCAGACTATTTTATTCTGAAAAAGGCTTATTAAGCAATAGCTTATCTTATCTTTTAATGGTTTTATATTATAAATTTGGGATGTCTTCTGCTTCTGAATCTGGTATTTCTATTCTTGTCAGTTTTTCATTCAGGATTGTATATTGGGATGGGCCCAAGTTTAATGGGGAAGAAGTTGAATGTTTTTTATATTTGTATGAAGCTGCTGCTTCTATTGATTGAGCTTCACATTTGTAAATTGTGAAGAAAATTAGGTTCTTTGTTGTGGACATAGAGGTGGAAATGAAGGTAATTGCTATGGATGGTTATAAAAAGTGGGACTGGTTGAAATTGTCAAAAGAGATGTTTGATAGATGGGGAGTTAGGTATACTATGGTGGACCTGAACAAGATTGTAAATGATTGGAAAGCAAAGGGTGAAGTTTCAACTATGGTGCACTTTAAAAAGTTATGTAGGCAGGTTTAGGAAGTGGTGGAATATTTAATTCTGGTGGAGGAAATAGGCCATGAAAATCAGGCAAAGGATTTATTTTGGTCATAATTTAGCAGGGAAATCAGAATGGATGTGTTGAAGGAGCTTTCTAGGAAAAAAATTATGAAGGATTTACCAAATGGAGAACAGAAACTTCCTGCTCTAGAGTTCATCAAAGAAGATATTCATGTGTACTTAAAATTAATGGCTTTATACAAGTTTCAGGAGTCTTGCACTCAGTATGTTAGCAAGGTTAGTGAAGTTTTTGGCCAAAAATAATAATATTATGGTCA
Source organism: Hemileia vastatrix (assembly GCA_030280995.1). Taxonomy (NCBI): domain Eukaryota; kingdom Fungi; phylum Basidiomycota; class Pucciniomycetes; order Pucciniales; family Zaghouaniaceae; genus Hemileia; species Hemileia vastatrix. The sequence continues at coordinate 26,577,038 of JASXTE010000012.1, forward strand.
AGGCTCAAGAGGCAAAGAAGGCTTATTTGTGTCAGCTAGTTACTAAGGTTGAGGGGAATGCAGATAATAAAATGGTGGATCATTTAGCTGATTTAACTAAGCAGTTTAAAAACATTTTTCAAGAGACTCAGAAGGCCAAAAGGAAGCCTGTGGCTTCAACTTAAACTTCTTCATCTTATCAGTCAAGAGGTTATGAGAGGAGGACTTATGGGGATAATGATAAAGAAACCAGTTTAATGGTGGTAGTAATGGTAATGGTAATGGTGGAAATGGTTATAGAGGTGGTTATGATGAACCTAAGATGTGCTCCTATTTCATTTAACACACAATATTTGGGGGAGAGTTACTATCAAGTCCTCAACTTGAAGTCAGATGGAAATCAGATGGAACTCAGACTGAAGTAATACTTAACTTTCTCTTGAAGTATCACACAAAAAATAATGGATCTATATTGAAAACATAGTGAAAGTGTGAGAATAACTGAATGATAGCTAGAAAAAATCATTCCATGAGTCCACTTAATGCACAGTAATTTTTGATGCAACTTATTTAAACAATACTTTATTAATATAATTTGATATTGAAAATCTATCGATAATATCACAATTTTTCAATACAATAATGTTATTAAAAACTTTCAGATTACATATAAAAAAATCAGTGACTTTTTCTATTACCTTCAACAGTTTTTCCAGAATTGAGAAACTGAAATTTTATTATTAAGACAATACAAACTGAATTTCTCCTTGATGAATTTCTTGAATGTCAAGATTTAGCAATGGTATGCTTCAATGTATTGAATTTTATTTAAAAGAATGGAATCATCAGAAAACTTAAATTATTTATTATGGATTACAATTGAAAACCTGGAAAACCAAAAAGTTAAAGAATGGTAATTATGTTTGAAGATTTTTGACTAAATGAAGGGCTTTCACAAATTATTTACACTAATTACTTTTAAATGAAAAATAGTTTTTTATTCATATTAGAATTAGCATATATCTTTAGAATTTAGACTCCAATGCATTTTTGGGCATAGAAAATGCAAGAAAAGGAAAAAAAATCCCCAAAATTTTTTTCTCTTTTTTAATTTTTACCAATTCCTCATCTACTAAGACAATATATATAGTATATCATGGGTAAATGAAATATCTATCTAGCTTTTAGAATATCTTTTTTATTGATTTAATAAATATTTTTTGGCATAATTTCAGTTGGTTAAGTGATCTAGAGAACTCAAAAAAAATACCACTCAGCTAATTCCTTTCATAAAAAATACAGATAAAATGTGCCTAAAGTTATAAAAAAAATTTTAAGTAAATAGAAGAGTATTTCTTAAAAATTTTTGCTGAATAGTATAGTGTACTTTAATTCTGATGTTTTATATAAAAATCCTTTTCATATGGAGATTCACCTCACAAAATTTACAGTGTTTCCGTGTAAGAAGAGGTGCACAAGATCAAATTTCAGGCTTTTATAAAATCCAAATGCTTTACAAAAGAGGTAGAACTGATATCATTCATCATTCCATAATTTTATTTGTAGAAAGACATCTATATAAAATTTTTTTTGAAGAAAGATACAATAGATAACTTGAACCATGACAATATAAATTGCTACCATTATAATAATTAAGTTCTTATTAGTATAAATTTATTAAATTAATTTATAATAAATGTAAAAATAATTTACGTTTTTCATTCAAATTTTCTTAATTAAAATTGTAGATGATCATACTCTTGGTTGGTGAGATAAATAAATTTACAAGATAATTTTACAGCTCTAAAATTGCACCTTTCCTCATGTTAGATAAATAGGTTAATTCTTTTTAAATTTTTTATTTGAACTAAGATAATAAAACCTATAGGTAAAACTAAATTATCTTATACATTTAATAGGGGGTATCAATCTTCAGGGATCCGCAATTAAATTAATTGCAGATAAAAATCTTTATACCCCAATTTTATCCCACAATTATTTTTGCTAATAATTGGGTTATTAGACACTTTATGTTTCAATTTTTACCTCTTATCCGACATTTTTCTACTAAATTTTTCATAACAACATCTTGGAAAAGTTTATGTTATAACCACATGTTGCACAACTTTCTTCCATAACCACATTTTGGAATATGCTCTGGATATCAATTCTACCTTGCTGCATACTCACATTCTCATCCCATCCTGTTCTATCTATCTGCTCAGAATTTCTCCCCATTTCATCTATTTGACTCTGCTCCTTTTCATCTCACTCTCTCATCTGCTTGTTTCTGCTCCTTTTAATCTTTCCATCTCATCTTCTTGTTTATGCTCCTTTTCATCTTAAATTATCTTAACATGCCTTGTTGTCATAGATTTTCTCAAAGGCAGCCATCACCCAGTTGTTCTTCAAATCCCACTACTGCATCTTTCTTCTGCTCTGCTGAGAAATACAAAACCATTCAACTAAAAAAATATGATCATCTCATTCTTATCAACTGGCTAAAAACTAAATCTAACTATGATTCTTGTTTTGGTACTGAGTATGTGACTAAAGTAGGACGGCCCCCCGCATCAAAAGTTATTTGTTATCTTCTAATGGCCAATGGATTATGGAATCAGACTAAGGGAAAGATAGATATTTTACCAAAACAGATGTCTGGAAGATTCAAGAATTATCAAGCCAAGTACAAGAAGGTAAAGAGTCTTTCATCTTCTACTGGTTTCGGTATTACTGACCTTGATATCAGATAGGGCATCAAATCCATAGACAATATACTTGATTCTTTATGTACTTACTTTAAGGAGATGGATGCTATTTTTGGAGAGTAAGCCAATTTTAATACTGCAAAAATTTTGGATGGAGAATATCCTATCTCCAAAAATGATGTTGAAACAAATATTTTCCCATCCTCTTCCTCCACTCAAGCCTCCCCTGTTTTAAATTTAAAAAATCTAAATATGCTTTGCACAGATCCTTATGGTGATATAAACCAACCCAATCTAACCCAGGTATGTTTTTTTTTCTTCTGTTGTACCAATTATTATTTTTTTTACTTATATTTTCTTATTTCTAAAAAGGATGATGAACAAACCCAGGACCCACCATCATCTGAGTCTGAAGCTAGTTACAATGATGAGGAGGACATTAATGTACCAACTACATCCAACAAAAATCAAAGGGCTTCAACTAGTCTAAGTTTCAACTCCCAAAGAAGACCAAAAAGTGATACTTCATCACAAACCCCTTTTTCTTCTATGGAAGAATTTTTGGAGAAATGTGATGCTGGTAAGTGATACCATACCTATTAATACTTTACTTGGCTTTTCTTCTACTTTATGTTAATATTTCTTATCACTCTAGAACAAGTTGAAATTGCTAAAGAGACTCTAAACTTTGAAAAGATAAAATAGGAGCTCTCTTTAAGGAGGGATGAAAGAGCACATGATTTGGAAGAGGGGATGTACAAGCTCTCTTTACAGAAGGATGATTGGGCTCAAGACTTGGAGGAGAAGAAGTTCAAGTTAACTCTAAGTATTGAAATATCTAAAAAAGAGGAAAAAAAAGTTGAGCATCAAAACTTAATGGAACAGATGAAGTATAAGCATCATCTCAAAGAAAATTCTAAAAAGAATGATTTCTTGATAGAATGTGTTAAAGCCAATAAAACTGTTGATGAATTTTTTTGATAACTAGTTTGTTTTAGTTCCTTCACACTTCAACTGTTCATATTTATTTGTAAATAAAATTTTACAAAAATTTCCTGTATTTCTGTACTCTATCCATCTTTAGTTGAATTTTTGTACTTTAATGTTAAAAATTCTTTTTTAAATAAAATTTTTAATTCTCATTTGAAAACTTGCCGATCCCCCCCTGCTTTTTTTTTGAAGTAAGGGTTGGTTATCACCAAAATTATTTTGAGTTAAGAATTTTGAATGTCTTATGAAAATTTGGCAAATCTCCCCCCTGCTTGAAGTTAGGGACAGGTAGCACCAAAATTTCAAGACAAATTTTCAAAATCTGTTATGAAGACTTTTCAATACCCCCCCCCCCCTGCATTTTATTGAAGTAAGGGTTGGGTATCATTAAAATTTTTATAAATTTTCAAAATATTTACAAGTCAAAAATTTTACATGTTACATTTGAAAATTTGGCAATAACCCCTCCCTACATTTTATTGAAGCAAGGAGTTGGTATCACCTAAATTCTTACAAGTTGTCAGCCAGGATATATCAGGAGCCCAGTAAATGTTATGTAATTTACTGGAACCAAAGGAGGGCGTAAAAATATACTTTTTATGTATATAAATTGATATTTTATTACATAATAAAATTATATAAGTATCTTATTAAAAAATAAATAAAATAAGGGTTATATTAATTTTATTGTTATATAATTTATTTATACATTTAAATTAAGCATGATATATTTTATATTCTAAAAATTATGGCACATTTTTATATATTTAATAAAAATAAATTAATAATTAACTAATTATAAACATATATTATGATTTTAAGTGTAAAAATAACTTATAATAAAATTAAATTAATTACTTAAATTTATATATTAAATAAAGCCTTAAATATCTTCTTAAACAATAATATTGTGCGCTTTTTTTGACCCTTAATTGTGTCAGGAAATTATTAAATAAATTAAACTACTTATTTAAGATTATAATTTTAAACTCCTCACATTTAATTAAAAATATGATTAAATTAATTACATGTTCAAACTGAATTAATTATTAAGTTACTAAAATATTTAAATCAAATGATTAATTTTCCTTTACAATTGAATTAAATTAATTACAAAAATTGTTGTGTCAAAATATTCTATTTTTTTCAATTAAAACCTTTAACAAAACATTGTAATACCTGTTTTGGATTATTTTACTGACAGTTATTATGTTTCAGACTTATTTAGTTGATCATTATTTTAATTAACTGCTTTGGGAAACTATGGTGGGAAAATTAGTCTCTTACTCATGGGTTTAATTAGCTGTTTCATGTTTTTCTCTCAATATCTATGTTTTAGCTATATTCTTTTATATTCTTTTTTTACCTTATTAATATTTTGTAATTACTCATTTGTGGCGCTTCAGAGGACTCCTTGCCTATAAAAAGGCTTTGGATAGTCCCCTGTATCATCATCACTTACTCATTTTATTTTAAAATTTTAATATATTTTATTATTTTTATGGCACGTACGTTCCCTTAAATATTAAATAAAATTACTAAGGTTGTTTTAAGATTTTTAATAGTCAGTTTTTTGATAGTTGAGAAGAGAGAAAAAATAAGATACTTACTTTTTTAATCAGTTCACCCCTCATCAATTTTTTGTCTACAAATATAATATTTCATTGTCCCAACATATTTTCCTTCCCTATTCTTATTCTTCATTTCACTTCTTTCCTCTTCTACTTTCCTTTGTACCCTCTTCTTCCTTCCTTCTAGACAAACTGGCCAACACAAGTCTTCATTTTTGAATGTCAGATTTGATAATTTGGCAATAACCCCCCCCCCTGCATTTTATTGAAGTAAGGAATGGGAGTCATCAAAATTTAATATAATTACATAAATTAATATATAAAAAGCCAATATATATCAATTCCCCTAGTTTTAAAGTAATGAAAATTCCTCTAGCCAAAATGCAGATCAAATCTAGAAACAAAAGTTTGGGACTTTCCACAGGTATAGGCTAGAGGAACCCCATGAAACAAATAAATGTTGTCATGATTACCCTTTATACAACACAAGGTTGTTGGCCCATTACTTTAGTTGAGGAAATTTAAATATAAGAAATATTTATTATAAATTTATGAAAAAATACTAAATTTTTGATGACACCACTAAACCCATACTTTTTGGATCTAGATAAAGTTTTTTTAACTCTATTAACTTTACCTTCTTTTTTTACCTTGTTGATTCTTTGAATCATTTTTTGACTAATTTGGAAAGAACATCTAAAATGAGTGAACTATTGACAAGATTTCAAACCAGGTGGAGGTTTGGTTGTTTGGTGATGATCCTTAGAAGAGTTCCAAATTTTTTCAATAACACTGTTTCCCAAACCAAAATCAATGATGCACTTGTGGTCGGGAAAATATAAACCATGTCCTTTGATTTTAGCTGGAGATGGTATTGGTTGGCCAGTTATCAGATTGATATATGAGAATATTCCAAACTTAAGAAAATCGGTGTCATTCCTATTAATATGATTCTTATTGTGGAATCCTGAATGAGTAATAATAACATTTGAAAATAAAAGACATTTTTTGCTAATTTCTTCTTATTCAGTGTCACACCAATTTGGTATTCCAACTTTTTTAGCAGCTTCATGATTATTTTGGAATGTTTCATTGCAGAGTTTTAGCAAGAAAAGTATTAAAAGATGGTAAGGTGTCCCATAAGCAAAAATCTTCATCTTTTTTGGCTTTAGATAAATTTTTAAGTAAAGAATAGATGCCTATTGAAATAAAATAAGTGACATAATTTTAAGAATGAAAATATATTATTAGACATACCAAGAGAATTGAATTTTAAAAATCTTGGTCTCAAACCAAATCCAATCATAATACCACCCAACAAATTTGTATTCCTTATTGGTAAGCAAAACAAAGCTATTTGATATAGAGTTATGATAAGATTGGATACTTGATTAGAAGATTCTTCTTTCGAACCATTTAAGGAATGATTTTTATAAATAAATTGAGGTTTAAAAGAATTACTGATAACGGCTTTGATTTCATTGTCTCCTGATTCAGTTAAGTTTTTCAAATCTTCTGGTAACTCTTTTGGATAAGATTTTTTTTATGCACTTTAGTTTTATAGTACACAATGTTTGATATATGGCCAAAAATCAATTCAAATGAATTTTATTTTTTAATTTTCTTTTATTCTGCTAACTTTTATTATCATTATTTTTTTTGATATTTTGGATGATGATTGAAATGAAGTTGAATTTGAAAATGATAATACAGAAGTAAGAGGTGATTCTGAAAAAATAGACCTTTATTTATCTGAACAAAAAAAATTGTGTCAAAAACCAAAAAAATAAATTGGAAAAGAAATAAAACTCACAAAATTTAATTAGTTTATTTAACCTTAAAGTATCTTGAGCTAAAAGGACAGTTGATTCAAATAAACCTAACCCTAATTCTGACTCTACTTTTCATGTTTGCAAAAAAATTTTATCAGTGTTGATGAGAAGTTCAAAAAGAGGGAGAAAAAAGCCTAGATAATAATCAGATAAGAGTTTCATAATTCTTATCCTCTAATTATGCAATATAAAAACATGAAATAAGATAAGTGAAATTTGGAAAAAAAGGCTCAACTTTAAAGGTCAAAATCTCAGCAACCACTGAACCTAATTCAAACCTGTTTGTGGGAAATGAGAGATAGGCTTTAGTAGAATCTTCAGTTAAAGGACATGTGATTTAAATAAATCTAATTCTAATTTGTTACATAAAAAGGAAATAAAAATTTAATTTGGGAAAAAAAGGCTCAACTTTAATGGTCAATATCTCTGCAACCACTGAACCAAATTCAAATCTGATTGTGGAAAATGAAAGATAGCTTTCAGGAGAATCTTCAGTTATGATAAAATTAGATTTGAATAAACTTAACCCTAATTACGAGTCTTTTTTTCAAAATTTTACAAAAACTTGAAAAGTGGTAATGAAGATGAGTACAAAAGAGTTTGATAAGTTCACTGTTATCCAGATAAGAGTCATACATATATTTAAGTATGAAATTTTCATAAAATGAATGAGATATAATAGGGGGTGTCAGTTCTGGCAAATCCGCACTTACAAATCCGCACTTAAATTTGACCAAATCCGCACTTAAATAAGTGCGGATTTCCAAAACACACTAGCCCCAATACTGGTGGATTTCAAAATGAAATAAGTCACTTATTTCACTCAAATCTGCACTTTCTCAACCAAAAGTGCTGATTTCACCATCAAGTCCCATTTCACTGATTTGTCAGCATCATCCCATTCATACGCAGCACTCCGCAGCATAACACTTCATAACTCAAAACATCGTACATCACTTACATCTTCATATCATATCATATAAGAGTTATGCCTTCCTCACTTTCAAATCGTGATAAATTACATAAAGCAATGACTTTCATGGCTCTTGAACTGCTCTTGGAATCTGATTGCGATTCTGATTCTGATCTAGAAGAAGATTTTGTCTTTTTATCAAAAATGGCCACGAAACGTTACCTTCTTCCCAGAAAGCCTCAAGTACTTCATACCCCCAAGTACACCATCCAAACACTTCTTAAACTATCTACACCCAGTTTTAGAGAGCTGTTCAGGACTTCTCAGGAATGTTTCCTTAAATTGCTTGAGCTTATTCAGGATCATCCCATATTTCACAATAATTCTCAAAAAGAACAACAACATCCTTCAATTCAATTGGCCATCACACTATGTCATTTGGGTTCAAATGGTAATGGAGCCGCTTTGAAACGTTTAGAAAATGTATTTGATTTAGGGTATGGTTCAGTTAACACTTATACCAAAAAATGTATCACTGTCATCAACTCCTTGTAATCTCAACTTCTCACCTGGCCAACAAAAGAAGAGCGACTTGAATCATCTCAGGTTATGCAAGCAGAGGGCTTCCCAGGATGTATTGGTTTTGTTGATGGTACTGCTATTCCTTTGAGCCAGAAACCTGCTCAAGGTAGAAACAATTACTTTCACATTCTCGTCAAAAATTTTCACCAAAATATTTACAAGTCCACAAAATTCTATATCTGTTTTAAAAAATTGGCAATACTTTCCCCTGCATTTTATTGAAGCAAGGGGTGGATATCACCAAAATTTTTCTAAGTCATCAATTTCACATGTCAGATTTGAAAATTTGGCAATTCCCCCCCTGCATTTTATTGAAGTAAGTGGTGGAAGTCATCTAAATTTAATATAATTACGTAAATTATTAAATAAATATCTAATATATATCAATTTCCCTAGTTTAAAGTAATGACAATCCCTTAAGCCAAAATGCAGATCAAATCTAGAAACAAAAGTTTGGGACTTTCCACAGGTATAGGCTAGAGGAACCCCATGAAACAAATAAATGTTATCATGATTACCATTTATACAACACAAGGTCGTGGGCCCATTACTTTAGTTGAGGAAATTGATACATAAAAAATATTTATTAAAAATTTACGAAAAAATATAAAATTTTCGATGACAACTCTAATCCCCATACTTTTTGGATCTAAATAAAGTTTTTTTAAATCGATTAACTTTACCTTCTTTCATTACCTTATTGATTCTTTGAATCAACTAATGACTGATTTGAAATGAGCAACCAAAATGTGTTAAATGTTGACAGGATTCCAAACCAGGAAGAGCTTTGGTTGTTTGATGATTATCCTTAGAAGAATTCCAAATAGTTTCGATGATACCATTTCCCAAACCAAAATCAATGATGCACCGGTGGTCTGGAAAATATAAACCATGTCATTTGATTTTAGCTGGAGATGGTATTGGTTGGCCAGTAATCGGTTTGATATATGAGAATATACCAAAAGTAAGAAAATTGGTGTCCGTGGTATCAGTGTGAATTTTATTGTGAAATCCAGAATGAGTGATAATAACATTAGAAAATAAAAGATATTCGTGGCTGATATCTTCCCATTCGGAGTCACACCAATTCAGTATTCCAACTTTGGTTGCAAGTTCATGATTTTTTTCAAATGCTTTATTACAGTGCTTTTTGAGTAGAAGAGCAAGAAAAGAGTTAAAGGAAGGTAGAGTGTCCCATAAGCAAAAATCTTCATCTTTTTGAGCTTTAGTGATATTCTTGAGCAACGAATACATGCCTATATAATTGAAATGCCTAGATAATAATCATATAAGAGTTTCAGAATCCTTATCCTCTAAATATGCAATATAAAAATGTGAAATAAGACAAGTGAAATTCGGAAAAAAGGCTCAACTTCAAAGGTCAAAATCTCAGCAACCACTGAACCTAATTCAAACCTGTTTGAGGGAAATGAAAGATATGCTTTAGTAGAATCTTCAGTTAGAGGACATGTGATTTAAATAAACCTAACCCTAATTTGTTACATAAAAAAATGAAATAAAAATTTAAATTGGGAAAAAAAAGGCTCAACTTTAATGGTCAATATCTCAGCAACCACTGAATCAAATTCAAATCTGTTTGTGGGAAATGAAAGGTAGCCTTCGGGAGAATCTTCAGTAAAAAGAACATTAGATTTGAATAAACTTAACCCTGATTCCAAGTCTGATTTTCAAAATTTTACAAAAACTTGAAAAGTGGTAATGAAGATGAGATCAAAAGGAGTTTTATAAGTTCACTGTTATCCAGATAAGAGTCATACATATATTCAAGTATGAACTTTTCATAAAAGGAATGAGATATCATATAGGCATGAAAAAAAGGAGATGAAACTTACCTTGATTGAAAAGTAGGAAAAATAGAGTGAGAAAGATTGATGTTGGAATTGTGGGGAAATTGAATATGGAGTAAGTGAAATGTATAAAGAATGTGCAATGTATGTGTTTCAATGAAATAGAGCCAAAAAAAAGTGAAATAAGGGAAAGGGGGGATAATGACCATGCCAAGGAGGGATGAAGAGTAGGGTGATGGAGCTAAAAAAGAAAGTAAAGAGGGAGAGAAAAAAAAGGTTAATTATAACATTGAAATCCAAAATAACCACTTACAAAAAAAATTTAGATAAAAAAAATAAAATAAACAGAAAAAAACAAAAAAAAATTATAATTAGTAATCAAAAAATCAAAAAAAAGAATAAAGTGACTTACCTGGAGAGATGAGATGACAAAATGAATGAAACCAAATTGTTTGAGGGATGTTGGAGGAGAATAGGAAAAGGATATGAGGGATGAATGAAAAAAAAATCACTGACAAAATATGCAATTTCAGAAAATATGCGATTTCATGTTGAGCTGGTGAAAGAAAACCAATGAGCCATCCAAAAAAAAAAAATTCACCGTAAATTCCAAAAAAAATGAATATGCAACAAACCAAAATACCAACCCAAGTGAATGAAGTACACAAAGAGGACATTTGGAGAGTACAAAATGGTATGGGAAAGAAAGGGATGATGTGGCCAACATGTGGTTTTGAAAAAAAAATCACGAAAAAAGTGCTGATTTGAGGTCAGAACTGACACCCATAGAAAAAAGATTAAGAAGTAGAAGAAATAAGTAAAAAAGAATGTAAACATGCCTGGTCAAAATATTGAAAATGTCAGGAAGGGGTGTGTGCCGAGGATTGATGGGTAGGTAGCGAGGAAGGTCAGTGTGTTACATGTGACAGGGATGGGGTAAGAAAGGAAGGGATGTTTTGTGGCCAAAATGTGGTTGTGAAAAAAAACGGGAAAAAAGTGCTGATTTGAGGTCATAACTGACACCCTTTTTTGAAATAAGTGACATTTTTGCAAAATTTAAGTGCTGATTTGTAAGTGCTGATTTGGTTTGAAATCCGCACTTAAGTTAAGTGCGGATTTGCCAGAACTGACACCCCCTAATATAGGCATGAAAAAAGGAGATAAAACTTACCTTGATTGAAAAGTAGGAAAAATAGAGTGAGAATGATTGATGTTGGAATTGTGGGGAAATTGAATATGGAGTATGTGAAATGCATGAAGAATGTGCAATTTATGTGTTTTAATGAAATGGAGCCAAAAAAACGTGAAATAGGGGAGAGGGGGATAATGACCATGCCAAGGAGGGATGAAGAGTAGGGTGATGGAGCTAAAGAAGAAAGTAAAGAGGGAGAGAAAAAAAAGGTTAATTTTACCATTAAAATAAAAAAAAACACTTACAAAAAAATTTAGATACAAAAAATAAAAAGAAACTGAAAGAAATATATAAAAAATTATAATTAGTGATCAAAAAATCAAAAAGAGAATAAAATGACTTACCTGGAGAGATGAGATAGAAAAATAAATGAACCCAAATTTTTTCACGGATGTTGGAGGAGAAGAGTAAAAGGATGTGAGGGATGAATGAAAAGAATAAACAGTGAAAAATTAGGCAATTTTAGAAAATATGTGATGTCATGTTGAGCTGGTAAAACAAAACCAATGAGCCATCCAAAAAAGAGATATTTACCATAAATTCCAAAAAAAATGAATATGCAACAAAAAAAATACCAAGCCAAGTGAATAAAGTATACGAAATGGACATTTGGAGAGTATGAAAACAAAAAATCAAAAGGGTTGTGTGCCAAAATGGTGGAGGGTGATTGGAATAATGGCAGAATGTATGCCGGTTTAATGAATGTTTTGTGATTCAAGGGACAGGAGAGCTGGTGCTGGTTCAGGATCCTCTTCTTCATAAAGATGATTCCACTCATCCTTTAAATCAGCTAGGATATTGTGGAGTATAATGCAAGTCATTATCTAATGATTTGAAGTTTTGATTTCAATTTTTTTTTTTGAAATTGGATTCTGAGTTCCTGGAGACTAGAAAATCTTCCTTTTAGAGTCCCAATAGGATGTTCAATCCATACTCTTGATTGGGAAAGGTGATAATTAAAGGTGGTTTTGTGGTCATTTTATAAGGTTGCACCACAGAAAGCAGGTATAATGTATGTTCCACTTGCATATGCTGAGTCTGCAAGGAGGTTCTAAGATTTGTCAAAGTATGAGTCTGGGGTTTGAGAAATCCTCATTATTTGGAAGACAGAAGAGTAATGACATGATCCAGGGAAGCCACTGTGAAAAGCAATATTTTTTTTACTGACATTGCATATAAGTTGAACAGCAATAGAGTATCTAGAAGGAAGATAAAAAGTTAGTTCATGAATGATGAGAAATTGGAGAAGATTTTGAATAAAATTTTTTTTTTCAATCAAAATAACAGTTCCCATTATGAGAAGGCTTTTGACTCAAAGGTATAGTTGTGTTATAAACAAAACCTACACAGCCAGGGAAACCTTTGGCTTGCATTACTTGAGAGGATTCAAGTTGCTGCTCTGGAGTTGGCCAAGCAAGTGTTTGAGACTTGAGGGAAAGGATAGCAATCATAAAGTGCTTGGTGAATAATATCACCGTACCATATCCTATGTTAAATAGATTATCCAAACATCTTACAGCAGCACCATTTCTATTTTAGCCAAAGAAACATAGTGAAACATCAAGTTGAATGTCAGGTTTAAGCTGTTTGTTATGGGAATTGTTATGAAAGATAAGTTGCTCAGAGAAGGGTTGATAAAAATTAAAGAAATAATTGGGAGAAGCTCTAAATAGTTGAGTGAAGTTTAGTTGAGTGATGTTGAGAATGGAGTGGAGATCATATTGGGGATCATGATAAAGATTTGGCCCCCGGGAAATGAGGTAAAACTTTTTGGAAAGAAAACACAAATAGGCTAAATCATCTTCCAAATAAGAGTCATATTTATAGTAGAGAACTTAAAATAAAGTGATAGTATTCATAGTGGAGTGAAGTAGCTGTCTAGTAGAGAGGTGCTTCATTGTTGTTGGTAGTATAGGTTGTCAGTAGAAGGTTTAGGTGATGAGTAGGAAGTGGGAGTTCACCGCCAAATGTGCAGTTGGGTTGTGTAGATAGAAAAAAAACTTAAGTGTTTTCAATCAAAATTAAGTAGCATAGATTGAGGAGAGACTTAAGGATGGCATCAGCAATTATAAGTCATGTGTCTTTTTTAAAAATCCATCATGCACTATGCAATATAGGGGGTGGACTTACTAGAAAGTCCCCAACCTGAACTCAGATGGAACTCAGATGGAATTTAGACTGAACTCATATTAAACCCATACTGAACTCTACTTGAACACCCACCTAAAACTGTTCTGCTGAGTGGTGTTCATCCCTGATTATATGGTTGCTTTGTCAATGGCTCAATGTGTGTTCAATCTGTAGTGAGTTTGGATCAAAGGTTTTGGACTCTCTAGCAAGTATGCCCCCCATATTTTATGGTGATGGATGTGATGATTTTGGGATCAGGAGTTAGGAATGGAAATTGGGGTATAAGAGGCTGGATGATGCATTATTGTGGATTCTTTATCAACTATCCCCAGGGCTAGTGGATAAGAATCTTCTGCAATTAATAATTCCTGATCTTGGGGAAAAAAATTCCTGATCCCTAATTGCCAATCCCTGAACAATGATACCGCCTGATGAGTCAATATATTTGATACTTTCTAGAAAAAAATACTACATAAATCCTCTTAAATATTTTAATTAATAAAATTCAATACATGAATAATTAATTTTTTGCTTAAATCAATTTCCACTGAGAGTATTATGAATTTCCATTGAAGATTAAAGAAAAAAAACAAGTTAATAATTTAAATTTTATTGCAATTTAATTTAGGTGAAAACAATTTTATGTTTCTATTTTAAAAACATCTATTTTTATGCATTGGAAATGATTTTAACTTAAAAATATAGATCTATATTAAGGAATGTTTTACAAGGAATTACCTACAATATTTTTATTTAAGAGAGATTTTTTTTTGTTAAAATATATTGAGTATCAATAGGTGCTCTGGAAACTATTCATAGATATTATAGGAATGTAAAAATAGCTGTAGAGTTATTTTGAGTCTATCAATTGAAAGCAAAATCATTCTATAATAATTGAAGATAAAATGATAGCTATTTGAAATAATGTTATTTTAAAAATTTAAATTTATTTTATTTATTCCCATAAATTCATATCATTTAGAAAAAGTATTTTTGTTAAAAAAATATACTTAGACTTACATTATAATATTTTTTTTGAATTTAAGAAGTTAAAATAAATTCTCACAAATTAAATAAGGTTGAACCACAGTCATGCATAGGTTGTCATTGAGAGTTCAATCTAATCTCTATCAAAGCTAAGATATTTAATTTTAAAATTTTTTATGTATTTATTTTGATAAAAGATTTTTAGAAATTAAAAGATCTCAGAGATTTGTTTCTTTTACTAATTAAATAATAATACATATATTAAGAAATTTTATAATTTTTCTTTCCCTGAGTTTTTAGTAATTACATTTATTTATTATAGTACATATAGTAATCAGAAATTAAGAAATTAAGAAAATAATAATAATTTTATCATTATATATTGTGGTAAATCTTCATTTGAAGCCCATGATTCATGTAGAAGATTTTTTCACCTCACCAGCAGAACTCACATGTAAATATTAAACTATTTAAGCTCACCAAATGAGGCCTATGAAAATGGTTTAAATTCTATCAAATTTTTTTGGTTAAAATTATTTTCTAAAATACCTATTATTTTTTTGTCATATATATAATTATAAACCACATTACATAAAAAAGTTGGAAAGAAAAATTATACTAATACTATATGGGTACTTTTTATATCATATTACTTCTCATTCATTATATTAAAATGTGTATAAATAATGATCAATACATCTGTATGTTCAGTTAGTGAACAATTATACAAATCCATACACCATAATTCAAAAATAATTAACATGATATAGTAAATTTACAGCTTTAGTATCCTACTTAAAATGCTAATGTATGTCTAAAATTACTTTGTAGTTGGTTGTTTCACCTTATATATTTCATGTTTCAGATAATATTTTATGGCAGTGAACTCTGTTCTTTTCCTGAAGAACAGAGTCCATCCTTCTTTTTTCACACTCAGTTTGAACCCATCACCATCCCTTTCAATTCTATCAACACATGCTTGTATTCACTCCGTACCCTTTTGCTACCCTCCCAGCCCCATTTCATGCCATCCTCTTGTGATCCCCATTTCACAACTCCTAACCTCTCCCCAACACTTTTCTTCATTCAAAATTCCTTGGAAACCCTTAATCTTCCTTTCCAACTCTTTCCCAACCTTTTGCTACCCTATATACCCTTCCTCACCCCTCTCTCAAGCCTCCCCTACCCTTTTAGTCCCATTCCTCCCCTTTACCTCACCTTCACAATCCTTGAACCCTGATTTAGTCCCTTTCAACTCAGTCCCTATTTCTGTATATAAAAATAAATTTTAAGGGAGGAATGGGGAGGTAAGCGAACTGGAAGGAGAGGAGTGGATAGGGGTTGAGGGAGAGGAAAATGTGGATAGGGGTTCAAAATGATGAAGAAGGGATTGAAAAGGGTGGGGAGAAAGATAAGGTGAGGAAAAAGAAATGTTTTAAAGGGAAAAGAGTGGGGTATTCTTGAGAGGGAGTAAAAAAAGAAAATAAAAGAAGATAGTAATACAAAATAAATATAAAATATATTACCACAAGTGGGCACAGAAACTCCTTGAATCCTAAATATTAACAAGTCCTATACTGTTATTTTCTTCATTTATTTAAATCAAATAAAATTCTACATTTTAATATTTTGAAAATTTTAAAGATGAAGGGAAATAAATTTTAATAAATATTAGCATGAAAATATTTTTTATTTAATAGGAAAATATAGTATTTCAATTGAATTTGAAAATTATATGTCTAAGTAAAGTCTTTGTAACATCATTTTTAAGATTTTTGCACCTTCTTTAGATATTTTAATGATTTTTAATATTCAATACTATCTAGTCATAAAATAAGTATATAATTTTTTTTCAATTCTTGAAAATAATACAATAAATAATATAAATGCACAAAATAATCTTTCATGAACAAATTGAAATATTTTAAATTATAGTTTCTCCATGTATTTCTGGCCAAGGATACTTATATAATTATGTCAGATGGTATCTTGCTTAATCTATACTTTGGTGTTCTTTTTTTAAAAATTGCAAAAAAACTGCTTAAATAGTTTAAAATATATATATTTTTCAGAATAATTTGGGTGTGGTCTGCACTGTATTACAATTTCTATAAAAAAATCTCGTTCTTCATATCTCAAGATTTGTTCAAAGTATTATTACCTATGCTTCATTAAATGTTCAAGTTGTATTCATATTGAACTCACCAGAATTTCAATATTTTTTCTTGGTGGTTTCATCAACAATTCAATATGGGCTCAAAAATATATGAATTAGGGTTCAAGGTTGCAAACTTGCTAGCAAGTCTGCCTGCCATATTGTGTGGTGAATAGGAGGGGGCACAAAGCAGCAGATTTAATTTTTTGGACAAGGACTTGCAGGCTGGTAAATTAAAATTGGATGAAAAGTTTTAAAAAATCCCTGATGGATATTTTATCAAACCCAGTGACAGACAAGAACCTTAGGATTTATTTAGGAGGAATTTGATGGCTTAAAGAGAGCCAGATTTGAAGAATTAACAGGTGATGATGATGAAAATACTAAAGGTGGTAAAAAGAATGGAAGTGATGATGGTGAAAAATTAGATAAGGATAAAGAAAAGGAGGTCATTAAGGCTACTTTCAAAACTTCATTTGGTGTATTAAAGTTAGGAATGGTTGCTAGGGTGAATGGCAACTGCATTATTGGTGAATGTGACATTGATGCTTCCAGAAGAGAAGCTTCCACTAAAGCTAAAAGTAGCATTCAATGCCTACTTAGGGCTAAACTGGGAAAGGCTGAAATAAAAAAGATTGAAAAGAAACCTTAATCTAAGGACAAAATTTATTGGATGCAGAAGGGGATGGCGGATATGGGGCCTTCCAGTATTTTAAAATTAGATTTGAATGGTAAGCCTATGCCTGTAGAAGAAAAATATGTTTCTGAGGAGTATGTACCAATAGTCTCTCTTCCCAGACCAATTTTCTCTTGTCTTATTCCTATGGAAGGGTAATATGACCTAGTGATGGATCTGGATTGGTGAAAGAAGCTGGTGATAGAGCTAGGGTTATGGTAGATGAAGATTTTATTATGGGAGGTGAAGAAAGCAATGTGGATCCTCAAGAGCTCCCCAAAGCCAAGTTTATTTAAGCAAAAGTTTCATTTGAAAGGCCAGTGGTATCTGGTCTAGAAAATGCTATTGAGACAGCTTTGGGTAGAATGAATCAACTCCAGACTCCTTTATCTTTAGGATAAATATTTACAATCAGTCCAGCTCTTGCAGAAAATCAGAAGAAGCATCTGACAAGGAGAAGAATATTGGTTGGAGAGGTAGAATATATATGTGAAAATGTGGAAAGTTTTGGAGAGGAGTTGTAAACTCATTTTTCTGCTCCTCTAGGGTATTTAATGGTGATTTTAAATGGCAAGGAGGTAAAGTCTCTGGTTGATTCTGGGTCAAAAATTAATTTGATTTCTTTAGGGCAAGAAACTATAATAGGCTTGCCAATTAAAACTGGTACTGGTAGTAATTTAAAAGGCATAGGTGGTCATGCTACTGATCTTATGGGTACAGCAGAGCAAGTTAGGTTATGTATTGGAGGAACTGTGGAAGAGTGCACTTTTATGTGGCCAGGGGATTGGTAAAAACGGTTCTTGGTGGGCCCTATTTGATGTACTTTGAAGCTAGAATAGGTTATCAGAGTGTTATGGGAATTAGTTTAGAGATTACTGGTGACAATATAAAAAGGCCTCATTTATATTAAGAACCTCCAGAAGATGATATCTGGGAAACAAGGCCTTGTCTTACCACTATTTTTCAGTGTTTCACTTGCACCAAGAAGAGGAAAATTAAATGGTCAGCTTCTGGTGAATTTATTAATAAAGACAAGTATGAACACCCTCAATTTTTATAGTAGTAAAAGCTGATTGCTCTAATTTTGAAATATTTCCTCAAAAAGAGATTCTAGATTGCAATAGGTCAGCTCACTTGGAGATAATTCAAGTAGATTCTGAATTATTTTCTCTTTATTTTGCATTGGAATGTCATTATGTGATTGATTTTTCTATATGTTTATTTTTTTTTATAAAATTATTCTATAAAATGGGAAAAATGGGATGTATTATGTAAGATGAAATTTGTAAATGGAGTGTGGTTAGTTATGATGACATTATTGACGGATTATCTTATAGCTTCCAGCAAGAGGATAAACTGTAACTTTCATATCAAAATCAACAAAAAAATCTTAGTATAGTTAATTCATAAAAAAATATTTGTAATGAATCTATTCCTTTCCTCTAACAAGAGATCAAACTGCAAAATTTATTTACTTGTGATTTTATGATGGAAAACAAAGAGGAAAAAGGTTTTGGAAAATTATATGATAAATTAGACAAAGAAAAAGGGCTGGTAATTATAATAATGAAAATATTGAAAATAAAAATTATGCTTCAACTTACTCTATTTCCGATTCTGGTTCTGAAGGTAAAGAAAAATTTCATGATTAATTGTATAATGGAAAAACTATAATAGATCAAGCATCTCAGGTAAAAGTGGATGTTGGTGCAGAAAATTATAAAAAGGTAGCAAATAAAATGAGACAATTCAATGAACCTCCTCCAGCTGAATTAAATCCGCCATTAAGAAGACCAAATTTATCAACAGATCCATATGATTGCTCTTTGGTCAAGAATCCACCAGAATTTTCTGAAACTTCTAGGATCACTTTCAAGAGATTAGAGGTTGTTAATTTTGGACCTAAACAATGGCTTTTAGGTGAAGAAAAAAATTCTTTGTTGAATGTAATGGTTAAGAGGTAGAAGGCCATTGAATTTGTAGAAGAGGAGAGAGGTGTGCCAAAGCATTCTTATGGGGATCCCTACAAGATTCTAGTTTTTTTCTTTGAACCATGGCAACAGAAGACAATTCCAATACCCTTTGCTTTAAAAGAAGATTATATTGAAGTCATGAAAGAAAGAATTCAAACTAAATTATACAACCAATCATCATCAAGCTATTCAACTCCAGTAAACTTTATTAAAAAATATAATGGAAAGCTTATGTTAGTTCATTATTTTAAAGAACCAAATAGGGTTACAATAAGAGATACAGGAATACCACATAGCACAGAGGAGTTTGTAGAAATGCTTGCAAGGATATTTTGTTATGGTCTGGGTGATACAATGAGGGAATATAATGAAAAAGAGTTGCATATGGACTCTAGGCCTCTCAAAATATTTGATATGCCACTTGGAAGATTACAGCTAACAAGATAGCCTCAACAAAAAAAAAATTAAGTTTCTTTTTATCAAGCACAGATGGATTGGATTCTACAAGATAAAATTCTACAATATGCTGGTATATTTATTGATGATGGTGGAAAAAAGTACCTCCAACATATTATGGTAATGAAGTAATGATGGAGAATCCAGGGATACAAAAATCTATCTAGTAATATGCATTATTCTAGAGAGGATTTTGTTCAGGATTGAAGAATCTGATTTAACTATTTCTAGTTCCAAATTATCTTATTTTGTTCCAGCTTTGGAGATCTTAGATAATGTGGTATGTAGAGAGGGTAGGATTATGTCAAAGAAGAAGGTAAATATAATTCAGTCCTAGCCAAGACCAATGAATATTATTGAAGCCAGAGGGTTTTTAGGCCTGTCTTTTTATGTCAGAATGTTTATCAAGGACTCTTCTTCATTGGATGCTTCTTTGAAACAGTTGACTAGGAAGGATGCTGACTGGAAGTGGGATGAAGAGTGTGAAGAGGTTTTTTTTAGGGTGAAGAAGGTAGTTGGAGAAGATATTATCCTGCACAAGTTATATTATGGGAAAGTTTTAGGCCAGATTTATTTAGCAGTGGATTTGATTCAGATTGATTCAGGGGCTGTTCTGTCTCAAATGGATAAACTGTTTGTATTAGAGCAGTCAGGTATGAATCTATAGTATTTAATGAGGTGGAATAAAGATATTCTCAACCTAAATTGGAACTTTGTGGTGTGGCTGAAATCTTAATAAACTTCAAAATATTTTATGGGGACAACACTTTGAGTTACAATTTGATGCTAAATCTTTTATTCAAATGATCAATTCCCCAAGTTTACTGAATGCTCTAATGACTAGATGGGTATATTTTATTCATTATTTTTCTTTTGATTTACTTCAAAATCCTGGAAAGACATTTAATATTCCAGATAGCTTATCAAGAAGACCACCTACTGAAGAGGTTTCTGACTCAGAGGAGTTCAATGAAGATATTCCTGAAATTAAGGCCAGTACAACAGGTGCTGAGAACTTTCCTTACCTCCCACATGATTTTAAACCAGCAGGTTTAATATGTGTAATTAATGATAATGAAGACCTTCCCCAATGAGGTTATCCTGGAAGTATTAATATGTGTATATAATGAAAAGGAAAATTACCTCCACCATGAGGATAAACTGGAAAATAATAAAAATATGATAAATTATGTGCTTGGGAAGTTTGATGATAGTGTAGATTAATTCGGTAAGAAACAGGTTGGAGATGTGGTGTATATTTATCAGGATTGTGAAATTGTGTTGGATAGTAAAAATTTGTTGAATGGTGTATATGTTAGAGTTTTAGAAAATTTGGTTAAAGAGAGGTTGGCTGCATATAAAAATTTGGTAAAAAGGAGGTTGGACAAAGATGATGATGATGATTCTGAAAAGGGTAAAAAGGTAAAAGAAAAAAATGTGGTCAATAAAATGTTGCAAGGTTCAAAGATAGAAAATTCAAAATCTAGGATTAATGTTTTTGGCTCATTCATGTGCAGGTGATCTAAGAGATAGGGAGGCTCCCGTAGATATAATATTAATGGATTTTCTAGATGATGTCTTGGGACAGACAGGATTTTGTTATAAAATGGTTAAATACTTATTAAAGCTGGAAAGACCAGACAAAAGTGATAATGATGAATGGGTGACTAATAGGAGGAATTCACCAGAATTTTATCTATCTGGAAGAAGATTTATGAGGAGGAGCTATCCAAATCATCACTTAGTTGTTACTCAAAAGGAAGGCCAAGAATCGGTTTTGAAATCTCTCCATGAAGATCTTGGGCATATAGGAGTTGGTAAAACTCATATACAAAGTGCTTATAGATGTTGATGGCCAGGATTGAAGCTAACTTTCGAACTATGCATTCAGTTACGTGAAGAATGTCAAAGGAAAGGTTATTTAAGGCCAAATGAGCCTGGACATGCAACCGGTGAAAACACTCTTTTTGGTAGGGTCAGTTTAGATGCTGGTCAAATTAAGGAGGGTAGATAAAAATATTTTATTGTTTCCAAAGATTATTTATCTTGATAGGTTGAGGCAGAGCCTCTTATTAATTCAAATGCCAAAAATGTGGCAGATTTTTTGATGAAGGATTGGGTGTATAGATTAACAAATTTTGAGTAAGTTTAAGGGGAAACCAATGATACAATTAACCAAGAAACATGAGTAAGAGCCTAAAATCCACTAATTTAATCCAAAACAGTTACAATAAAATTAGGGAGTAATTAAATAAGTTTTAGACACATAAAAACAACTAATTTAATTTAAAACATGTCTGATAACCATTTATTTAAAAACCAATTTTAAGTGAAACATAAAAATGAACTATTTTAACACCTGTAAATAGTGTAATTATTTAATTTAGTATAAAAATGAATAATTAATTATTTTAACTCTTTTTATTAGTGTAATAATTATATTAAGTTAAAACAAGTACTTATTCTAAAAAAATTACTAATCTTTAGAGAAAAACATTAATAATTTATTTAATAAAGTGTTTTAACTTGTTTAATACTTTTATGACACAATTATGAGTCAAAAAAGCGACCAATATTTTTGTTTAACAAGATATGAAAGTTTGTATTTAATATATAAATTTAATTTATTTATTTAATTACATTATAATTCAATTTTACAGTTATAATTAAATTATATGTTTATAATTAATTAATTATTAATCTATAATTATTAAATACATAAAAATGTGCCATAATTTATAGAATATAAAATTTATTATTCTTAATTTAAATATATATATAATTTATATAATAATAAAACTAATATAATACTTATTTTACTTATATATAATAACATACTTATATAATTTCATTATGCAATATAATATTAATATATATACATAATATGCATATTATTATGCAATCTTTTGGTTTAAGTAAATTAACATAACATTTACTGGGCTCCTGGTATAGCCTGGCTGACAGGAAGCTTCTCAATTTGATATAGGAAATCTTGGGGGCAATTGATGGGC